>CM077191.1:7928862-7968862 GCA_039654105.1 Coreius guichenoti
GCAAATTGTCACTGATGCCTCCGTCCACATACCGCTGAAAGACAAAGACAAAGAGAGATACATTTTTTTCATCTTTATTCTTTTAAATGACTCATTTAATTCATTCTATTTTCCTAATGTTAGTTCTTTTTGTTGTATTTGTTGCTTGCCACTGTCTTGGTTTACTTTGCGGTTTTAATTTTATTTTATTTGTCAATATTGCTTATTCACTCTATTTGCATTTAATTTAATTGCAGAGTGCATCTAACTAACTAAACAATCTATTTAACAAAAATAAATAAATCAAGAAAGGTAACTAGGGTGATATTAATTTAATTGAATTTTTCTCATTACAATAATATTAATTTGTGAGGAAATAGTGCTTTCTTAATTTAATTTAATTTAATTTAATGCATCTAACAAAACTAAACAATCTATTTAACAAAATAAATACATTAATAATTTAATAATTTAATTTAATTATTTTATTTTATTTAATTGCAGAGTGCATCTAACAAAACTAAATCTATTTAACAAAAATAAATACATTAATACATTAATAATTTAATTGTATTTAATTGCAGAGTGCATCTAACTAAACTAAACAATCTATTTAACAAAATAAATACATTAATACATTAATAATTTAATAATTTAATTTAATTATTTTATTTTATTTAATTGCAGAGTGCATCTAACAAAACTAAACTAATAAATAAATCAAGAAAGAAACATTTTTCTCATTACAATAATATTAATTTGTGAGGAAATAGTGCTTTCTTAATTTAATTTAATTGCAGAGTGCATCTAACTAAACTAAACAATCTATTTAACAAAAATAAATAAAAATAAGAAGGTAACTAGATTCTGTAAATCTAATTACATTTTTCTCATTACAACAATATTAATTTCTGAGGAAATAGTGCTACTTGTCTTATATTAAATTTAATTTAATTGCAGAGTGCATTAAAGTAACTAAACTAAACAGTATATTTAACAAAAACAAAAATAAATACATTAAGAATGTTACTAGATCCTATTATGCTAATTTTGCTCCATTTCACACTGAATGCAAAACTTTGGTTATTCAATTGCACAATATTGGACATGCCAATAACAATCAATAAACTGAAATGGAAAAAACTGAGAGAGAAGATTGTGAATATTTATAGATTGAGGTTTTACTGCAGTGCTGCTAACAGGCAGAACATTAAAAAGAGCAGCAGCTTTCAGAGCGCTGGCAGTCCTGTCATATTTGGCGCAACACACACACACACAGACGCATTATTTAGGATTCTTGTTGGAACGCACACACAGCCAACGCACATATGCAAACATACACTAATCCCGGCCTACACACACACACTGACTCATTCACTGGCAGGGAACGCAGGGAAGGCGAGCCACGTGCCAACTGCACAAACACTGACTTATGGACACCAGCTCACTGATCTTACTGATCTGACATCAGCTTCACCTTTTACCTTTCAATGACTAATTACAGAGCTGTCATTTAAACACATGCACTTCCATCATGGGAACATTTCATCTATTTCAGATGCAGAGCATTGCCAGCTTTTTTAGGAGTGTCAAATGAGAGTCAGAATGCGAATTTGTTTCACAAAATAGTTTTTTAGAGCTGCGCAACACAATAACAACCATTAACAAACATACAAATGAGTGGAAAGTGGAGTTAATAAATACAGAAATCAAGTTAAAAAAAATGAAATTACATGTAGAATCAAGAAAATTAAACTTTTGCATTGTGACATTATTTTCATGATAATTAAACATATTCCCCTCAAATTCTCATTACTGTAATGAGAGAAAAAATTATACATTAATTAACACTCTGGTGCTGCTCACGTGGCTGTCAAAAATGACCTTTTTTTTTTCAATGAAATTAATGTACTATATTTTAGTTCGATAATGTTTTTTTATTTAATATTTGGTATTTTTAGGGGATTTTATGGTACTAAATAATATTTATGGAATAGTTATGATCTATTTATTACCTGTTAATCACTTTTTGAAGTTAAACTGTCATAAATCTTGAATGCTTTGGTATATTTTATAAAGACACTTGGCAGATTATTGCCAAAGTGAAAAAAGTTGAACAAGTGAAAGTAAAATAAAAGTTACAGAAGTTTAAGTGCATTATTATGAAAATGCATAAAAATACTATTTTTAAATTTTATATGAAATACATATTTTCCAAAACAAGTTTTACTCTAAAACTGTAAGAAAATCAAAGCCATAAATCTAAACAAGTTGTGTTTCAAATTTGAGGTTGATATCTCAAAAAATGAGCTTTCAGTGAGAATTTGTTTGGGCGCAGTACCAAACGCTTCCACTAGATGAAATTCATCTCCCATTCATTTCCAATGCGCTCATTTTTGACCACGAACAATACAAGTGTAACTCTTTTTTTCAGGACATTTAACCTTTTCCAATCATGTCCATGATTTTTGTGTGTGTTCACAGAGCAAGTGCCAAAACCTTTACCAAGTTTCATACCATTCAGATGAAGATACAATAATATTAATGTGAGAAAATACTGCTTTCTTAATTTAATTTAATTGCAGAGTGCACCTAACAAAACTAAACAATCTATTTAACAAAAATATATAAATTAAGAAGGTAACTAGATGCTATAAATCTAATACATTTTTTCTCATTACAATAATAATGCTTTCTTTTTAATTTAATTTAATTACATTTTTAATTACATTTTTATTCTAATTTTTAATCTAATTTTTAATTTAATTGCAGAGTGCATCAAACTACACTAAACTCATAGCAAGTGCAAGTGCCAAAGTACCAAGTTTCATACTATTCAGATGAAGTAAAAAATGACCAAACAGCACCAGAGGGTTAAAAAAGTAAAATATTCCTTTTCAATGATAATAATGTCACAATGCAATTTTTCTAAAGCAAAATATAATTTCTATTTTTTTTTTTTTTTTTTGTGAGATGCACTCAAAAGTTAACAGGAAGTGGAAAAACACACTAAGAAAAAGAGAAAGCACTGCTAAAAACACACAAACAATTCAAAACTCAAGGAAAAGCAAGAGAACTAGAGCAAAGATCAGAAAACTGGCAAAGGTCCCTGATCCGACTAGAGGGGAAATGAAAGAAAGTAAACCATCAAAAAATTATTTATCTTGGCACAAAATCTGAAAACAACCATCACTGAATATAGAAGTTCCCCATTTCCCAATCACACACAACTTTTTAAAAACAGAAGTAGTGGTTACGCAAGCTTTTACCGCATTTTAGAGAGATTTGTGCCCTAATTTAGTGGTGTATACTATGTCAAACATCACTATTGCTCATATTGAGTGAGTGATTTAAACAAAACCCCTAACCATCAGTAATAAACGTCAGCATGTGTAACTTGTCCTGCATCATGCATTCAATAAATAAACATAAACAAATAACTTACAGTAAATATGCTCTGAATTCTACATACACTACTGTAAGATTTTTGTAATGTTTTAAGTCTCTTCTGCTCACCAAAGCTGCATTTATTTAATCAAAAATACAGTAATATTGTTCAAAAATATTACAATTTAAAATAACTGTTTTCTATGTGATTATATTGTAAACTGTAATTTATTCCTGTGATCAAAGCTGAATTTTCAGCATCATTACTCCAGTCTTCAGTGTCACATGATCCTTCAGAAATCATTATAATATGCTGTTGCACAAATCTGAGTGAGCATAGAAAGGCTAATCATATTGCAGTTGTAAATGGATATTATGGGTAATTAATGACTGGATTAATCACTCACCACTCCCTGCAGGGTCGGCGGTATCAGGCCACTGTACACGGGAATGTAAGTACTGCATATACACGCCTGTACATATGAGAACACAAGGGATTTGGACATCAATAGATCTAATTCAAAACCATGTGCATTTACTGTAAATATCTTGAATACATGACTGTTTACAGCTGTGTATTAGAAGGTCATGTGAGCTGGTTATCACTAAACCTACTGCAGTGTGTGATTACAGTTTTAGAAATGCGCTAATGAAGATGTGTTTGTGTGTGTGTATGTGTGTGTGTGTAAGTACACACTTGCACGAGTTCCTCATTGCTGTTGAAGTGTGACACCAGCACGTTTTCTCCGTCCGTCACGCGGGTGAGAGAGATGCCCAGGCGGCCGGTGGCCTTGGCGTAGCTGTCGGGGGGTAGCGTGCGGTGCAGCATGCTCCGGATGATCTTCACCAGGTTGAAGGAGGGGTGCATGGGCCCTAGGAAGCGCTTCCGGGCTTCTTTAGCCACGTCAATGATGTTGGCTCCGGCCTCTCCTGTCACAGGACCAGAAAGAGAGCAGTCAATGATCAGAGCAACAGGTGGATGTTGTGTCATGACACACAAGGAGTGTAATCTTTGACACAGATACCACAGATGGTACAATAACAGTACCTTAGTTTTACATTTTGCTTAAAGACAATGAAGCTTTTGCATTATTGACATTATTTTCATGATAATTAACCACATTTTTCAATCAAATTCTCATTAATGTAATAGATAAAAAATAATGATACATTATTTAAATTGAAAACATATTTAATTTTAATGAAAATAATGTTCTGACTGACATATTTTTCATGATAATTAACCACATTTTCCCCTGAAATCATCATTATTGTAATAAGAGAATTTTTTTAAATAAATTATTTAAATGGAAAATATTTAATTTTAATAAAAATAATGTTCTGATATTATTTTCATGATAATTAACCACATTTTCCAAACAAATCCTCATTACTGTAATATGAGAAAAAAATAATGACATATTGTTTAATTAGAAAAATGTTTAATTTTAATAAAAAATAATGCTCTGACGTATTTTTCATGATAATTAACCACATTTTCCAATCAAATTCTCATTACTATTATGTGGAGAATTATACATTGTTTTAATTGTAAAATATTTCATATTTATGTTTTTGTTTTTTTGTTTTTTTTACATGATATGGTGATACCATGGTATTTTAAACATGTACCATGTACCAAGGTACTTTTAGAAGTGCTTTGCAGAACCATAAAATGTCATTTTATGACAATGGTAAATCTGAAAATACCATGGTATACAATTTTATGGCATTTAAATGGTGTCCCAATCAAATAATACCATGATTTTACCATGCCAAATATCTATAAACATGCTCTTATACAAAAAAGCAATGTAGAGGTATCATGGTACAGTGATAGTATAACAGGGTAATACTATGGTATTTTGAAATACAAATGTTGCAAGGTACTTGCAGGGTAAATGTCCGAAAATCACTGTATATTACCATGACTTACCAAGTACTTTTTCTTCTTAATATATTACTAGGTGTAACCATAGACTGTAAAAAAAATGTATGGGTGTAACATATAAACCTGGCTTTACCCAAACAGGCCCCGCTGACCAGCGCAGAGGCCGTGAGCGCGCCCGCGCTCGCGCCGTAAATGTGACGCGCATTCTCCACCAGAAACGGCGCGTGCTCCTGCAGACAGCTGGCCACTCCGATGTGATAAATACCCAAAAAGCCACAGCCAGCGAAAGAAATATTCCACTGAGAGTCGAGAGGGAACATGTTGATCTCTTCTGGAAAAATCTTCAAATAAAGCTGATAATAAATCCCTCTGGTTACTTTCGTTTAGAGTCTTTCACGCGCTTGACGCATCGCGGACGATCCATAAATGACATTAGAGTAAGCTTCTAACGTTTATAACTACCTAAACACTAGCGTCTTGCGGTTAAAAAGTTTCTAAAGTGATGAACAATCACTGACACACGCCTCGTGAATGAACTTCTGTTTTCTCCGCCGGCTTGTTAAATAACTTTGCGTACAGTGACCGGTGTTTTGACGTGCTCCTCACCGTTGGCTCCTCCGTCATAGGTCACAAACATCATTAGGGACGGGCGTGTTGACATTGGACGTGGCTGAGGAGATATTAGCCAATCAGAGGCTGCGCTTGTGGACCCCGTCCCCTTTTTCTCAGCTGTCATTTGAAATGTTTCCCCGAATTTGTCCTGCCTCAGTTGTCACGCGCCCTTATCAGCGGTGTTGTTTCATTGAATTTGTTTTTTTGTTCTTGCATTATGACGTAATTCAGCTTGTAATGACCATAGACATATAAAGTAAATTTTATATACACACAAAATAAAATACACATAAAATAATAATATGTATTATGTCTATGGTAATGACTATGTCTTTTTTACATTTCAAAATAGTTAAAATATATAAAATATTTAAATATTTTTTTGCATGATTGTTATATAGTTTGAATTTAGCTGAAAAATCCACTAAATAGCCTATTCTTTCAATATTAGTAGCCTAATTAACATATCAAAAATATATATTCTTATTAAACCAGTGTCAATAAACAGCTATACTGTATGTTATTTGAATGGTGTTTTCCACCTTTGTACAGTGTTTTACAACACATCTTACCAGGGATCCTCCCAAATGACATGACTTTAAAAATATGTCCTCTCTAGGGATTGTAGAGGACAGAATACTCTGCTGTTTTGTTTGCAATGTTTTTTTTTCTGATTTATTTAACTGCAGTTGTGTCAAGATTCCTTGTGCATGCACTCGTGGGACATGGGAACGTTCTCACATAAATATGTGTTTTGAGCTTTGGGATGTCAGAGAGTTCAAGGTTCACAGGGACGACACACTACAAATTAACTAAAATGAACCACCACAATTCCTCAAAATCAAAATTCTGGGCATCTTTCCTGAAATTCTTTTCATGCCTGGCAGTGTGGAACATTACAGTTTGTCCAAAAAACACATCTGTCACCGTTTTCATAACATTTAGACATTAATATAAGCTGTTATAAAGTCATATGTAACAAATAAATGTATTTAAAAATGGTCTGAATTAACACTCTAAAAAATCTTGGGTTATAGTTTCTACCCAAATCCTGGGTTGAGCCTTTTGGGTTATTTTTTCAGTGTTTAGGTAGTTTTTGTGTTACCCAGCTCCTGGGTCAGACGTAACAACCCAGTGTTTGGATAGTTTCTGTGTTACCCAGATCCCGGGTCAGACGTAACAACCCAGTGTTTGGATAGTTTCTGTGTTACCCAGATCCCGGGTCAGACGTAACAACCCAGTGTTTGTGTAGTTTCTGTGTTACCCAGATCCCGGGTCAGACGTAACAACCCAGTGTTTGGGTAGTTTCTGTGTTAGCCAGATCCCGGGTCAGACGTAACAACCCAGTGTTTGGGTAGTTTCTGTGTTACCCAGATCCCGGGTCAGACGTAACAACCCAGTGTGTTTGGGTAGTTTCTGTGTTACCCAGATCCCGGGTCAGACGTAACAACCCAGTGTTTGGATAGTTTCTGTGTTACCCAGATCCCGGGTCAGACGTAACAACCCAGTGTTTGGGTAGTTTTTGTGTAACCCAGCTCCTGGGTCAGACGTAACAACCCAGTGTTTGGGTAGTTTTTGTGTAACCCAGCTCCTGGGTCAGACGTAACAACCCAGTGTTTGGGTAGTTTCTGTGTTACCCAGATCCCGGGTCAGACGTAACAACCCAGTGTCTGGGTAGTTTCTGTGTTACCCAGATCCTGGGTCAGACGTAACAACCCAGTGTTTGGGTAGTTTTTGTGTTACCCAGATCCCGGGTCAGATGTAACAACCCAGTGTTTGGGTGGTTTTTGTGTAACCCAGCTCCTGGGTCAGACGTAACAACCCAGTGTCTGGGTAGTTTCTGTGTTACCCAGATCCCGGGTCAGACGTAACAACCCAGTGTCTGGGTAGTTTCTGTGTTACCCAGATCCCGGGTCAGACGTAACAACCCAGTGTGTTTGTGTAGTTTCTGTGTTACCCAGATCCCGGGTCAGACGTAACAACCCAGTGTTTGGATAGTTTCTGTGTTACCCAGATCCCGGGTCAGACGTAACAACCCAGTGTTTGGGTAGTTTTTGTGTAACCCAGCTCCTGGGTCAGACGTAACAACCCAGTGTTTGGATAGTTTCTGTGTTACCCAGATCCCGGGTCAGACGTAACAACCCAGTGTCTGGGTAGTTTCTGTGTTACCCAGATCCCGGGTCAGACGTAACAACCCAGTGTTTGGATAGTTTCTGTGTTACCCAGATCCCGGGTCAGACGTAACAACCCAGTGTCTGGGTAGTTTCTGTGTTACCCAGATCCCGGGTCAGACGTAACAACCCAGTGTTTGGATAGTTTCTGTGTTACCCAGATCCCGGGTCAGACGTAACAACCCAGTGTTTGGGTAGTTTTTGTGTAACCCAGCTCCTGGGTCAGACGTAACAACCCAGTGTTTGGGTAGTTTCTGTGTTACCCAGATCCCGGGTCAGACGTAACAACCCAGTGTCTGGGTAGTTTCTGTGTTACCCAGATCCCGGGTCAGACGTAACAACCCAGTGTTTGGGTGGTTTTTGTGTAACCCAGCTCCTGGGTCAGACGTAACAACCCAGTGTTTGGATAGTTTCTGTGTTACCCAGATCCCGGGTCAGACGTAACAACCCAGTGTCTGGGTAGTTTCTGTGTTACCCAGATCCCGGGTCAGACGTAACAACCCAGTGTTTGGATAGTTTCTGTGTTACCCAGATCCCGGGTCAGACGTAACAACCCAGCGTTTGGGTAGTTTCTGTGTTACCCAGATCCCGGGTCAGACGTAACAACCCAGCGTTTGGGTAGTTTCTGTGTTACCCAGATCCCGGGTCAGACGTAACAACCCAGTGTTTGGATAGTTTCTGTGTTACCCAGATCCCGGGTCAGACGTAACAACCCAGCGTTTGGGTAGTTTCTGTGTTACCCAGATCCTGGGTCAGACGTAACAACCCAGTGTTTGGGTAGATTCTGTGTTACCCAGATCCTGGGTCAGACGTAACAACCCAGTGGTTGGGTAGCTTTTGTGTTACCCAGATTCTGGGTCAGAAGTAACAACCCAGTGTTTGGGTAGTTTTTGTGTAACCCAGCTCCTGGGTCAGACGTAACAACCCAGTGTTTGGATAGTTTCTGTGTTACCCAGATCCCGGGTCAGACGTAACAACCCAGTGTTTGTGTAGTTTCTGTGTTACCCAGATCCCGGGTCAGACGTAACAACCCAGTGTTTGGGTAGTTTCTGTGTTAGCCAGATCCTGGGTCAGATGTAACAACCCAGTGTTTGGGTAGTTTCTGTGTTACCCAGATCCTGGGTCAGACGTAACAACCCAGTGTGTTTGGGTAGTTTCTGTGTTACCCAGATCCCGGGTCAGACGTAACAACCCAGTGTTTGGATAGTTTCTGTGTTACCCAGATCCCGGGTCAGACGTAACAACCCAGTGTTTGGGTAGTTTTTGTGTAACCCAGCTCCTGGGTCAGACGTAACAACCCAGTGTTTGGGTAGTTTCTGTGTTACCCAGATCCCGGGTCAGACGTAACAACCCAGTGTCTGGGTAGTTTCTGTGTTACCCAGATCCTGGGTCAGACGTAACAACCCAGTGTTTGGGTAGTTTTTGTGTTACCCAGATCCCGGGTCAGGTGTAACAACCCAGTGTTTGGGTGGTTTTTGTGTAACCCAGCTCCCGGGTCAGACGTAACAACCCAGTGTCTGGGTAGTTTCTGTGTTACCCAGATCCCGGGTCAGACGTAACAACCCAGTGTCTGGGTAGTTTCTGTGTTACCCAGATCCCGGGTCAGACGTAACAACCCAGCGTTTGGGTAGTTTCTGTGTTACCCAGATCCCGGGTCAGACGTAACAACCCAGTGTTTGGATAGTTTCTGTGTTACCCAGATCCCGGGTCAGACGTAACAACCCAGCGTATGGGTAGTTTCTGTGTTACCCAGATCCTGGGTCAGACGTAACAACCCAGTGTTTGGGTAGATTCTGTGTTACCCAGATCCTGGGTCAGACGTAACAACCCAGTGGTTGGGTAGCTTTTGTGTTACCCAGATTCTGGGTCAGAAGTAACAACCCAGTGTTTGGGTAGTTTTTGTGTAACCCAGCTCCTGGGTCAGACGTAACAACCCAGTGTTTGGATAGTTTCTGTGTTACCCAGATCCCGGGTCAGACGTAACAACCCAGTGTTTGTGTAGTTTCTGTGTTACCCAGATCCCGGGTCAGACGTAACAACCCAGTGTTTGGGTAGTTTCTGTGTTAGCCAGATCCTGGGTCAGATGTAACAACCCAGTGTTTGGGTAGTTTCTGTGTTACCCAGATCCTGGGTCAGACGTAACAACCCAGTGTGTTTGGGTAGTTTCTGTGTTACCCAGATCCCGGGTCAGACGTAACAACCCAGTGTTTGGATAGTTTCTGTGTTACCCAGATCCCGGGTCAGACGTAACAACCCAGTGTTTGGGTAGTTTTTGTGTAACCCAGCTCCTGGGTCAGACGTAACAACCCAGTGTTTGGGTAGTTTCTGTGTTACCCAGATCCCGGGTCAGACGTAACAACCCAGTGTCTGGGTAGTTTCTGTGTTACCCAGATCCTGGGTCAGACGTAACAACCCAGTGTTTGGGTAGTTTTTGTGTTACCCAGATCCCGGGTCAGGTGTAACAACCCAGTGTTTGGGTGGTTTTTGTGTAACCCAGCTCCCGGGTCAGACGTAACAACCCAGTGTCTGGGTAGTTTCTGTGTTACCCAGATCCCGGGTCAGACGTAACAACCCAGTGTCTGGGTAGTTTCTGTGTTACCCAGATCCCGGGTCAGACGTAACAACCCAGCGTTTGGGTAGTTTCTGTGTTACCCAGATCCCGGGTCAGACGTAACAACCCAGTGTTTGGGTAGTTTCTGTGTTACCCAGATCCTGGGTCAGACGTAACAACCCAGTGTGTTTGGGTAGTTTCTGTGTTACCCAGATCCCGGGTCAGACGTAACAACCCAGTGTTTGGGTAGATTCTGTGTTACCCAGATCCTGGGTCAGACGTAACAACCCAGTGGTTGGGTAGTTTTTGTGTTACCCAGATTCTGGGTCAGAAGTAACAACCCAGTGTTTGGGTAGTTTTTGTGTAACCCAGCTCCTGGGTCAGACGTAACAACCCAGTGTTTGGGTAGTTTTTGTGTAACCCAGCTCCTGGGTCAGACGTAACAACCCAGCGTTTGGGTAGTTTTTGTGTAACCCAGATCCCGGGTCAGACTTAACAACCCAGTGTTTGGGTAGTTTTTGTGTTACCCAGCTCCTGGGTCAGACGTAACAACCGAGTGTTTGGGTAGTTTTTGTGTTACCTAGCTCCCGGGTCAGACGTAACAACCCAGTGTTTGGGTAGTTTTTGGGTTACCCAGCTCCTGGGTCAGACGTAACAACCCAGTGTTTGGGTAGTTTTTGTGTTACCCAGGTCCTGGGTCAGAGTAACAACCCATGGGTTGAGTTATTTATCGCAGACTTTTTGCGACCTCTTCAGGAGAGAGCAGTGCAGCGTCAAATTGGTACATTTCTTCGGTAAAATACAGGTTTGTGTACATTTATATTTTATTTGTTCTGTATGTGTTTCATTTTATGCAAAGCAACATACAGGGGCGCGATGTGAGTCACCTAAACGAGTGTCGCGTCTGTCTTTTCGCGTGATGAAAACGCCTGATGCCTTGCATAAAATTTTATTATTATATTCAAAAAGATACCGAATATAAATAATGTTATTTATAAATAATTTAATAATGATGTTAAAACATGTTCTCATAACTGTTCACTGATTGTTTATGGACAGGTTATGGATCCAGTCACAGCATATTTCGGCTACGAGGGCGGTGGTCTAAAGATAGAAGTTGAACACGATACAAGCTCCGGCACGAGATCCAGCGCCGTTACGGTGGAAACGGGATAACAGAGACTTACTTCTAGATGTTTCATTTTTACTTCTAATATTTGTTAAACGAGTTTAAATTTTGGCAGTATGTATTAAAAACTATATAAAATATGCTATCCTGTAAAATATGATTGAAAATAAAGGAAATAAAGGTTTCTGTGTTACCCAGATCCCGGGTCAGACGTAACAACCCAGTGTTTGGATAGTTTCTGTGTTACCCAGATCCCGGGTCAGACGTAACAACCCAGCGTTTGGGTAGTTTCTGTGTTACCCAGATCCCGGGTCAGACGTAACAACCCAGCGTTTGGGTAGTTTCTGTGTTACCCAGATCCCGGGTCAGACGTAACAACCCAGTGTTTGGATAGTTTCTGTGTTACCCAGATCCCGGGTCAGACGTAACAACCCAGCGTTTGGGTAGTTTCTGTGTTACCCAGATCCTGGGTCAGACGTAACAACCCAGTGTTTGGGTAGATTCTGTGTTACCCAGATCCTGGGTCAGACGTAACAACCCAGTGGTTGGGTAGCTTTTGTGTTACCCAGATTCTGGGTCAGAAGTAACAACCCAGTGTTTGGGTAGTTTTTGTGTAACCCAGCTCCTGGGTCAGACGTAACAACCCAGTGTTTGGATAGTTTCTGTGTTACCCAGATCCCGGGTCAGACGTAACAACCCAGTGTTTGTGTAGTTTCTGTGTTACCCAGATCCCGGGTCAGACGTAACAACCCAGTGTTTGGGTAGTTTCTGTGTTAGCCAGATCCTGGGTCAGATGTAACAACCCAGTGTTTGGGTAGTTTCTGTGTTACCCAGATCCTGGGTCAGACGTAACAACCCAGTGTGTTTGGGTAGTTTCTGTGTTACCCAGATCCCGGGTCAGACGTAACAACCCAGTGTTTGGATAGTTTCTGTGTTACCCAGATCCCGGGTCAGACGTAACAACCCAGTGTTTGGGTAGTTTTTGTGTAACCCAGCTCCTGGGTCAGACGTAACAACCCAGTGTTTGGGTAGTTTCTGTGTTACCCAGATCCCGGGTCAGACGTAACAACCCAGTGTCTGGGTAGTTTCTGTGTTACCCAGATCCTGGGTCAGACGTAACAACCCAGTGTTTGGGTAGTTTTTGTGTTACCCAGATCCCGGGTCAGGTGTAACAACCCAGTGTTTGGGTGGTTTTTGTGTAACCCAGCTCCCGGGTCAGACGTAACAACCCAGTGTCTGGGTAGTTTCTGTGTTACCCAGATCCCGGGTCAGACGTAACAACCCAGTGTCTGGGTAGTTTCTGTGTTACCCAGATCCCGGGTCAGACGTAACAACCCAGTGGTTGGGTAGCTTTTGTGTTACCCAGATTCTGGGTCAGAAGTAACAACCCAGTGTTTGGGTAGTTTTTGTGTAACCCAGCTCCTGGGTCAGACGTAACAACCCAGTGTTTGGATAGTTTCTGTGTTACCCAGATCCCGGGTCAGACGTAACAACCCAGTGTTTGTGTAGTTTCTGTGTTACCCAGATCCCGGGTCAGACGTAACAACCCAGTGTTTGGGTAGTTTCTGTGTTAGCCAGATCCTGGGTCAGATGTAACAACCCAGTGTTTGGGTAGTTTCTGTGTTACCCAGATCCTGGGTCAGACGTAACAACCCAGTGTGTTTGGGTAGTTTCTGTGTTACCCAGATCCCGGGTCAGACGTAACAACCCAGTGTTTGGATAGTTTCTGTGTTACCCAGATCCCGGGTCAGACGTAACAACCCAGTGTTTGGGTAGTTTTTGTGTAACCCAGCTCCTGGGTCAGACGTAACAACCCAGTGTTTGGGTAGTTTCTGTGTTACCCAGATCCCGGGTCAGACGTAACAACCCAGTGTCTGGGTAGTTTCTGTGTTACCCAGATCCTGGGTCAGACGTAACAACCCAGTGTTTGGGTAGTTTTTGTGTTACCCAGATCCCGGGTCAGGTGTAACAACCCAGTGTTTGGGTGGTTTTTGTGTAACCCAGCTCCCGGGTCAGACGTAACAACCCAGTGTCTGGGTAGTTTCTGTGTTACCCAGATCCCGGGTCAGACGTAACAACCCAGTGTCTGGGTAGTTTCTGTGTTACCCAGATCCCGGGTCAGACGTAACAACCCAGCGTTTGGGTAGTTTCTGTGTTACCCAGATCCCGGGTCAGACGTAACAACCCAGTGTTTGGGTAGTTTCTGTGTTACCCAGATCCTGGGTCAGACGTAACAACCCAGTGTGTTTGGGTAGTTTCTGTGTTACCCAGATCCCGGGTCAGACGTAACAACCCAGTGTTTGGGTAGATTCTGTGTTACCCAGATCCTGGGTCAGACGTAACAACCCAGTGGTTGGGTAGTTTTTGTGTTACCCAGATTCTGGGTCAGAAGTAACAACCCAGTGTTTGGGTAGTTTTTGTGTAACCCAGCTCCTGGGTCAGACGTAACAACCCAGTGTTTGGGTAGTTTTTGTGTAACCCAGCTCCTGGGTCAGACGTAACAACCCAGTGTTTGGGTAGTTTTTGTGTTACCCAGCTCCTGGGTCAGACGTAACAACCGAGTGTTTGGGTAGTTTTTGTGTTACCTAGCTCCCGGGTCAGACGTAACAACCCAGTGTTTGGGTAGTTTTTGTGTAACCCAGATCCCGGGTCAGACTTAACAACCCAGTGTTTGGGTAGTTTTTGTGTTACCCAGCTCCTGGGTCAGACGTAACAACCGAGTGTTTGGGTAGTTTTTGTGTTACCTAGCTCCCGGGTCAGACGTAACAACCCAGTGTTTGGGTAGTTTTTGGGTTACCCAGCTCCTGGGTCAGACGTAACAACCCAGTGTTTGGGTAGTTTTTGTGTTACCCAGGTCCTGGGTCAGAGTAACAACCCATGGGTTGAGTTATTTATCGCAGACTTTTTGCGACCTCTTCAGGAGAGAGCAGTGCAGCGTCAAATTGGTACATTTCTTCGGTAAAATACAGGTTTGTGTACATTTATATTTTATTTGTTCTGTATGTGTTTCATTTTATGCAAAGCAACATACAGGGGCGCGATGTGAGTCACCTAAACGAGTGTCGCGTCTGTCTTTTCGCGTGATGAAAACGCCTGATGCCTTGCATAAAATTTTATTATTATATTCAAAAAGATACCGAATATAAATAATGTTATTTATAAATAATTTAATAATGATGTTAAAACATGTTCTCATAACTGTTCACTGATTGTTTATGGACAGGTTATGGATCCAGTCACAGCATATTTCGGCTACGAGGGCGGTGGTCTAAAGATAGAAGTTGAACACGATACAAGCTCCGGCACGAGATCCAGCGCCGTTACGGTGGAAACGGGATAACAGAGACTTACTTCTAGATGTTTCATTTTTACTTCTAATATTTGTTAAACGAGTTTAAATTTTGGCAGTATGTATTAAAAACTATATAAAATATGCTATCCTGTAAAATATGATTGAAAATAAAGGAACTATCTTGCAAGCCAGTGGTTGTGTCGAGTATTTAAAAAAAAAAAAGTTTAGAGGATTTAAATTAATCCGTAGACATTAATTCATGTATGAAGTAAAAAAAAAAAAAAAAAAAAAGCTAGTATTATAGTAAAAATGAATCAACTATGCTGGGTTAAATAAACAACCCAATTAGCTGGGTAAAATTAACACAACATGTGTTCTGTCCTATATTTACCCAGCCCTCAGGTTGTTTTTAACCCAGTGTTTTTTAGAGTGAAGGTTGTAGCTAAATGTCAGTGATATACTGTAACTATTTTGCACTTCTGCTTCTACTTCTACAACTGAAGAAATGGTTCATCATGCAAGAGATATGTCGATAATTGATAAAAACTTTTTTTTTAATTAATATTTATTAATATCATAAAATTCATTTTTAAAAGTGCAATTATCTTAAATTTAAAATGAACTCATAAAAACTGCATATATAATAATTATAGTAGAACTGGACAATTTTGCTTAAAATCAGAATGCACTTTGTTATAAATATAAAAAATTATATAATTATATAATTTTAAAATAGAATTATAACATTTCACACTGTAGGACACTGACCTGTATCCGAACATAAGATGCAAAATCTTTGAGTTTGTTGCTGTGGATATTTTTAGACCTCATTGAATGTTCCTAAAAAAGTGTGTTGTGAAATGACAACAGCAAAACTGTATCCTTTGGCCCACATTTGGACAGCAACAGAATCTCAAGGAAAATATTTTTCTTTTGTGAGGTCAGTCATTGGGCATTTTCTCTGAAAGCATACACAAAACAAATGTTTAAGAATCAATAATTTGATAATTGATATTATGCTGAGCATGACTATCCTTTTAAAAAACAAATGCGTTTATTTCTTTGTCAGACACACCCAGTTCATTATTATCCCATCAAAATAAAATTCTTCGGATGCTTAGATGTTCATCTCATCCGCACTTTCATTCCCTTGTGAGAAGGAAATCTATCCTGGATTCATCCTGGAGTCTCAGTTGGTTAAACCAATCCCACACATCAGCAGGTGGGAAAGCAGAACATGTCCAGACATGCATAAAAACAAAGCGATAGCAGAGGAAGACACTTCATTTCATTCTCTCATCCACAACCAGACTGTTAGATAAGTGAGATTATTATATTATATTATATTATATTATATTATATTATATTATATTATATTATATACATTAAAGGGATAGTTCACCCAAAAATGAAAATTCTGTCATCGTTTACTCACCCTCATGTTGTTCCAAACCTGTATGGATTTCTGTCTGTTTACCAACATTCTTTAAAATATCTTCTTTTGTGTTCAACAAAAGAAAGAAATTCATACAGGTCTGGAACAGCTTGAGGGTGAGTAAATGATGACAGAATTTTCATTTTTGGGTGAACTACCCCTTTAACACATATGTATTTTTACTGTCACTGTCTCTTTAAGAGATCTCCTCCCGCCTTTTGCTCAAAGTTCCGCGGTGTGTGTGTCAACACGAAACATGTGCATGAAACACGGAAGTGAACTTATCATATTCCACATATGTAAATGTATCAAATGAATATTATATTTTGGTTCTGTAAGTGTTAGTTTCATAGAATGCGCGAGACCGTATATTGTTTAAACGTCACAGACACGTCACGTCCATCAAGAAATACGCGCCTAAAATCCTGCCTTGTAAGTGTTTATCCCTCAGTTTAACGAGTTAAGTGATCATTCAGTCAGACTGTTACTATTTAACGTGATCTATGACTTATTTTACGGTATAAAGGTTTGGTTAAGTGTTTTTCCATCACTAGTAAATGTTGTTACATACTTTAATGCAGCTGTGATTTAGTTTTAGTCACACGTGAATGAATGACAATGGTGCCTTTACAGTGATTTACCATGGTAACCTTAGTTACCTCTAAAATTAGCAACCACTGTCATTAAAAAGAAAAGAAAATTTGGCAAAACTGCACTTACTAAAGTTGGTGGTCGACATAAATGGGTTTTCAGTATCCAGTACAGATATCCAGAAAGTACAATGCATATATATATATATATATATATATATATATATATATATCAGTATGGGTCAAAAGTTTGGAAACATTACTATTTTTAATGTTTTTGAAAGATGTCTCTTATGCTCATCAGGCATTGATAATAAATCATATTAGATGATTTCTGAAGGATCATCTGACTAATAATGCTGAAAATTCAGCTTTGCATCATATAAATAAATAATATTTTAAAGTATATTAAAAGAGAAAAATATTATTTTAAACTGTAATAATATTTCACAATAATCTGTTTTTTCCCCCTGTATTTTTGAAGAAAAAAAAAAAAAAACAGGCTTGATGAACAGAAGAGACTTCTTTCAAAAACATTAAAAATAGTAATGTTTCCAAACTTTTGAACGGTACTGTATGTATGTATGTATGTGTGTATATATATACATATATATATATATATATATATATACACACACACCGATCAGGCATAACATTATGACCTAATATTGCCACTCCCCATGTGCATCAATGAGCCTTGGCCGCCCATGACCCTGTCGCCGGTTCACCGCTGTTCCTTCCTTGAACCACTTTTGATAGATACTGACCACTGCAGACCGGGAACACCCCACAAGAGCTGCAGTTTTGGAGATGCTCTGACCCAGTCGTCTAGCCATCACAATTTGGCCCTTGTCAAACTCGCTCAAATTCTTACGCTTGCCGATTTTTCCTGCTTCTAACACATCAACTTTGAGGACAAAATGTTCACTTGCTGCCTAATATATCCCACCCACTAACAGGTGCCGTGATGAAGAGATAATCAGTGTTATTCACTTCATATGTTATGCATGGTCGGTGTGTGTATGTATGTATATATATATATATATAGAGAGAGAGAGAGAGAGAGAGAGTAATGCATGTAACTGCAGATTAAATGCTTATTTGATTTCAGCAATTTGTGTGCATTTATTTTACACTACATTTACTTTTACTATCGTATTAAATTTCATATTAACACATTAAAAATGTTATTTATGCATTGACTAAACTGATTTATTTATTTATTATTTATCAGTAGTGGAGGTGCTCAGGTGCTGATTTTGATTTTTACTCACTGCAGTTCATTGTTACATTTTTATTGATTCTGAGCATTTCCTATTCACACCTTTCTTTCTCTCTGAATGATGTTCTGTCACTCCAGCGCAGGGGCTTGTCTGGACATGGTGCCAGTCTAGAGATGTGATCCCACCACGGTGATGGAAAGATGAAGACGGAGGCGGCAGACTCATCTCTCCATCATATAGTGTTTGTAGGAGGGGCTGAGTTAAAGAAAAAAGAGAATAGATGGAGAGAGAGGAGAATAAACAGGAGGAAGAGAAAGTGTGGCTGGCCACAAGTGATGGAGGAGGAGAAGGTCATAATGATGGATTTTCAGATGAAAGAAGGATGATGATGATGGGGACGAAAGTGGATCTGACTTTTCCAGATTTCTTTGGGAAGCTGCAGTTGGAGGAAAGTCCATCATTAGGAGGACACTCTATTTCCTCTGACCATACGGACACCTGGGCTCCGTCCATCTTGTCGTCCTCTTCCTCCTCTTTTCCCTGCCTCTCTCCTCCTCTTCCTCCGTCGGTGGGGCTGGATGGCGTGCTGGCAGAGGGGCGGCTGGTTCTGGATGTGTTTCAGGGCGGAGGAGAGGTTCTTCCTGTGTTCTGGGAGCATGCTCAGGAGCAGATGAGAGGCCTGCAGTACCTCAGACTGGGATCAGAGGATGAGGGGGCGCTAGAGAGTGCACTGCGTGTCCTGCCCCGACTCACACAGCTGCGCTCTCTGGCTATCAGAGGTAAAAACACAAGCTTAAATATTGACTTATTTTCACACACACACACACTATCTATCTATCCATCCATCCATTTTTCTATCTGTCTATCCATCCATCATCTATCTATCTATCATCCATCTATTTTTCTATCTGTCCATCCATCCATTCATCTATCTATCTATCTGTCCGTCCATCCATCCATCCATCCATCCATCTATTTGTCTATCTATCCATCCATCCATCCGTCCATCCATCCATTTGTCTATCTATCCATCCATCCATCCATCCATCCATCATCCATCCTTTTGTCTATGTCTATCCATCCATCCCATCCATTTGTCTATCCATCCATCCATCAATCCATCCATTTACCCACACATCCATCCATCCATCCATCCATTTGTCTATCTGTCCATCCATCTATTTGTCTATACAGCCATCCATCCATCCATCCATCCAAATTTTTTCATGTGTTAATATTCTCCCTCTGTCATGTTTCTTTTTCAGGACACCGTTTCCATGACCCCCAGGGTGACCCTCTCCCTGGCCTCCTCTCCTCTCTCCCTGACTCCGTCTCCTCTCTGTCTCTCCTCGTTCACCTGGATCTCTCCTTCAACCGTCTCTCCTCTCTTCCTCCCTGTATTCTCTCTCTCTGTCATCTCTCCGAGCTCCTGCTGTGTCATAATCGACTGACGGGTCTGCCGGAGGGTCTGGGAACGCTGGCGTCCCTGCGGCGGGTCAGTCTGCTGGGGAACAGGCTGGTGGATCTGCCCCAGGGAGTGGGCCTCCTCTGCAGGCTGGAGGAGCTGGATGTGTCCTTCAACCTGCTGGAGAGACTTCCAGAAGAACTGGGCCAACTGCAGGACTTACAAAGTCTGGAGCTGTCAAATAACAGGCTCAGAGCGCTGCCGGAGACGCTGGGTGATAAAAACACACACACTGTTGCCTATCTAGTTAAATGAGAACATAAGATAGACTTGAATTGTTTTTATATGAAGTAAATTATAAATAATACAGACTAACCATCAGAATAATTTGTTTACCTAGTTGTTTTATGCCATCTAAAGTTATTTTCATTGCAAGAACAAGGTAAAATCAGTTAAAAAAAATAGGTAAACAAATAAATAATTTAATATTTTATTTAATAATAAACAAATAGACAAAAAGGATAAATAATTTCCATACAAAAACATAAAATCTTTATAAGATTTTTAGGTCTTTATAATAAAACAAAATATGGTAGCACTTTATTTTACAGTCCTGTTCCCCATGTACATACTATGTACTTATAGTAATTGCAATACCTGTGTAATAACTAGGTACTAACCCTGAACCTACCCCTAAACCTAACCTTAACACATGTAGTTGCCTTATATTACCCAGTACTTTCTTAGGTAAGTACACTGTAAGTACACGTAAGTGGACATACTGTAAAATAAAGTGCAACCCAAAATATTATTTATTTTATGGATTATTTTTCCCCTAACTATAGCTAAATAAACACACAAACCACTCAAACACTTTTACATTTGTAGTGTAAACCCTAATGTGTCCTGATGAGTCTCTGGAGAACCATCTACTGCCGTTAAACTATGCTAGCTACAGTAGAAACAACTATTTCTGAGTGAGATTTGGAGCTTTTGAAGGAAATATGTAGGGCCCTATCATACACCCGGCGCAATTCGGCGCCAGGCGTGACGCAAGCGTTTTTTGCTAGTTTCAGCCTGACGCAGTTATCATTTTCACATCCTGCGCCCATCTGTTCGCCCATGGGCGTGCTGGTCTGAAAACGAGGTGTGTTCAGGCACATTGTTGGCGCGTTGCTATTTTGAGGCAACTGAAAACAACTGTACGCAGTATTTTTTGTGTTATTTAAAGGGCGTGTTAGTAATATGCGCCTATAGGCGGGTGCACAACACGCGTACACTCTGCTTATTACACACACACATTTTTTAATATTTAAAAATAAAAGGATTCCTCTCTGGAGAAGCGTTCAGCCTTTCCATGTAAATAGCGAATCCGCCATGGTGCGAGCGCAACTGGCTTTTAAAGGGAATGGGAGATGAGACTCTGATTGGTTTATTGCACGTTACGCCCAAAACACACCCATGACTCATTAAGAGAATAGGTACAACCCTTTTAGACCATGCGCCTGGTGCGCCAACCATTTTTCCCGTCGTTAAACTAGCAAAAGTGGATTCAGACATGCCCTAAGTGCACCTGCGCCATGCGCTTCACACCATGCGCTCAGATCGTTAAAATAGGGCCCCTAGTGTTTTTGACATTGTATTTCGGAAGTTCAACTGACTGAATGTCTAATTCTCTCTCTCAGGATGTCTGCGCTCTCTGAGGCGGCTAGTAATCCAGAGTAATGATCTGAGGACTGTTCCAGAATGTTTGCACTCCCTCCCGCTGCTCGACAAACTGGACGTGAGGAACAACCCGCTGGGCCGCCCCCCGACGCCCCCACCGCTCGCTCACGTGGCCCCAGGTCACTGTCGACTCTCACTGCTACTGCTTTAGTTTACCATGAATTATTGTAATTAAATGTTTATCATACAAATATGATCTGTCAGGATTACATCATGTATTCTGGATGGTTTTTTTTCATTGATGAATGAAACCCGAACAAACTAAGCCTGTTTGATCCCAGTGACACTGTTTGTGTTTTATAGTTCTGGAATGTTCTGAGATCCCAGAGCTGCACCTCGGACTTGAGCATCACAGGTGAATTGAGTTCATTTCACAGACACACTCAGATTAGTACACACTCAGGTATGACTGTGGGTATTTTCAGAATGGCATACTACTATACTAGTGCTGTTTGTGCAGAATGTACACTACTGTTCAAAAGTATTAAAAGTATTGTGAAATATTACTACAGTTTAAAATTAGGGATGTCCTGATCAGATTTTTTGTGCCTCCGATCTGATCCGAGTCATTGAATATTAAGAATAGGCCTATAGGCCTACATCATAAATATATATATATATATATACACTACTTAAAAAAATAGTATGCAGTATATATTCTATAATGTTCCAAATGTAAGTCTTCTCTGCTCATCAGTTTTCAAGTATCACCTGCTGGTTGTCACGTGTTCCTTCCTGGAGGGGCGGAGCTCTTGTTTCCACGGAGATGCGTGAGCACCGTCACACAGCTCCAGTGGGCGGAGAGGAGACCAGACAGGAAGTGGGTGTGGCTAGAGGAGCATGACATTCTGTTGAGTCGACAGCTGGAGCTCCGCCCACATGGGGCCACATTTGAGAAGGTTGTAATTTTCTGCTTATATTTATATAAATATAAATACTTAGTGAAAAATCTCCTGTTTTATGATGTATAAATAATACAGTTAATAACTATAAATTATTAAAATACAATATTATTATAATTAATAAAATATGCAAAATTATAAATGAAAATATAATTTATTATTATAATTAATAACTAGTGCTGTCAAATCGATTAATTACATATAACATAAAAATATGTGTACATATGTAAATATATATATATATATACATACAGTATATTTACAGACTTTTATGTTACATGCGATTAATCGATTTGACAGCACTATTAATAAATATATGAATATTAATAAAATATAATAATTATAATTTTTATAGTGAAAGAAAGCTCTGGTTTTATAAGTAATAACTAATACAGTTAAAACGTAATATATGACGATGTATAAATAAAATATTATAAATTAATAAATATTATTAAAATATAATAATTATATATACACTACCAGTCAAAAATGTGGACACACTTTCCCATTCTCTTTGATGGGAAAATGTGTCCAGACTTTTGACTGGTAGTGTATACTGTATATTATATATTATATTATAGTGAAAGAAAGTTCCTGTTATATAATAACTTATACAGTTTAAACTATACATTAATAAAATACAGTATTATAATTAATAACATATGAACTATTATAGAGTATAATAAATTTTATAATTAATAAAAATATGAATATTATTAAAGTATAATAAAATATAATAATTATAATACATTTTATAGTGAAAGAAAGCTCCTGTTTTATAAGTAATAACTAATAATTAAAACTATAAATTAATAAAATACAGTATTATTATAATGAATAACATATGAATTATTATAAATGAAATATTATAATCAATAAATATATGAATATTATTAAAATATAATAATTATAATAATTTTATAGTGAAAGAAAGCTCCTGTTTTACAAGTAATAACTAACAGAGTAATAAAAAATAAAAAAAATGAATAACTTTTATAAATGAATAAAATGCAGTATTATCTATTATAAAGAAAATATAATAAATGAAATATTATAACTAATAAATATATGAATATTATTAAAATATAGTAATTATAATAATTTTTCCAGTGTCTGTCACCCTGTCATTCTTTTAGCCGGTAGAGGTGTGCATCCCATATCGCAAAACACGGAAAGGTGATGTTGCGGTTCGCAGGTTTGATGGTCAGTCTTGGACGACGCTGCAGACCCTGACCAGGAGAGGAAGTGAGAAGCACAGCTGCAGGCCAGGGGGCCGCCCGGCACGGGTGAGCCAATCGGATCTCTCTCTGTCAAACGTTAGGTTTCATATTGTTGCAACTCTCGTACACCATCATGAGAGCATTACTGCACACATATATTCTCGTGTCTGTGTATGTAGTTGGCCTGCTGCAGTGTGACGCAGTTCTCGTGGTTCGTGGCCGTCTCTCGTCCTTTCCTGGACAGTTGCTCCGTGTCCCCAGAGGGGGCGCTGCTGGTATCTCAGTTTGATCCGGGGATCAAGCTTACTTTCCCTCCAGAGTGCACAACAGAGACACGTACGGTCACACTGCAGGTCTGTACAATAATAACCACTGCTTCTAATAATGAGCTAATCAGACTGATGCTAATCATTTATCTGTTATGATCTCATATTGCTCAATTCTGTGTTTATATTTGTTTTTTCCCTCTCAGGTCCTGCAGGTGGCGCAGTCTGAGGTGCAGGACCTGACCGGAGACCCTCAAGCGAGTGCCAGCCCACTGCTATGCCTCTCTCAAACTCCCAGCATGCACTTCCTTCAGCCAATCACAGTGCAGGTTCCTCTTCCACCTGGAGTGACTGGTATTGCATCACGTTCACTTCTTTCTAGGAAACGGTTTAATTGTTAAACTGAGCAGATCTTAATCTTATGAGAGACTCATTCCTGCCTGAGATTTATATTTACAGACATTAGCGGTTTAACTTATTCTAGACATTAGTGCTGTTCAACAAATGAGGAATGTGTAAGCGGCTTCATTTTCACTTTCAACATTAGATCTATTGTTTTAGTATTTCAGACTCAACAAGTTTTATTTTGTCAAATGTTGAAAAGTGTGCTTGTGCTGTCTTTATTTTATTTATTTTTTGTAAATGACGCTTTGATATTTTTATTTAATTCAGGGGTTCCCAAACTTTTTTGTCAGCCGAACCCTTTACTTGAAGTGCCCCCTTATATTTTAAGTTAATATTTAAATAATTTAACAATACTTTCGCATCTTCACAGTTCTCTGATGTCAGTTTGACATGCAAGTAAATAGATAAATTATTACATTTTTTTAAAGTAAGTATTTTATTTTAGCCGCGTTTCCACCGCAGGAACTTTCCCCAGGAACTAGGGACTTTGGGGTGGTACTTCGACCGCAGGGACCGGGGTCTAAATGAAGTTCCGGGTAAAAATTTCCCCCTCAAAACGGCCCTGCTCGCGAGGTAGTACTTTTTCAAAGTTCAGGAACTTTCGGGGGTGGGACTTGGGCGCTGAACATGCTGATTGGTTGAGTTCACGCAGCACTTTATTTCAACCTAAAAGTCTGTTGCGGTGTGTGCAGTAAGAGTTGTTTACTATTCGAATCAACAATGGAGTTTAAAAAAAACGATTATCCGACGACAAGTTTCAGGCTTTATCAAGCTTACATGTGGAGGACGAAATCCAGTGGGAACTGGAAAGTCGCGCACAGTCCTACGTAATTGTTCCGGGTAATTTCGGTGGAAACGGGGCTTTTGACTGTAGCTGGACTGAAAAGTGAACTCAAATAGGTAATAGGGTTCTAGTCCACATTACATTCACACTGGGGTTTTTTGGAACCCAATTAAATGGAATAATAATCATAATAGAGCTGCACGATTAATCGTTAAAAGATCGCGATCTCGATTCAAACACCCATGCGATCTTATTTCTAAATTACAACGATTTCGCTGTCTATTACCATGGCTATTTTACTTCACAAGCGCCAGCGAAGCGCGAACAGCGCGTATTTTTTTGCTGCCCATGTTAATGAATGAGAGAGTTGGCCGTCACGCTTCCGATGTGAATGCTCTCATTCATTAACATGGGCAGCAAAAAAATACGCGCTGTTCGCACTCCACCATATATATATGTATATATATATATTACTGTTGTCAAATCGATAAATCACATCCAAAATAAAAGTTGTCACACATGCATGTATATATTTGAGAAAAATGTGTTATATATTAGATTTATATATAATATAAATTATATAAATATATTTACAGTATATACATGCAAATATTTCTGAAATATATACATGCATATGTGTGTATTTATATATACATAATAATTATACACAGTACACACAAATATATTATGTAAACACAAACTTCTATTTTGGATGCAATTAATCGATTTGACAACACTAATACATATATATATATACCCTCAAGCTTTTAACATTTGAAATCCTCAAGCTTTTATTTTGGCAGAATATCAGTGTACTGTATACTGTTCAGTATATACTTTATATTGCCAATTTTTTTTTAATTATATGTGAAACTCTATATATTTAAAAAAAAAAAAAAAATGTAATAGTATGTGTATAAAATGCCAGTGTTGTCACATGACCTCACTGAATCATGCCTAATTTAGCAAGTGGTATCCAATTCAAGAAAATCACAGTTGATATAGTTTGTCATCATTTAGGCCGCATTTACACTGCAGGTATTGATGCCCAGTTCCGATTTGTTGAGTATATCTGATTTTTTTGATGAACATCTTCTTTTAAAAGTGATATCTGCATTTACACTATACACTTGGCGAAACAACCCAAGGTAGACATACTGACCCTGAAAAGCTTAGGACGAAAAGGAAGTAAAAACGCTGGGCTCTTAAGTGGACCCTTCACACAGGAGCCTTCGTCCTCCATTGTGCCATTGAAAAGAGTCACGTGATCGCGGTTGATGTCCACCTGAGTTGACGACATTCGCCACCATCGCTTTTGCACGTATCCGATTCATATCAGATTTATTTCCACATATGAATGAGGCAAACCATTCCGAAAATGATTCACTTGAACCATGTAAAGTAAATGTGGCCTTATTGTCTGAAATTGGAAGGTCAAGTCAGTGTTGTTTGGTGTTGAGCTGTGCACAGTTTACACACAGCAAAACTAGTATGAGTAGTATGGTAGTGTGCTACTGATGACATTCTGAACAAAGCCATGTGTACTGCAGATCAATGCTTTAGGCTCATATGTGTGTGTTCAGGACACATGGTGGACATGTCCCGTTTGCACCTGATGCACGGCGACCCCACGGCCCACACCTGGACTGACATCACCGCTCAGGTGTCCCTCTACGTCACACACATCTACGCTGTCTTCTCAATCACACACTTCTCATGGTGAGCAGCAAAGAAGTCTCTTCTGCTCACCAAGGCTGCATTTATTTGATCAAAGAATGATTTCTGAAGGATCATGTGACACTGAAGACTGGAGTAATGATGCTGAAAATTCAGCTTTGATCACAGGAATAAATTACATTTTACAATATAATCACATAGAAAACTGTTATTTTAATTTGATATAATATTTTACAATTTTACTGTATTTTTGATCAAATAAATGCAGCCTTGGTGAGCAGAAGAGACTTCTTTCAAAATTAAAAAATCGTAATTATTCCAGACTTGTGACCAGTAGTGTAAACGCATACAGTCTGCCATATACAGTGTGTGTGTATGTGTGTGTGTGTGTGTGTGTGTTCAGGTACTGGTTGTGGTACACCACTCACAGATGTGTTAGTGGGGTTGTCAGGAAGATGTATCACCGCTTGAAACAGTTCCGGGTTCGATTCCTGGCGCTACAGAGAAAAAGCGACCCAGAGCAGGTTCTGCTGCAGTGCCTGCCATCTGACAAGGTGAGTGTGTCTGTGTGTTGCTATGTGGTTTCTAGGGGGGTTTGGGTAGGCAGTTGCTTACTAATGCCATGGTCACACTTAACTTAGAGCGAGTGAAATTTCTACAGACACTGGAAAGCAGCGAAATTCGCATTGCGTTTCCTGTCTACTGCATTCACATGCATATGATTGGAAGTCAATGTAATGAAAAGTGCAATGTGATGGCTTCACAGGTCAAAAGGGTCCAAGTTTGTGATATTAGGTTTCCAGGAAGTCAATCTATGAATATATATTATAATTATGCACCGATCAGTCAACATTATGACGTGGTGAAGTGAATGACACTGATTATCTCTTCATCACGGCACCTGTTAGTGGGTGAGATATATTAGGCAGCAAGTGAACATTTTGTCCTCAAAGTTGATGTGTTAGAAGCAAGAAAAATGTGCAAACGTAAGGATTTGAGCGAGTTTGACAAGGGCCAAATTGTGATGGCTAGACGACTGGGTCAGAGCATCTCCAAAACTGCAGCTCTTGTGGGGTGTTCCCGGTCTGCAGTGGTCAGTATCTATCAAAAGTGGTCCAAGGAAGGAACAGCGGTGAACTGGTGACAAGGTCATGGGCGGCCAAGGCTCATTGATGCACGTGGGGAGCGAAGGCTGGCCCGTGTGGTTCGATCAAACAGACGAGCTACTGTAGCTCAAATTGCTCAAGAAGTTAATGCTGGTTCTGATAGAAAGGTGTCAGAATACACAGTGCATCGCAGTTTGTTGTGTACGGGGCTGCATAGCCACAGACCAGTCAGGGTGCCCATGCTGACCCCTGTCTGGTCAGGGCTGTTTTGGCAGCAAAAGGGGGACCAACACAATATTAGGTCATAATGTTATGCCTGATCGGTGTGTATATATATATATATATATATATTATAATTATAGGCTAGGATTTTAGGAAAAGTAGGATTTTTCATTAAAATGATACACTTTTTTGTCATTATTCTGGTCTCTCTTTAGGCTGAAAACAGATTGGCATCTCTGTCGGAGCAGTATGAAGGTCCTCAGCCGTCTGAGTTGTGTATCCTGCTGGAGGGAGAGCAGTTTTTCGCTGGCTTTGAGAGAGGCATTGACATCAGTGCAGGTGGACATGTTTACCACAAGAAACACACCACAACCCTATACAGCATGAATAGATGTAAACTATTAAACATATTAAAGTTAACCTGAATGGTGTCCTCAGACCGTCCTGACTGTAAAGATGGCAGACTCTCATTCACCTTTTACTCTCACCTGAAGAACATTAAAGAGGTCCATGTGTGCCCGACCCAGCCACAGCAGGGCACCGTGAGAGGACAGGTGAGACAGGGTTGATCGCCTTTAGATCAGTCCAGTATGTTTGGTTAGCTCCTCCCACTGTGGAATCCAACATATAGCTTTGCATATTGACCTCAAATGTGATCTGATCAGATGATGTTGTGATGATTATCACTTTCAGTTTTACCTCTCCTGTAATGAGACGTGTGTCCCTCCAGGTTTCATTTTACAGGGGTGAAGTGCCTAATGATCTTCCAGAGGAAGTAGCGAGTAAAAGAAAAGGTCACGACAACCAGTGGATGGCGACGCTTCCTCTGCGGATTCCTGTGAGCGACCTCAAAGACTAACTACAATGCACAATGCTGTGTAGTGTGTTGTACAATGCTATATTTTGTATTATAAGATACCTCGCTCCTAAAGGCCCGTTCACACCAAGGGCCCTATTTTATCGATCTGAGCGCATGGTCTGAAGCGCATGGCGCAGGTGCACTTAGGGTGTGTTCGAATCCACTTTTGCTAGTTTAACGATGGGAAAAATGGTCGCCGTGCCAGGCGCATGGTCCAAAAGGGTTGTCCCTAGTCTCTTAATGAGTCATGGGTGTGTTTTGGGCGTAACGTGCAATAAACCAATCATCTCATCTCCCATTCCTTTTAAAAGCCAGTTGCGCTTGCACCATGGCGGCTTTGCTGTTTACATGGTGGAATTTGCGAATGGAAAGACTGAACGCTTCTCCAGAGAGGAATCCTTTTATTTTTAATATTTAAACGTGTGTGCTGCTGCGCGTCCCTGTGTGTGTAATAAGTGAGTGTATGCGCGCTGTGCACCCGCCTATAGGCGCATATTACTAACATGCCCTTTAAATAACACAAAAAATACTGGGCTATTGACTTTAGACCAGGTTTTTGTTGGTCAATGGCGCAGTCGTTTTCAGTTGCCCTTAAAATAGCAACGCGCCAACAATGTGCCTGAACACACCTCGTTTTCAGACCAGCACGCCCATGGGCGAACAGATGGGCACGAGTGCATTTGCTATTTAAACAACGTGGAACTGGACGTGAAAATGATAACTGTGTAGGGCGGAAACTAGCAAAAAACACTTACGTCATGCCTGGCGTCGCATTGCGCCGGGTGTGTGATAGTGCGCCAAAGACGATAACTATAATGATAAAGTTTTTAAAAATCGTTCTAAATATAAAAGAATACCAGAGTTGACACCACAACTATAACAATAACGGCACAGAGAAACAATATAGTTAGAATCATTTTCAGAACGTTTTTTTCCAGCTGATGAATGATAAAAACATTGACAGCCAATCAAAATCCATCCTGCTTTAAAGAGCTCGAGCATTTAAAGTGGCAGACGACAAAACTGCAGCGCATGCTTATAATAAACAGAATGAAATCGTCCTCTGGTGTGAACGCTAATGTAGTTATCTTTATATTTTTCATTCATGGTGTGAACGGGCCTTAAGTCTTGCTAAGACAATCCCAGAATGCAATATATTACTATATATTATTATATATATATTCTGTAAATTACAGTTTTAAAGCAATATGCTGTGTAAAATAAAAAAATTATATTTGATAAAAATTGAAATAATTATTTTATTTTACACTACAAAGTTACAATACTTTTCTTCTAATTCTTGACTTTCAGTTGTTCAAATCTTTTAACATTTGAAATCCTCAAGCTTTTATTTTTGCAGAATACTAGTGTATTGCATATTGCATGTTATATACAATCCCATAATGCAATACTCTATAAATATATACTTTAAAATGTACTTTTTATATATATATATATATATATATATAATTGTGTGTAAAATAGAGTAATTATATATATATATTAGGTATACTTTTATTATATATGTGTATATATATAATAGTACCAATTAAAATACACAAATTAAAGTGCTTAAAAGAATATTGTGTTGTTTGTTTAGCAACCTGTTAATGTCAGAGTCTGCTGGAATCATTTGTGAACATTACTCAAGTTTTTCGTGTGGGAGAGTTTCTGCCCATTAATGTTTAAAATTTCACTTTTTAGTTTCCCTTTTGGTTAGGATGCTGCCTATGTAGACGGTAGACGGGCAGCTCACTAGTGTTTGGAACAGAGCTCATGAGAAATATCTCAAGTTCAAATCACTTATCTGATTTTGAACTCATCTAGAATTTAAAGTATGACAGATAAATAACTGTTTTATCATATTTTCACACACAGAACGCTGACTGTGATGGGAACATCTCTGGCGAGCTGAACCTGGGCGACCCGGAGAGCGGCTACCTGACACAGACCAACCTCCTGTCCATCTCCTTACGCATCAACCAGGAGTGGCAGAATATCGGCATCAACCTGGGCATCAGCTACGACCAGCTGGAACGAATCCGAAACCAACACAGGTGAGACTCAGATCAGAGCCGGTGGGGAGTGTGGAAAGAGCCCGCCAGCAGATGGCGCTGTAAATCAGCACCTTCAGTCTTTATTATAGGACAGATTTACTACAGATTTTACAGCAGGTCCAAGTCTGAGGTAGCAGGAATGCACAATATTTGGGTAATAATAGATTTTATATAGATTATACCCCCTCCCAAAAAAACAAAACAAAAAAAAAACTTGTTTATTGCTATATTAGTTGTCTGAGAACACTGACTCATTGAATATTAATGACATTCTATGACTGGAAAGTCTATAGATCAGTATGTGCTCATTAATATTCATGAGCTTTCACTCTCTTTTTTTGGCTTTTTTTGCCTTTGAGATAGGATAGTAGAGAACTGACAGGAAGCAAAGAGGGACCAGATCACAGATGTGTTTGCGCTGGTATAAAATCACTCATAATCACTGTGGGACATGCAGTACAGAGAAAGAGAGAGAGGCAGTGTGAAAGTGAGTGATGGAAGAACGAAATGAAGACAGCAATGGTGAATGGTGTTTTGTTTTGTTCAGTCAGCCATCTGGGACACTGCAGGAGACGGTCCGCATTCACACGCATGCATGCACGCTCGCATGGTCTATCTGTCAAGTCAACTTACATTTCAAGGTTACACTTTATTTTTCAGTGCCCTTGTTACACATTTTACATGCAGTTATCATAGTAATAACTATAAATTATGCATAATTACATGCAACTAACCCTAAACCAAACCTAACCCTAAGTACATGTAGTTAATTAATATTACTTATAGTACTTAAATATATAAATGTATAATTACAGTGTAACCCTTTATTTTAAGGTGTCCTTGTTACACTGTAATTATACATTTGAGTAATATCGAGGGTTACACTTTATGTTACGGTGTCATTGTTACAGTGTAATTATATATTTAAGTACTGAGTAATATTGATTAACTACATGCACTTACTATAGGGTTAGGGTAGGATTAGGGTTTGGTTGCGGGTTAGCTGCATGTAATTATGCATCATTTACTGTTATTACTATGGTAAGTACATGTAACATATGTAAAATAAAGTGTTACCAACATTAATTAAAAACATGTACTTACTATAGGGTTAGGTTTAGGGTTTGGTTTGGGGTTAGTTGCATGTAATTATGCAGAATTTACTATTATTAGTAAGTATATGTAATGTGTAACAAGAACAATGTAAAATAAAGTGTTACCAATTTCAATAAATGTGTTCTATTAAGCAACAATATAGCAGACAAAATTATATAAATTATGAATAATTAAATTAATTCTGAAGTGTTGCAATCAATATAAATGCAAATTAATTAGTTTTCATTTTTTATGAATAAATGTATGCCTTATTTATTTAGGCTCACATTTGATTGTATTTTAATTTATTTAGGACAATTAGGCACATTTTATCCAACAATTTTTATTACTGTATTTTTTCCAGTGGTTTCTCTTTTACTATTCCCAGTATTTTCAATGGCGATGGTATTTATATATATATATATGATTATGAGAATGCAGTTTTAATTGTTTGATTATGTTAATGAAATTTGGGAGTTAAAAGTGCTTATTTGTTATCAGTGCAAAAATGCCTTATTTAGTTAGGCTCACTTTTAATTTTATTTTTATTTAACGCAACATTTCATTATATATTTAATTATTTATTATTATTTACTTAATTAAAAAAAATAATTATTATTGTTTAAATATATAATTATTTAATTTTGTTTATTATATCATCCATGCTTTAATTGACATGACAAAAATTGTGTGTGTATATATATATATATATATATATATATATATATATATATATAATTATAATTATAATGATGAAAATTGGTGGATAAATTGTGCCTAATTGTCCTAAATAAATAAGGCATACATTTATTCATAAAAAATGAAAACTAATTAATTGTGGCATCAATAAATGTCATGTCATATGCCTTGAAATAAATAAATGCATTCTGTGCTTCATTAATGCTGGCATTTCTTTGCATTTATATTGATTGCAACACTTCAGAATTAATTTAATTATTCATAATTTATATAATTGTATCTGCTATATTGTTGCTATAGTAGTTTTTTGCATTGCATTGCATCAATGATAATTTTTGGGTAAAAAGTGCTTATTTGTCATGATATTATTGCAAAAAAGCACAGTGAAAAAATGAATGGTCAAAAATGGGTTTATGCAATAACAATACTTTTTTATAATTTTTTTAAAAATTAAAATCATAATTTAAAGGCAGCATATCAAATACAGCCATGATGTACACACATCATTTTAACTAATATATTAAGAATGACACAAAAAAATAGCGATTATAAATAGTAATACAAATAAAATGGCATGTCCATGTGTTTGTTTTGTCAGAGACAACTTTGGGGCCCAGGTATTGGCGATGCTCTTTCATTGGGCGAGAGGGCAGCAGGGGGCGGGGCCTGGGGCGGTGCAGCGGCTGATGAAAGCGCTGGTGGACAGTGGTAGACGGGACTTGGCGGAAGAAGTAGAGGACGTAGTGACTCTGGGAAAGAGGAAGTATGAAGAATCACTAAAGCGAGTCGGGCTGGAGACACCAGCTACCTCTGCAGACCCTCAGTCCAGCTGACACACACACACACGACTGTGCTGCTCATGCTGAGAGCAGATGTCAGGAACATGACATATTAACTCCCACCAGCAGCACTGGAGACAAACACAGTGACACACATGTACAGAGAGGACACAGTCACTGTCTGTCTGAATGATCCTGGTCTCTCTCTCTCGTGCCTCTCGAGAGCTCAGTGTCAAGCGGATGTATTTATTCATAGTGAGACACAGTGTAGCAGCCAAATGGGCCATAATGGGCTTTGCCAAATGGGTTTTATTCCTGTTACATGTTCAAGAAACAATCAAAACATTTAATGCATGTGGGTGGATCTCATGTAGCCTCTCAAAAAGGGTCATATTTCACCTCAAAATCAAATAAAAAATTCATGAAATGATTTTTAAAGAACTTATAAAGAAACAGGCAGAAATTATATTTTGCATAAGGAAAATGAAGCCATTAATCATTTTGTGACATTTTCATCACTGTAATGTTTCCAGATTTTCTCTTTTACTATTGCCAATATTTTCAGTGGCGATCCGCGTTGCTGTAATACAGTATTTTTTAATGTATTACAATATTACATAATATGTGTGTGTATGTATGTCTATATATTTAAATATATACAAAATTTTATATATATATACAGTGGGGAGAACAAGTATTTGATACACTGCCGATTTTTCAGGTTTGCCCACTTACAAAGCATGTAGAAGTCTGTAATTTTTATCATAGGTACACTTCAACTGTGAGAGACGGAATCTAAAACAAAAATCCAGAAAATCACATTGTATGATTTTTAAGTAATTAATTTGTATTTTATTGCATGATATAACTATTTGATACATCAGAAAAGCAGAACTTAATATTTGGTACAGAAACCTTTGTTTGCAATTACAGAGATCATACGTTTCCTGTAGTTCTTGACCAGGTTTGCACACACTGCAGCAGGGATTTTGGCCCACTCCTCCATACAGATCCTTCAGGTTTCGGGGCTGTCGCTGGGCAATACGGACCTTCAGCTCCCTCCAAAGATTTTCTATTGGGTTCAGGTCTGGAGACTGGCTAGGCCACTCCAGGACCTTGAGATGCTTCTTACGGAGCCACTCCTTAGTTGCCCTGGCTGTGTGTTTCGGGTCGTTGTCATGCTGGAAGACCCAGCCACGACCCATCGTCAATGCTCTTACTGAGGGAAGGAAGTTGTTGGCCAAGATCTCGCGATACATGGCCCCATCCATCCTCCCCTCAATACGGTGCAGTCGTCCTATCCCCATTGCAGAAAAGCATCCCCAAAGAATGATGTTTCCACCTCCATGCTTCACGGTTGGGATGGTGTTCTTGGGGTTGTACTCATCCTTCTTCTTCCTCCAAACACGTAGAGTGGAGTTTAGACCAAAAAGCTCTATTTTTGTCTCATAAGACCACATGACCTTCTCCCATTCCTCCTCTGGATCATCCAGATGGTCATTGGCAAACTTCAGACGGGCCTGGACATGCGCTGGCTTGAGCAGGGGGACCTTGCGTGCGCTGCAGGATTTTAATCCATGACGGCGTAGTGTGTTACTAATGGTTTTCTTTGAGACTGTGGTCCCAGCTCTCTTCAGGTCATTGACCAGGTCCTGCCGTGTAGTTCTGGGCTGATCCCTCACCTTCCTCATGATCATTGATGCCCCACGAGGTGAGATCTTGCATGGTGCCCCAGACCGAGGGAGATTGACCGTCATCTTGAACTTCTTCCATTTTCTAATAATTGCGCCAACAGTTGTTGCCTTCTCACCAAGCTGCTTGCCTATTGTCCTGTAGCCCATCCCAGCCTTGTGCAGGTCTACAATTTTATCCCTGATGTCCTTACACAGCTCTCTGGTCTTGGCCATTGTGGAGAGGTTGGAGTCTGTTTGATTGAGTGTGTGGACAGGTGTCTTTTATACAGGTAACGAGTTCAAACAGGTGCAGTTAATACAGGTAATGAGTGGAGAACAGGAAGGCTTCTTAAAGAAAAACTAACAGGTCTGTGAGAGCCGGAATTCTTACTGGTTAGTAGGTGATCAAATACTTATGTCATGCAATAAAATGCAAATTAATTATTTAAAAATCATACAATGTGATTTTCTGGATTTTTGTTTTAGATTCCGTCACTCACAGTTGAAGAGTACCTATGATAAAAATTACAGACTTCTACATGCTTTGTAAGTGGGCAAACCTGCAAAATCGGCAGTGTATCAAATACTTGTTCTCCCCACTGTATATATATATATTAGTGCTGTCAAAATTAGTGCATTAAGGCATGCGATTCATTTTTTCAGTTTAATGTTACAAATATTTAACGCAATTAACAGAATCCGTTTTTTCTGTCATCCTGTTTTTAATTGCGATTAATTACAGAAAAAAATGTGCGATTAATTAGTTCATTTTTTTTATCGATTGACAGCACTAATATATATATATATATATATATATATATATATATATATAATTTTGTATGGTAACCAGAATGCTGTTTTTTGCGTTGTATCAATGAGAAAGTGCTTATTTGTCATGAAATAATTACAAAAATGCACAGAAAAAATTGCAAAAAAAAAAAAAAAATCTTAATAGTCAAAAAGGAATTTATACAATAACACTACTGTTTTACAATTTTTAAAAATTAAAATAATAAATTAAAGGCAGCATAATCAAATATCACCATGATGTACAAATATTGAGGCATTTAATAATAATAATTGAGATGATAATAATGCAAAAAAAAAAACACATTATCATAGCCTTAAGAAATTATATATATATATATATATATATATATATATATATATATATATATATATAATTTTGCATTGTATCAATGAGAAAGTGAATGTATCTATGTGTGTGTGTGTGTACAGTATGTATGTGTATATGTGTATATATATATATATATATATATATAGTATGGTATATATAAAATGTCTTAAGGTTATGAGAATGTTTTTATTGTCATCATCATCATCATTATTATTAAATGCCTCAAGATTTGTACATTATGGTATATGTGTGTGTGTATATATATACACTCATCTAAAGGATTATTAGGAACACCTGTTCAATTTCTCATTAATGCAATTATCTAATCAACCAATCACATGGCAGTTGCTTCAATGCATTTAGGGGTGTGGTCCTGGTCAAGACAATCTCCTGAACTCCAAACTGAATGTCAGAATGGGAAAGAAAGGTGATTTAAGCAATTTTGAGCGTGGCATGGTTGTTGGTGCCAGACGGGCCGGTCTGAGTATTTCACAATCTGCTCAGTTACTGGGATTTTCACGCACAACCATTTCTAGAGTTTACAAAGAATGGTGTGAAAAGGGAAAAACATCCAGTATGCGGCAGTCCTGTGGGCGAAAATGCCTTGTTGATGCTAGAGGTCAGAGGAGAATGAGCCGACTGATTCAAGCTGATAGAAGAGCAACTTTGACTGAAATAACCACTCGTTACAACCGAGGTATGCAGCAAAGCATTTGTGAAGCCACAACACGCACAACCTTGAGGCGGATGGGCTACAACAGCAGAAGACCCCACCGGGTACCACTCATCTCCACTACAAATAGGAAAAAGAGGCTACAATTTGCACGAGCTCACCAAAATTGGACAGTTGAAGACTGGAAAAATGTTGCCTGGTCTGATGAGTCTCGATTTCTGTTGAGACATTCAGATGGTAGAGTCAGAATTTGGCGTAAACAGAATGAGAACATGGATCCATCATGCCTTGTTACCACTGTGCAGGCTGGTGGTGGTGGTGTAATGGTGTGGGGGATGTTTTCTTGGCACACTTTAGGCCCCTTAGTGCCAATTGGGCATCGTTTAAATGCCACGGCCTACCTGAGCATTGTTTCTGACCATGTCCATCCCTTTATGACCACCATGTACCCATCCTCTGATGGCTACTTCCAGCAGGATAATGCACCATGTCACAAAGCTCGAATCATTTCAAATTGGTTTCTTGAACATGACAATGAGTTCACTGTACTAAAATGGCCCCCACAGTCACCAGATCTCAACCCAATAGAGCATCTTTGGGATGTGGTGGAACGGGAGCTTCGTGCCCTGGATGTGCATCCCACAAATCTCCATCGACTGCAAGATGCTAACCTATCAATATGGGCCAACATTTCTAAAGAATGCTTTCAGCACCTTGTTGAATCAATGCCACGTAGAATTAAGGCAGTTCTGAAGGCGAAAGGGGGTCAAACACAGTATTAGTATGGTGTTCCTAATAATCCTTTAGGTGAGTGTATATATATATAGTGGTTTTTTTTTTTTTTTTTTTGCTTTATGTAAATGAGAACTTGGGGTATAAAGTGATTATTTGTCATGAAATTACTGCAAAAAATGCACAATGCAAAAATCCTAAAGGACATAAAAACAGACCTAATCTTTTCTTTATGCAAAATCAAAATCTAATGTATGCTGTAGTGCAATATGACCAGAACATGTTCTTGACAGGCCTCGTGACATTAATCCTCGCACAGCATTATGAACATCTGGACAATACAAACTACATGATTAAATTATTACAACAGTGATGTTCGTTCTTCTGTTTTTTTTTTTTTTTTTTTTTGTGGGGTGTATTCTTCAATCCAAAGGGCATTCCAGCATTTTGATGTCGGATCCTTCTATCCCCTATATTTAACTCAAGGTCACCGTTGCGTCACGGCCATGACGTCAGCACGCGTTTTTCGCCTTTGCTTTAACAGCAGAAAGATCCGAGGGCGCAGTGACCAGTAGGCGGCGTCCAAAACAGCCCGTTTCTCCCGTCCTCTCCTCCTCCTCCTCCCGTCGTGTCGTGCTTTTACTCCCTCCCTTTCCTCCAGCACACGAACGCGAGTAACACCGGCAGCTTTAACTATTACACACTGTCACCGGAGGAGGAACAGTACATGAAGCCATAATAATCCTGAATAACGGGACAAAACAGCAGGATCCGGTATGTAGCGCTCTTCTATAACATCAGCATTTGTATCATATTCATATTAATGTTCGTGTTGCATAGGGTAACGTTGTTGAAATAGAACAGTTATTTATGATTTGATCGGTCACCGTATTAAAGATGAATTAAGTCTGCAGAGGAAACAGAAATAACGGTACAGCGGTTCATACGATGTGATGCGGCGGATCGGTTCCCGTTATTTGGCAAAACGCGACGCGACGCAAACGTGACAGACCTAACCGACAAACGAGAACGCGCCTCTTTGACAGTTTCGTTAATTCTAACGGCAGTGTTCTAGTTTGGGTTCCGCGCTCGAACATCTGTTTTTCATCATACAGCGGCGCGCGTTTCATCTGCTTGTTTTTGTACCGGTCGTACGTTAGTTGGCATTGATCCCCGCGGGATTAACGGATCCCACGGATGCGGGAGCGTGGAATCTGATCAGAGGCATTAAGACGGACTGTATGTCTACAGATCTGCAGCGGATCATCACCAACATCAGGGCGCTGCGGCGCGCGCGCTCTCGATGCGTCGTGCGCGCTCTCGAATCTCAGATTTGAACTGGATTCTCTGCAGCAGAATTGTGTCATCAGCGACCTCGTTCACATACTGCAAATATTTCTTCACTGATTTCGTTTCTTCTTCTGTATATTTTGGCAATATTTTTTCCAGTGATGAAAGAATTGCGTCCTTGGCCTAAAAGCAAACGGCCTGTAGTATCATGATATTAAACTAGGAATACCATGTAAATGCCATAATACATGAATTTCAGTAAAGTATCATTACCATTACTGTACCATGTAAATATGGTGTTGCGTTATTACAATACTCATATACCGTGGGATTTAAATGGCACAATATAATGTGCTTCAAATAATACTGTGGTACTGTCAGATAAAAGCATGGTAATACCATGGTACTTTTTAAATTGCTTAATCTGGCTTGAAATAATTGGGATATTTGCTGTCTTTGGCTGTTTCTCATATTTGACTAATCTTTACCTTTACAATGTGTGTCTTTCAAACACAATCTCATCTCAGGTGACCTTCAGTGTAAGTTAAACGCCGGCTCACAGGGCAAAGGTGAATGATAGTTAAGAGCAGCTCACAGATAACAGGTTTCTTAAGTTGCCCTACAGTCACTGCCCTATGAATATATTCCCCTGTTATCTCACTTCAAAATAATAAGTATTTAAATTATTTTGCTTATTTTGGTTTTATATCTTAATATTGATTAATTTTTGTGCTGACATAATTAGATACAACAGTGCATTGTGTTCAACTACATTTTTAAAACCTTTTTTACATTTTTACTGACTTAATAGTGAGCATCATGAGAGAAAGTGAGAGTGAAACAGAATACAGTCTGAACGCACACTCACATACACACCCTCTCTCTCTCACACACACACACACACTCAAACACACACTCTCTCTCACACACGCTCACTCACACACTCACACACTCAAACACACACTCTCTCAAACACACACACACACACACACACACTCAAACACACTCGCTCTCACACACACACACACACACT
>CM077191.1:7973862-8388862 GCA_039654105.1 Coreius guichenoti
AATAATCCTTTAGGTGAGTGTATATGTAATGCTTTATAAAAGTATTTTTAATGCATTAATTATGCCTTGTTATGCACCTTATAATGCACTGATAATTGTAACAGTTATAATACATTATAATATTTATCTATTCATTGTTACACCTTTAGAAAGTATAATTTACTAAAAAAACATGACAAACTATTTCAGATGTAACAAGGAATCTGCAAATATAAACATTACAATTATTTATGAAAAGAAATAATGCATTATAACATACACAAAAACCTTTACAATGCATTACATAAAGGCTTTAAGTAAAGTGTTACCAATATTTCTATTTCATATAAATGCTGTTCTTTTGAGCTTTCTATTCATCAAAGAAAGTATATTTCACAGTTTCCATAAAAATATTAAACATTGATAATAATCATAAATGTTTCTTGATCATCAAATGAGAATGATTTCTGAAGGATCATGTGACACTGAAGAGTAATGATGCTGAAAATTCAGCTTTGATCACAGGAATAAATTACATTTTAACCTGCATTCAAATAGAAAACAGTTATTTTAAATTGTAATAATATTTCACAATATTACTGTTTTTACTGTATTTTAGATCAAATAAATGCAGCCTTGGTGAGCAAAAGAGACTTTTTTAAAATATTGAAATATTGAATGTATATATTTTCAAAATCAAATAGTTGATTATTTTTCATATGACTTGATGAGGTTTAGAATATGTGAAGTATAGTACAGTAAAGACTGTACTACTGTACATTTACAGGTTTTTTTTGTCCATTTTTGGAACTTAACAGTATTGTATTGATACATTGTATTGATAAGAGACAGTCTTCTGAACATTAAGGACGACTGGAAATTCATTTTTGGAGGGAACTATCCATTTTAGGCTGTTTTTTTAGAATATGCTATTTGGTTTGTCGCTCGTCCAAGGTGATCCACCAGCTCTAACCAGCTTGACCAAGATGATCTATCAGGTTGAAACCAGGTTCACCCATTGGTAATCATAAATGACGGGCTAGAAACATTTCCAGCAGGGAGCTTACAGTAAGAAACTGTGGCATGTCCACAATGAATGATTGTGATGTTAAACACAAACACACACACACACACACACACATATATTCTTGGCCTCACCAGCTGCCTGTGTTCTCAGGTCGGCTTCACTTACTTTCCTCTCCTCCTCCTCCTCCTCCTCCTCTCCCTCCATCTTTCCCTCCCTCTGTCTTCTCTCTCCTCCCACCAGCTGTCTCTCATTACAGCTCCCTCTTTACTCTCTTTTTACACTCCTCCATCCTCGTTCTTTCTCTCTGCATCCCTCCATTTGGCAGAAACACATGTTCATGAGCGCATTTTATATATGACCTTTTTGGTTTGTTTTCCCTAAGAAAAAAGTACCATGGTAAAATCCAAAATGTTTTAGATATAGCATTATGGTAATGCCATGTTTGTTTTTTTAAATGATGGAAATACCATACAAAAATAGCTGGGGAGGTGCAGAGATGGTATTGGATGGTAATACTACTAAAATTCATGTATTTTATGTATTATATTATTTCGTACTCTCCTGTACTTCAAAAAATACCATGGTGGATGTGGTATCAAAGGGTATTTTAATTTCTTTTTTTTGGTGAAAAATCATCTGCTCACCAAGGCTGCAAAAATACAGTAAAAACGGTAAAATTGTGAAATATTATTACAAATTAAAATAACCATTTTCTATGTGAATATATGTTAAAGTGTAATTTATTCCTGTGATCAAAGCTGAATTTTCAGCATCATTACTTCAGTCTTCAGTGTCACATGATCCTTCAGAAATCATTCTAATATGATTGTTTGATGCTCAAGAAACATTTATGATTATTATCAATGTTGAAAACAGTTGTGCTGCTTCATATTTTTGTGGATTTTTTTTTTTCCAGGATTCTTTGATGATTATAAAGTTCAAAAGAACAGCATTTATTTGAAATAGAACTGACACTTACTGACACTTTTGATCAATTTAATGTGTCCTGGCGCTCATTCACGGAAATTTTAATGCCATCTTCAGTCCGTTTCCATGGCAACTATCTCAGTTCTGTTGTAGAAATATAGTGTTTAGAGTGACTGATGAGTATGAAGATCAGAGCAGCATTAGGAGGTCGTAGTTGTTGTGGATAGCTGACATCATGCGGTGAGTGTTTTCTGTTTCTTTCCGATGGTCTCAGGAGTTTAAATGGGGGTCAGAGTGCTTTTTGGTGGTTTTAAAGCGCACACACACTTATACTCTGGTGCATGCTAGGTAACAGCTCAGGGTTTGCTGAAAGTGCCCATTCATTGACATTATTTTCTCCTGAGTGGCATTAAAAGTAATGAAACAAAAGTTGTTTTAGGTACTTGGTCAAGTCACAATACACATTGTTTCATAGGCATCTTTACAGAAAATCATGATGTTAATGTTTATAAGGTTTATGATATCTTAAGTTATCTTTGTAGCAAGGTAAAGTTAACCATGCTATTGTTTAACGTCACCATGAATATTGGCATGTTATGGAATATTGCAGTATTTATTATAAATGATTTATCTGTGCACATATTTATTTTAGGCTCATGTGCCCTTGTAATCTTTAATCAAAATAACTTCCCCTCCATCTTACAGCGACATCTCTTCTGTGATGATGCGTTTACTGGTGCTACATTTGTTCTTGTTGGAAAAGCGTTTCACTCAGATATACATCACAATAGTGAAAAGACTATCGCAATTTCCGTTTTTTATCATGTCTGTCTATTATTTTGGAATAATCCATTTAACATGTTAAAACTTGATTAGTTGTGTTGCTCATCAGTTGATGAGTTATGTTGTTTAGCTAGAGTTCTAGGTACATGAGACTAGTTTGAGCCTGTTTGTGGTCTGAAGAACATTTGATTTGTTTCTGCTGATTATAAGACACAGAGAAGGACAGATATCTTGTCATCAGACTTGTCACAAGACCAAACCACTGCCAACACAAAAACATCATTCTCAGCTTCTTCTGTTCCTCTATTGATTGAAACCGAAAGCTAAGCATTCATGAAGGTCTCTCAGAGTAAACTTTCATTGTGCTTGAAAATTTGATGAGTAATATCTGAGATCTTTGACTTTTGATTGAGGTATCTTGGCACATCTGAGTACAATCTGAGGCATTGGAGGCTTTTGCACCGGAGGAACATTTTCATAGTTCATAGAACTAATGGCGGAAGTATCCGCTTTTTGGTGTGTTCGCACCACAGGAACTAGGAACGATTTTAGTTTAAGGGGGGACAAAATTAGCTCCTACTTCAGAGTAGAGTCTAACCCAGCACAATAGAAACTACCAGTGGCGTAAGTGTACGCTGATTGGCCGAACGCATGCCATACGAATCACCAGCACCCGCCATTTTTAAAAAGCTATGTAAACACAGTTTACATATACTTACTCCACAAACTAACTCCACGAACACGGCAATAGATAGCATTTACCTGTCACCTTTGTCTGCAGCATTGTGTTCTTTTCTCAGCCTTGATTATATGTAGCACTGCAATTTGTCATAGGAGATTTAGTCTTTTGGTCCTTTCAATCACATAAATTAGGGTGTGTTCACACTTGGCATGTTTGGTTGGATTAAAACAAACCCTGGTGCGATTGCTCATTTTAATATGTGTGAGCGCTGCCATCCTCACCCTGGTGTGCACCAAACAAGCGGACCGAGACCACTGAAAAGATAGGTCTCGCTCTGCTTCCAAATGAACTTGCGGTGACCAAAGACATGTAAACCAACCAAAAACGGGACATGACGTCACAAGATGCGACCCTAAAAAGGACAGAAAGCTCAAGCATACCTGTTGCTGTTTTGACTCCTTTACACACTTTATAAGCTCTTCAAGAGTTCCAAGCTGGTTAAAATACCATCATATGTAGCTACGCACATACAAAGAGCACATTTAGCCGCACACAGCATTGTTTTGGATGTTTGGTAAGTTCCGTTGTGAAATATACGTCATAAAAGCCGACCAATCAGGTTGTGAACATATCCCTATGCCTTTAGGTTCAGTATCTTTAGGTTTGGTGTTAAAATGCCAATGTGACCACTAAGCGGACCAGGACTAAATTATTATTCTTTTTGGTCTGGACCAAACGAACCAAGCGAACCGAACTACAACCCAGACAGCAACATAGTGTCGGCCCAGGTCCGGCCCATATCTGGTACAGATGGAATCCACACGTACCAGATGTGGACCGGATCTGGGCCGACACTATGTTGCTGTCTGGGAAGTGTGAACACATCCTTATACGTCTACATTCCATCTCTGTTATCACGAAACCTACGATACACGACAAAAACACAGGAGAATTTAGTTCTTGGGGGACCGGCCTGGTGGCTAGTTCATATGACTGAGTTCCTATAAAAACCCTATTAAGAGACAGCCTCTTCTAAAACTCTAGAGGAGACATATGATTGTTTTTCTCAGGAGGAACATCTGAGAATCCGGTGAACTCAGCAAAAGTCTCCATTCAGTTCTAGCAGAATTGAGATTTATTCTTTTATCATTGTTGCTTGACCTTCATGTGTCTGGGACCTTGTAAAAGACATTAAATATCTGCAATTTAGTGTTCACTGATAGTGGGAACATTGTGCCAGTCAAAACAGACGTGATATTCTCTCGAATCATGAGAGAAGTTAAAATCAGCAGGATGGAAAAATAATAGTCCTGCTGGAAGGACCAGAAGGTTTGCAAACTGGTTTGTGTTGGTTAGAATTGAAGGAAGAAGAGTCCAGTCCAGTCAGCAGAAATCAGGAAACGCATCAGTGGAGAGCAGAAGGAAGAGAGGGTGAAGAAAGGGGAGGGGACAGAGCGAGAGAGACGTGCTGATTGGCTGAACGGAGGGGAGGAACGAGGGAGAAATACAGACTGTCTTCAAGTTGTTCAAATTCCACATATGATTAGCAAGAAACACACACACATGTTCCTCTCAAACACCTTCTGTCTCTCGCTCTCTTTATTGTGCAGGTTACATGACCAGTAAAGCTGCTGACAAACACTTTAAGATGTGAATATAGTGAACTGGTTTGGGTTGTTGGTCTTAATGTAGTTCACCATGATAATTCTACACATCAAGGAACATTTCAACAGCGTTTAAACAACGTTTCAGTAACCGCAATAGTGTGATTACAACGTAAAGCGAGTATTTACACAAGGAGATCATAAAAGTAGACCACTGAAGTGCTTTCCATCAGGATCAGTGACAAAATATTCATCACTTTAATATAAATGTACATAAACTGTGGATATATATTACAAAAATATATGTTTTGATTAAAAAGTCTTTATTTGTCAGAGCTATGCCAGTGTTATTTTAATATTATTTTTATATTTGTATAGTATTTATTAATATTTTTTTGAAGCATTTATTTTATATTTTCAGTTTTCATTTTAATTTTAGTTTGTTTTAGTACTCTATGTAATTTTGTAATTTTTATTAGTTTTGTAATTAAATTTTTGTACATCAGTTTAAACTTATTCCATTTCATTGCCTTTTCATTGATTTACGTTTTTTTAAAACTAAAACTTACATTTTATTTTATTTATTTCAATGACTAAAAATTATTTTAATAGTATAACTGAGCCATGGCCTGCTTGATGTGACTTAGCTTTAGTTTAATTTCTTCTTTAATTCAGCACCTCAGGTGAATTGAGTCAACATGAGAACTGAATTGACTCTATTTACTCTCTTAATCCATTTTTATGGTGCTATTGTGGACAGTAAGTGCATGTAATTCAAAATAAAACAAATGTTTGTCTTAAACTTTCAGAAAAAAGTTTTTCTGAAATTACTAATTTAGAAACCATTTATCAATTAATTCTCAAACATGAACTCAAGTTCTGCCCTACATTTGTTTGTTTTGGTTGAACATCCAGTTTCAATCAGAAATGTCACATTACAGAAGTAAATATGCTTACAAATGCAGTTTTACTGACCTCAGTTTGACAGAAAACAACCTCTCTGAGGCCTTGTTTACACCTGGTGTTAAGATGCGTTTTGGTCGATCGGATCACAAGTGGACGACGCTAAATACAGGTGTAAACGGGTTCTAAAACGTTTTGTCCACTTTCGACCCCTTCCAGAGGTAGTTGAAAACACTTTTGACCGGATTGCTTTAGTATAGTAAACGCTAATGTGGTTGAATGTGTTCAAACAGCCACAAAAGACCCCTACTCTCTGCTACTGACCTAATACGTAAACATTATGGGAAGCGTGCTAGCCAGACGGGATTTAAACTTTGTCGGCTGAAGACCCAAGTTTGGTTTAAAGATGAAAAACATACCAAGCACAATGTTCTCTCACCATTCCTGATTTCTAACACACACTCACAGTGTTCGGCTGGTCTTGTGTCTGTCAGAGCAGAAACTAAAGCTGATGCTCTCTGTGTTTTTCCGTCGTCTCCGGTCGCGTTCATATATAAATTGCGTGAGCTTATTTCATCCATTAGATCGAAAGATCTGAAAAAGCATATTCACCCACCCATAGACCCTCCCCTCGAAGAAATCAGGACAGAAGTGGTTGAAAGTGGACAAAAGAGACACCAGGTGTAAACGGTCTACTTGTGATCCGATCGACCAAAAAGCATCTTAATACCAGCTGTAAGCTGGGCCTATGAGAGAGACAGACATCTACCTGGGATCATGGTCCCGGTCTTTCCTGTCAAATAGAAGTTTTTTAGTAAGTTTAGGTGTCCACTCCTCCCACCTGACTTGTGGAGTACCCCAGGGATTGATCTTGGTATCGCTACTATTTTCATTATGCATTTTTAGTATATTTGGTGTGTTGTACCTCTGTTACGCAGACGACACCCAACTCTACCTACCTATTAAATGCAAGTATAATTCTGCCTATAAGAGATTGGAAGCCTGTCTTCATGAGCTCAGACTGTGGCTCACCAACAATTTTATACTACTCAACGATGACAAAACTCAAATTATTCAATTCGGGCCAAAAGAGCATATGGATGTAAATTTTAGGCAGGAGGCTCGGTGTGTGTCATGAATCAGACAGTGTGAGCTATTTTAAACTTCCTGTGCAGCCGGCAAAATGTGATAAGTATAAAAAAAGACATAGCTGAGATGAGAGGAACAGATGGGAAAGGAAAGGAAAGAGTCCAGTGTGAAGAATTCCTGGAGTCAAACCGTGAGAGATGACACCTGTATCATAAACACACTGACTCAATCATTCTCTCTATTCCTGTGTCTTTCAGATATCTGCCACAAGAAGGCGAATGGACTAAGATCCCAAATCCTAAAACCCAAAAGTCTCTGAGAAATTTGCAAAGACGTGCACACTGACGCCTTAAACACACAAACACACACACACACACACGCTGAAGAAGTACAGGGACCCAGATAAATGGCTGACAAACAGATCAGGTGAGTTTCAGAAGTCAAGCATTACTGGAGTTAGACTTTTTGAACACCCTAGCAACCACATAACATCATAATGTGCATAGAACCACTCAGAACACCTTAGCAACAGCTTTGTAATGTCATAGCAACCACCCACAACACCCTAACAACTGCCATTGGCATTGGCAACCACCTAAAATGAATTATTTTTTGTCATTGTCTCTTGTCTCATCTCCTCTCATCCTTTGCTCCAGTTTGCCTGCCAAGCTAATAAACGGCGGTGTGGCCGGACTGATCGGCGTTACCTGCGTGTTTCCCATTGATCTGGCCAAGACTCGCCTTCAGAACCAGCAGAATGGATGCCGTCTCTATACCAGCATGTGAGTGTTCAAACGGATGAATCGAATCATATAGAAGATTCAGTTGGTCTGGTTTCACATGTGCATCATATATTGTGCTCTGCAGGTCAGACTGCCTTATTAAGACCATCCGGTCGGAGGGATACTTCGGCATGTACAGAGGTAAGTGCAAGTGCAAGCCTAATGTTAGTAGACTAGTTAAATTTCAACTAGACTGTCAAATTTATTAATTGCATCTAACATAAAAGTTTGTAAATATAATATATGTGTGTGTGTGTGTGTGTGTACACACACATATTTACACCGATCAGGCATAACATTATGACCACTGACAGGTGAAGTGAATAACACTGATTATCTCTTCATCACAGCACCTGTTAGTGGGTGGGATATATTAGGTAGCAAGTGAACATTTTGTCCTCAAAGTTGATGTGTTAGAAGCAGGAAAAATGCGCAAGCGTAAGGATTTGAGCGAGTTTGACAAGGGCCAAATTGTGACGGCTAGACGACTGGGTCAGAGCATCTCCAAAACTGCAGCTCTTGTGGGGTGTTCCCGGTCTGCAGTGGTCAGTATCTATCAAAAGTGGTCCAAGGAAGGAACAGCGGTGAACCGGAGACAGGGTCATGGGCGGCCAAAGCTCATTGATGCACATGGGGAGTGAAGGCTGGCCCGTGTGGTCCGATCAAACAGACGAGACTCTGTAGCTCAAATTGCTCAAGAAGTTAATGCTGGTTCTGATAGAAAGGTGTCAGAATACACAGTGCATCACAGTTTGTTGCGTATGGGGCTGCACAGCCGTAGACCAGTCAGGGTGCCCATGCTGACCCCTGTCCACCGCCGAAAGCGCCAACAGTGGGCACGTGAGCATCAGAACTGGACCACGGAGCAATGGAAGAAGGTGGCCTGGTCTGATGAATCACGTTTTCTTTTACATCACGTGGATGGCCGGGTGCGTGTGCGTCGCTTACCTGGGGAACACATGGCACCAGGATGCACTATGGGAAGAAGGCAAGCCGGCGGAGGCAGTGTGATGCTTTGGGCAATGTTCTGCTGGGAAACCTTGGGTCCTGCCATCCATGTGGATGTTACTTTGACACGTACCACCTACCTAAGCATTGTTGCAGACCATGTACACCCTTTCATGGAAACGGTATTCCCTGGTGGCTGTGGCCTCTTCCAGCAGGATAATGCGCCCCGCCACAAAGCAAAAATGGTTCAGGAATGGTTTGAGGAGCACAACGAGTTTGAGGTGTTGACTTGGCCTCCAAATTCCCCAGATCTCAATCCAATCGAGCATCTGTGGGATGTGCTGAACAAACAAGTCCGATCCATGGAGGCCCCACCTCGCAACTTACAGGACTTAAAGGATCTGCTGCTAACATCTTGGTGCCAGATACCACAGCACACCTTCAGGGGTCTAGTGGAGTCCATGCCTCGAAGGGGCAGGGCTGGTTTGGCAGCAAAAGGGGGACCAATACAATTTTAGGAAGGTGGTCATAATGTTATGCCTGATCGGTATATATATATATATATGTATATATAAACACACACATATATACACAAACACACACACACACAAATATACATACACACACACACTCACATATATATATACAAACTTTTATGTTAGATGCGATCAATCAGGATTAATTGATTTGACGGCACTACTTTCAACAAGGATTATTTTGAGAGTGAAGGTGTAACTGAAACCGTATATTTTCTCTCTCTCAGGTGCTGCGGTGAACTTAACTCTTGTCACTCCAGAAAAAGCCATAAAGCTGGCAGCAAATGATTTCTTCAGATTTCACCTCTCTAAGGACGGGTGAGACATAAACACACACACACACACACACACACATGCAGCAAATGCAGAAATCAATATAAACATGATGACTAGCATTTTGAGCTGACTGTGCCCATTCACACACTCTGACACATCATCATCTGGTCTGACACACTGGTTGGTTTCATTCCCGACCTTGAACACATCCACAAACACAGCTCACCATTTCTCTCTTCTATCAATATGGTGTTTAAACAGCAACCATGGTACTCATCAAAATACTCTGGTATTCCCATCTAACACGGCCACAGTAGTGACATACCGACACTGTCAAACATCTTAATCAATTCAGCACACAGTATTACATTACCCGACAGACATTAATATTAAATAGGGGTTGAAGCACACAGACAATACCCACAATGCCCTGCTCGACTGCGTCTCCATGGCGACTGAAAACGGCACTGGTGAATTATTGACCACAGCCGTGAGTCAAAGTGTGAATTATTAACGACCCTCAGTGTGTGTGTGTGTGCTGATAATGAGCGAGGTCGCTGATGGCGCGCTTCATCTCTCGTTCCCTACAGGCAGAAACTCACTCTCCTGAAAGAGATGCTGGCCGGCTGCGGGGCGGGAACATGTCAGGTCAGTATACAAACACACGCATCTGTGTAATCTATCTGATGCTTGAGCCTCCATTAATAGATCTTCCACTGTATTTTATTCACGTCTGCACACAGATGATTCAGCAGCTGACAGATCACTGTGTCTGTAATGGCCTAAGAGACAAAACACAGATGCATTAAGGGTGCATTAAACACACTCCCTGTAAACAATCACATCATACACACGTGAGCTCACCGGCCACTGACAGCCTTTGCTGAGCACATTCACCTGAAGCAGGTGCTTATTCAGAACCACGTCTGCTTGTTATACTGGAGCCAAATGATTTTCATGACATTCGGTTCCTCGAACGCTTGGTTAATGTGTGTATTCTTCCACGATATGATACTGAAATACATGTAGCTTTAATTTATTTTTATTTCAGTGTTATTAATTTTAGCAGTTCAACTTAAACGGATTTATTTTTTATTTTTTTAAGTTTTTATATTAGTAATTTTAAGTTTTTTATTATATATATATATATATATATATATATATATTATATAATATATATATATAATAAAAACTTAAAATTACTAATATAAAAACTTTAAAAATAAATAAATAAATAAATCCGTTTAAGTTGAACTGCTAAAATTAACACTGATATATATATATATATATATATATATATACATATACACACACACACACACATTATATATTTAAAAACTTTTTTGTGATTGTGATTAATCAATTTGACAGCACTATTATTTTTGAATTGTTTTATTTTTATATGCTCAGTTTTTTATTTCTATTTATATGTAGCTTTAATTTTTTTCAGTGTTATTCATTTTAGTACTTCAACAAACTAATTTATTTATTTTTATTTTTAAGTTTTTATATTTTTTAATTTTAAGTTTTGCATCTAATATTTTTATTGAATTTTTTCAGATTTCGCTCTCTCTATAATTTATGTTTTTTATTATATATACACTCACCTAAAGGATTATTAGGAACACCTGTTCAATTTCTCATTAATGCAATTATCTAATCAACCAATCACATGGCAGTTGCTTCAATGCATTTAGGGGTGTGGTCCTGGTCAAGACAATCTCCTGAACTCCAAACTGAATGTCAGAATGGGAAAGAAAGGTGATTTAAGCAATTTTGAGCGTGGCATGGTTGTTGGTGCCAGACGGGCCGGTCTGAGTATTTCACAATCTGCTCAGTTACTGGGATTTTCACGCACAACCATTTCTAGAGTTTACAAAGAATGGTGTGAAAAGGGAAAAACATCCAGTATGCGGCAGTCCTGTGGGCGAAAATGCCTTGTTGATGCTAGAGGTCAGAGGAGAATGGGCCGACTGATTCAAGCTGATAGAAGAGCAACTTTGACTGAAATAACCACTCGTTACAACCGAGGTATGCAGCAAAGCATTTGTGAAGCCACAACACGCACAACCTTGAGGCGGATGGACTACAACAGCAGAAGACCCCACCGGGTACCACTCATCTCCACTACAAATAGGAAAAAGAGGCTACAATTTGCACGAGCTCACCAAAATTGGACAGTTGAAGACTGGAAAAATGTTGCCTGGTCTGATGAGTCTCGATTTCTGTTGAGACATTCAGATGGTAGAGTCAGAATTTGGCGTAAACAGAATGAGAACATGGATCCATCATGCCTTGTTACCACTGTGCAGGCTGGTGGTGGTGGTGTAATGGTGTGGGGGATGTTTTCTTGGCACACTTTAGGCCCCTTAGTGCCAATTGGGCATCGTTTAAATGCCACGGCCTACCTGAGCATTGTTTCTGACCATGTCCATCCCTTTATGACCACCATGTACCCATCCTCTGATGGCTACTTCCAGCAGGATAATGCACCATGTCACAAAGCTCCAATCATTTCAAATTGGTTTCTTGAACATGACAATGAGTTCACTGTACTAAAATGGCCCCCACAGTCACCAGATCTCAACCCAATAGAGCATCTTTGGGATGTGGTGGAACGGGAGCTTCGTGCCCTGGATGTGCATCCCACAAATCTCCATCAACTGCAAGATGCTATCCTATCAATATGGGCCAACATTTCTAAAGAATGCTTTCAGCACCTTGTTGAATCAATGCCACGTAGAATTAAGTCAGTTCTGAAGGTGAAAGGGGGTCAAACACAGTATTAGTATGGTGTTCCTAATAATCCTTTAGGTGAGTGTATATATATATATATATATACACACTGTATTAAGATAAATTGTTATGTAACAAATTCATACTAAAAAAATATATGTATTAAATACATAAAATATTAAAAAAAATATTATATAAAATAATAAAAAATACATAAATTAAAACCTCAGCTCAGATGCAAATGTAATGAATGCAGAACATATTTTAACATCCAAAGTACTTTAATTTAGCATTAAATTGAGGTAACATCATGTAATGCTCAGAAGTTATGCAGATACATATTGAATATTGATAATAAAATCAATAGCAATCAGTCATGTTATTTATGAATAAAATAATTTTATCTCAGATGGACGGAGAAAATAGAGAGGATGGAGTAGCAACTACATGTGCTAAACATTGACAGCTTTCTTGACTAACTGAGTTAAACACAACATAGTGATCCAGTCATGTGACCGAGGTGACTAGCTTCCTGTTGTCAATGAACAGGTTTATAACCATGTCAGATTAAATGATGGGATTACAGCAGACTCTGGATTAAGATTGACATGTGATATACACACAAATAATCCCATCAGCTAGTGCCGAGTCAGGTTTGCAGTGACCAGAGGGAGACGAACATTGCAAACGGACAGTATAACCCACTTACTGTCCTCCTGCAAACCCCTTCAGATTTGATTAAACGTGTAATTGGCTCTCCAGTGACAGCCGTGCTAGCACACATAAACCCGTCCCCCGTGTCGTCTGTGTTGCTGATGTTGCAACCTCTTTCGACTTCGTCCAGTAAGCACCCAGAACACTTTTGCAAACACATTTGCTCAGGCGAGTTTTGCACAGGAATATGAAATATTGACAATATGAAATGTCACATTGTGGGTTGCAGATACCGTTTTATGAACCCATTTGAACCTCAGCATGTAGGAGGATATGCTAATTGTATGTTTTTGTATGTGGTTGTTCCTTTCTGAGATAGTAGTAGCATAAAGTACAGGCTTTCAGGCGGCAGAGGTGGCGATAGGCTTAATTATGGTAAGCTAAAGGAGAGGCATCAGTGTAAAATTACCAAAAGAGTGTCTTTTAAAAGCAGTTTAACCATTTGCAACTGGCTTTAGGTGTTGAATCTGTGACTTCTAACTCCTCGTAGTTGATTTAAATACGTGTGTGGCCCTTTAAATTAGCTTGTTCTCATTTTCATTGGCTGTGAGGTTTCCTCTAACCTTGTTGTTGTGTTGCAGGTCATCGTTACAACACCGATGGAGATGCTGAAGATTCAGCTGCAAGATGCCGGAAGAATTGGTAAGAATCTAGACTATAAAAGAGGAAGGACTGAAGGGAGGTGAAGTGAGAAATCAAGAACAGGACAGAGAAGAGAGATGAAGCACTGCCATCTTGTGGCCACACTGCACTTCTCCCTGTACTTCTCCCTGTACATCAGGCCTACTAGTGTCAGATTTGACATCATTTTGTAATTTTACAGACACTGAGCAATAAATGCAGAATTTATTTGTATTTCACTTTTATAAAAGCATCTGCTAAATGAATAATTGTATTGTTTTACAGAGCAGAGGTTTTTAGTGTAGGACTGGGAATGATAAATGTGTCTGTTGTTATAAAAAAGTCAGTCAGCAATAATATATAAATATATTATTCAGTACGGCTTAATATTTATTCAGTGTGTTAAATATTATATAGTTTTTATATATGTTTTTGAAAATACTGATTATTACATATTAAATATTTTTCAATATTATTTATTTCTTAGTTTGCTACATTTTCAGCAGTACTGAATATTTTTTTCAGTGTATTCATATTAAATTGATCATTTCCAATATTCTTTTTTTCTACTTTTAAAATATTGAATACAAATAAATATTAAAATAAATACTGGATATTAAATATTTTTTCAATATTGTTTTTTTTTTTTTATACTGAATATTAAGTCATTGTCATCAGTGCTGAATCTAATATAAATTAGTGAATACTATTTATTTAGTATATTAAAAATTATATTGATTTTCTTCAATGTTAATTTTTTTTTCATTTTTAAAATGCTAAATATTAAATATTTTATCAATATTAGTTTTTTTGTAAATACTGAATATTAAGTCATTGTCATCAGTACTAATCTAATATAAAATAGTTAATATTATTTATTTAGTATATTAAAAATCATAATTTTTTTTTAGTATTTTAAAAAAGAAAAAATTAACATTAAAAAAAATCTATGATTTTTAATATACTAAATATATAATATTCACTATTTTAAATAAGATTTAGTACTGAAGACAATGACTTTATTCGGTATTTAAAAAATAGAAATAATATTGATAATTTTTTTTTAGTATTTTAAAAAAGAAAAAATTAACATTAAAAAAAATCTATCAATATTAGTTATTTCTATTTTTTAAATACTGAATGTTAAGTCATTGTCATCAGTACTGAATCTAATATAAAATAGGGAATATTATTTATTTAGTATATTAAAAATGATATTGATTTTCTACAGTTTTTTTAAAATACTAAATATTTTATCAATATTTGTTTTTTTTTGTAAATACTGAATATTAAGTAATTGTCATCAGTACTAAATCTAATATAAAATAGTGAATAATATTTATTTAGCATATTAAAAATTATATTGATTTTCTTCAATGTTCAATGTTCATTTTTAAAATACTAAATATTTAATATTTTATCAATATTACTTTTTTGTAAATACTGAATAAGTAATTGTCATCAGTACTGAATCTTATTGATATTATTGAAATTATATTTCTTCAATGTTCATTTATTTCCTTTTTATAATATGGAATATTAAGTCATTGTCAGTGGCACTGAATGTATAAGCAAAAAAGTTTCAAACAAATATTTTGAGAGAAGCTTAAAAGTTGTTATTCTACATAAGGAACATTTCGACAATGCTTTCAAACTACTTTTTGGTAACTAGCAAAGTTTGTTCATAAGTGAATATCTGCTACATAGACGCTCACTAGAAGAAGTTAGCAAGAGTCGAGCGCTCAAGTATTCCATCCATTAGGCTTCCTATCAATATAGTTTGACATCACAAAAAATCGTAGTGTTTTTTATTAAAAAAAAGTGTCGTTTATGTTTGTCTAGTTGAAGTAGGAGGGCTGTGTGTCAGGCTGGATGTTTAACTGTGCTGTGTGTGTGCAGCGGCCCAGAGGAAGCTCATGCCTCAGGCTGTGACCCCTGGGGGCCGCGTAGAGGTCAAGTCCCCCACAGCTATGCAACTCACCAGAGAATTACTGAAGGAAAAGGGCATTGCGGGTCTTTACAAGGGCCTGGGAGCCACGCTGCTCAGGTTGGGAAAAACACATGCAAACATTACACAATCAGTGAGCAAAAATAATGAGAGAATGCAGCGCGGCTACTTCATGTTTGTGTTTTCACTCCCTTCAGGGATGTCCCGTTTTCTGTCATTTATTTCCCTCTGTTTGCTAATCTGAATAATCTGGGGAAGAAAGGAGCCGACGGTCCCGCACCCTTCTACGTCTCTTTCGTATCCGGCTGCGTTGCGGGCAGCACGGCCGCAGTCGCTGTCAACCCTGTAGATGGTACGCTTCTCTTAACTCAAATGTCTTTGATGTGAATGTTTTGTATGGTAATCTTCTGACAATGTGTTCAAATAATTCCTGCTATCCTGTTGCTCTGTTCCAAAACCTAGAGAGCCGCCTACATAGGAAGAATTTTAAAGCATCCTAGAAACACACCTGATGCAAATGCTGCTCCGCAAGATTTATTCCTTCTTAATTCGTTTCAGCCTAATTTTGCAGTAAAGGGAATGCATGAATGCTCTGTGCTGAGCTCAGTGGAAAAACATACACTCACGATCAGGTGCAAGGCCAGAGAAATGACAAATACACTTCATTCAGTACTGAAAATATCAATACAAAATAGTGCAAAATATTAATGTAATATTATTATTAATAAAATATTAAATACTCAATATTTTTTCAATTTTTGATACTGAATATTAAATATTTCTATATTGGTTTTGTCTTTTTTTATTACTGAATATTAAATATTCAATATTTTTCTATATTAGTTTTTTCTATATTTTAAACACTAAATATTAAATATTTAATATATCTTTTAATATTAGTTTTTTAATACTGAATATTAAATATGGAATATTTCATATCAGTTTTGTCTCTTGTTATCATTGAATATTAAATATTGTATTGTACAATATTGTATTGTATTGTTGTTTTTTCAATATTAGTTTTGTCTATTTCTTTTAACTGAATATTAAATATTCAATATTATTTCAATATTCATAAATACTGAATATTAAATAATTTTATATTCGTTTTGTCTCTTTTTATCACTGGATATTAAATAATGAATATTTTTCAATATTTGTTGTTTTCTATTTTTTAAATACTGAATACGAAATATTGAATATTTTTCAGTATTTGTTTTGTCTATTTTAAAATAGTAAATAATAAATATAGAATATTATTGAATATTATTTTAAAAAAATTTAATATTGAACATTTTTTATATATTAGTTTTGTCTATTTTTATTACTGAATATTAAATATTTTTCAATATTTGTTTTGTCTATTTTTAAAAAAAAAATACTGAGTATTAAATATTGAATGCTTTCCAATATTACCCCAACTGCGGAATATTCAATATGATTCAATTTTTGCTCTTCAACTATTTGCTTTTTTAGATACTGATTTTTTACTTTTTTCTAAATACTGAATATTAAATATTAGTTTTTTTCTAATTTTAAAATACTGAATATTAAATATTTTTCAATATTTGTTTGTCTATTTTTAAAAAAAAATACTGAGTATTAAATATTGAATGCTTTCCAATATTACCCCAACTGGGGAATATTCAATATGATTCAATTTTTGCTCTTCAACTATTTGCTTTTTTAGATACTGATTTTTTACTTTTTTCTAAATACTGAATATTAAATATTAGTTTTTTTCTAATTTTAAAATACTGAATATTAAATATTTTTCAGTATTTGTTTGTCTATTTTTAAATAGTGAATATTAAATATTGAATATTATTCAATATTAGGGTTTTCTTTTTTTTTTACATTACATTTTAAATATTGAACATTTTTGTCTATTTTTATTACTGAATATTAAATATTTTTCAATATTTATTTTCTTTTTTTTAAACACTGAGTATTAAATATTGAATGTTTTCCCATATTATTTTCCCCCATTAACTACGGAATATTCATTATTATTCACTTTCTTCAGTATTTGTTTATTTAAATACTGAATATTAAATATTGGATATTTTTCAGTATTTGTTTTGTCTATTTTAAATAGTGAATATTAAATATTATTCAAAATTATTATTATTATTTTTTTAAATATTGAAAAAAAAAGTATATATTATTTTTATTACTGAATATAAAATATTGAATATTTTTCAATACAAAATTTGTTTGTCCCATCATACACATGTGTGATACACATGCTAATGTCAAACTCAAACTTGTTAAAAACAAGTTCAAGTCAGTTCTCCCTTGATCTGAGTTGCTGCTTACCTAGCGTCACCTGACGTTTCGTCTCTGTTAGGACACTAGGCAGTGAAGCAGCTCACTAGCTTTAGCAACAGAGCCTGTATGCTAGCAGAAACTGCTGTGCAACGTCTGTGCGGTTTCATAACTAACCGCTGAACCGCTCGCGTGTGTTTCAGTGATAAAGACAAGGCTACAGTCGCTAACACGAGGAAGTCAAGAGGACACTTACAGTGGGGTGATGGACTGTATCAGGTGATTTGACTTTTATTGGCCAGTGAGGTCATCAGGTGACCATATCATTGATTACAGCAATTTGGGTACAACTGTGGGTTAAATAACTCCCTTTTTCCCTCTGATCACAGGAAGATATTACGCAACGAAGGTCCCACTGCTTTCCTGAAGGGGGCGTACTGCCGAGCTCTCGTCATCGCGCCGCTCTTCGGCATCGCTCAGGTGGTCTACTTCCTCGGCGTAGGCGAATACATCTTGAGCTATCTGCCCAAACGGAACAACTAACCAATCGTCCCACTGCCTTTTCCCGACCCATCATGCTCTGCACCAGTCTGTTTCCCGCCCTCTCTCACAGGTGGTCATTATCCAAGGATCAAAGCGTAATGCGAACCAGTCTGACTGATTTTAATCGTTTGTTGTCGTGCCGGTTGTGTTCAAAGCGCCGTGTGTTTTTATCTGAATGTGGTGGTTTTAATACGGAGTATAAAGTGAGGTTGTGTTTGCCAAGCTGCCTGTTTTTGTCTCGTCCGGTCTCACGCTGAGACAAAACCATATCCTTTTATGAGCGTTTAATCTGGGAAGTTGTTGAGCCCTCGACATTGAAAGCGTGAAATCAACGATCAGTCGTGACACTTTGAATCGTAGTGCTCTTGTTAATCATGTAGTAAAATATCAACCCGACGTGAGGCTCTTTTTAATTGTTAATTTCCTGGAACAAGAGGGCATGTAATGTTGATTAGTTTGCCATCTTTCTTACGACCAACTCTGAATGCCTTTCCTCCGGGCTCAGAACAACCTTGAGAAAAAGTGTTTGTGTGCGATTCATATCCCTGACTTACTGTGAGCGTACTAAAGTCCTGACCTGAGAGCAGCACATCTTTGTGCCCTATCAAGGCTTTATTCAGCGCATGTTTCGAAATTACATGCCGGCTCCGGAGGTTAATTTGATTAATTTTTCTCTGAAAAGCTGTGAGAGACGTATCAGTGAATGGAAAATGTGAATTAGACTTGAAAGCATCTCTCAAATTGGCCAAATCAAAATGGAAATGCCTCCAACCAGGGGCGTAGCGACCATTGAAGCTTCCGGAAAGTTCCCACACTTTGGGAGATGATCATTATAGATTAAGAGATTCGTTTTGCATGGCCACAGCACAAGAAAAATTATCCCATGCAAATCCGTTTCATTATTTGTAGTCAGAACAGCAAAATGGCATTAAATACCATCTAAAAACTAATTTAAACTCACCTTTGTAGGTAGTTTGAAGTTTAATTAAAACATTTTGGGTATACAAAGTAGTTTTTTTTATTATTTTAATTTAGGATGGGACACATATATAAACAGCATACATAAGTGTGCAGCACTTTCTCAAACGTCGAACGTGTAAGCAGTTCTTACAGTGTGGTTATCGTTTACTAAAACCAGTGTTATTTTACTATCATTGAGATACTATTATAGATTTTATTAGTGTTGTCAAATCGATTAATCGCATCTAACATAAAAGTTTGTGTTTATTTGATATATGTGTGTGTGTCACACACACATATACAGATATGTACACACATATATTATATAAACAGAAACTTTTATGTTAGATAAAATTAATCGCGATTAATCGATTTTACAGCACTAGTTTTTATTAATATTTTGAATTAGATTTTTTGTGTATTTTTTCCATTGTCATTTTAATTCCATTTTTTAGTTTTTTTAGTTTTAGTAATTTTATGTTTTTGTTTTTATTTAAAATATGTCTATATAGCTTTTTAATTCAGTTTTTTTTAGTTAATCACAAACTAAATGAAAATTGGGAAATGTCGCCTCGGCAACTAGCTGAAATAAAATAAGTTTATTTAATATTTTATTTTATTACAGTTAATGTTTTTTTTTTTCAAGTAACAAAAATATTTTTTATGGATTTAGTTTCAATATAATTGTATAATAATAATTTTAATTACAATAATTATTTTATAACAATAGCTCTAAAACAAACTATTCAAAACATTTTTGTTAATCGGAATTAAGCTGAAATAAAATATAAATATTAGATGAAGAACTTGGCAACTAACTGAAATAAGTTTAAGTACTAAAATTACTAACTGAAATACAACTTAAACTGAAATAAAAATAATAAAAATGACAAAAACAACAAAATAAATAATTCTTAATAAATAATAAATTCTTTAAATGAGAACTGAATTTAAAAAATCGTATTTGAAGTATTAAAAATGATAAAAACTCAAATTAAAATAAAATAAAACTATTTAGAAATATTAAGAAACAAAAACTGATAAAAATGACAAAAACACATAACGACTAAAAATGAAAATAAAATTTAAATAAACTGAATTTTAAAAAAAATCTAATTTAAAGGATTAAAAATGATAATATAGTATATAAATAATACTTAAATAACACTGGTTCTTACATGTTTACGTACCAAATAAAACGTCATGTCACCTAATTAATATTCATGAGCAAAGCTATTGTGTCCCACCCACTGTGAACCAACTTTAGCTAGTTATAGATATCCCACTACAAAAAGTTCAATATTATACTAACGTGAAAAAGTCCGCAACCCCTAAAGCTTTAGGTTCATATCTGTCGGATCAGATTTGAGAAAGAATAGTAGTAACACGCTAGGTTAAAATTCTCAAGACGCCAAAGTAACGTGCATATTAATTGTAAGGCCTGCCAGGTGAATCTATGATGGGCGGGGCTAATAATTATGAATATTAATGCATCTGGCTGTTTTCTTTTTCTGCCTGGATCTGCAAGTGGAATTTTAATAGTCATTCCAGTTTTGCCGAGAATCTGATAAGCACACACTCATATTTATTGATAATCCTGATTATATAGATGTAAACACACGTATAGTATATCTCACTATATATTTGTATTGATAGTTTTATCAGTGTCTGATTTTTCGTGTGATCATTGTTGATTACGGTGTACTGTACATATGCAGATGATATTATGATTTTTGTTTTGTATACGAAGGCTTATTTGCACACCTCCCCGATCTTTCTGTTTATGTTTTTGGCATCTGGAAGAGTTAATATGCCAGTTTACACCGTTTGAGCCGGACCTGCAATGTATCAGTGTTGGAATCGTGAGCTTTTTGTTCATTTGTGCACTACCAAATCAACCAAACGGTTTCAGGTTGTAGTTCTCGTTTACTGCTTTTATTTCTCGCGGAGGCATTCGGATCGATTTGCAGCCCATTGTGGGGAGTCGAAAACACAATGTTCTCACTCACAAACAATACGTGCCGTCACAACGTGCTGCGGCTAGAGCGAGATAAGCTATGTGTGCAATGAAGAGCGTTTTTTGGCTCAGGCTGACAATCGAGTCTGTTTCATACTGCCAAACGATTCCTGAACAAATCCCTGCCTATAATACCTCTGTCTCCTTTCCCCGTTAATATCGTCCTGCAACTGAATAGACACTAGCGTTCAGAAGATTTTTTTATTTTGAAAGAAATTAATACTTTTATTCAGCGAAGGATGCATTAAATTGATCAAAAGTGACACTAAAGACATGTATAATGTTGCAAAAGATTTATATTTTTAAATAAATGCTGTTCTTTTGAACTTTCTGTTCATCAAAGAATCCTGACAGTTTCACCAAAAAAAAGGGGAAAGTTACTTTTAAAAGTAATGCGTTACAATATCGCATTACTCGCTAAAAAGTAACTAATTACATTACTTAATTACTTTTTATGAAAAGTAATCTGTTACGTTACTCATCTGGCTGATTCTCACTCCCTTACAGGCTTTGCAGGTGTGTTTTTTTGCATGTGTTTACTGCATTCAATAACAGTTTATATAACATACACCTTAATTTTCGTTTAAAAACACACATAGAATGTTATTATTCTGACCAATTAGAATATTTCCTGACTATAGCTATGTATGCCATACAAAAGATCTCTTAACATTACGGGTTATATTACCTACTGTACAAGTAGTAATGCATTTAGTTACTTTTGAAGAGAATTGTAACTCAGTAGTTTAATCCTTCCCTCGCACTTTCTAACAAATGCTTCTCTTGCGGGTCAAAATGACCCGAAGCCCTAAAATTATTATAAGCTTATTTCATTTCATTTCATTTCATTTTGATAATATTTTTTCTATTTTTTAATGCAATTTTTTTTGGAGATTATTTATTTGATTTACCCTTAAATTACTAGATTTGTATCAATAAATAATAAATAAATAATAATTTAACCACATTCTTCACATTCTTTCAACTTAAATTCAAAATAACTCACAATTTCATGCATAACCCTTTTAATTCAGCTCAAAATATCTCACATTGGGTGTCTTTGCCGACCTCTTGTGGAAAAAAACATAATATAACATATTTCATGACTCTTGCCACTAAATGGCCTTATAGCTCTATATGGAGCAAATGAGCTGTTCCTCTGGGTCCTAAAGTCAGTTCCTTCAGTATGCATTCAGATTCACATGTAGACATTATAAAATAATTTTTTGGTATAGTTGATCATTTTTAGTTTGAATTTGGAGCATTTTTAGGTTTGTCTATGTGTACTGAAGCATTCCTCGCATTCCATTCATTCCTAAGGGGGTCAAATTGACCCGTGAGGGAAGGATTTGTTACTTTTTAAAATCGCAACCACATAAACTCCTTGAATCCAGTCAATTTATTTGTGTATTCGTGGTTCAAGTGCGGTCTTGGACCGCTCCGATGAACACTCAATTTTTAAAACATTTTTGAAAGTGTGTTTCGTGTCAAAATTACCCGAGGGAAGGATGAGGAATGTTTAAGCAAATTAATTAAACTGAAAAGTAACGTGCATTACTTAAAAAAAGTAACTTAAGTATTAATGTGTACTTTTTATATAGCAATTCATTACTTTACTCTGTATATAAAAAAGTAATCTGATTACATAATGCAAGTTACTTGTAATGCGGCACCCCCAATACATGAAGACTATGATCATGTGAGACTGAAGACTGGAGCAATGATGCTGAAAATTCAGCCTTGCATCAGAGGAATAAATTACATTTTAAAATACATTCAAATATAAAACATTTATTTTAAATTGTAATAATATTTCACTATTTTTACAGTATTTTTGATCAAATAAATGCAGCCTTGGTGAGCAGAAGAGACTTCTTTCAAAAATCTTACCGACCCCAAACTTTCAAACAGTCGGTGTGCTCTAGAATATCACTAATTAATATGACAATGACACTAAATAATCATTAGCTTGAGGTGCAGAGGGTTTTATGGTGCTGTCTAACAAGTAAACATCTCTAGTCTCGGTGACAATGAGCTTTATGCCATTTAAAACTGTTCAAATGCTCTTATTTATTGTTTGAAGGTCAAAGGTGGGATGACACATGCATGACCCTTTTGACCGGTTACCTCACATATTGTTAATTGTTGAAATGAATACAAATGGTATTAAAATGGAAGCAAGTTTTATGCCTAATTTGAATCTGACCTTGATGACCTTGTTTTGCCTTGTATTCGTTTAGCCAGCGTGTTTTTTCCTAAACATTCCAAAAGCTATGACGTATCTTAAGATCTGTGATTCCTTTCATTATTGTGATGATTCTTTTTTTTTCTTTTTATTTGTGTGTCATGATGATGATTTAGTCTTATTTAGACTGTTTTTCGTTTTCTAAATCGTATTTTTTTTAACCGTACCTCTGATTTCCGTCATGTTTTATCAGCTGTGAACTTGAACTCATTGTGTTTGTGAACGGTCGTGTGTTGTGTGAGGGGTCAACGGTGCGTTTCTTTATCGTCGTTTATGTAACACTAAAGTGTGTTATTCACTCTCTCCCTCGTTTTCACCATCTGTCCTTCTTCCTTTGGTTGAACTTGAAGGAATTAGACAGCAGGTGGCAAAAAAACACCAAAAATAGCACTGATGATTTTACAATCCAAGCACAAAAGCAGATCTGGCACAAGCGCAATACTCACACGCCCCTTTGATATCGTACAATATTCAATATATTATAAACAACGTATCGCCTGTTTGTTTCGACAAACCAGAGAATGTATCTTTGAATCGTATAATCGATGTAAATTGATAGTATTCAATCTTATTTAGTAGTAAATTAGATGTTAGATATTTGTGATTTCGCTCTTCATATAATGGAGAGTATATATAGAAGGACCAGCACATATTTATGCAATAATTAAGGAATAATCAAAATACGTAACAACGGCTGAATCTCACGAAAACATGTCCTGGTCATATTTCACCCCTTAAAAAAAGAAAATAAAAAATAATAATTAGAATATATGATATATTAAGAAAATGAAGAAAACTTTAATTATTATTTATTTATTTAAAAATAATAATAATAATAATAATTAAGTGAACATATCTTAGGTTATGTATTTTTACATTAATTTCATGAAAATAAAGGGAAAAACATGGTGTATTACAATAATTTTCATTAAAATAATGGCACAATAAAAAGTGTTAATTTTCTTTATGTTAAAAAAAATAATAATCAAACCTATTTTATGTTATTTAAAAAAAATATTTGTACAATATTTTCATGAAAATAAAGCAACAAAATACTGTATTACAGTAACTTTCATGAAAATAATGTCACAATGCAAAAAATGTTAAAGGTTCATAAAAAGTGTTAATACATAATAATAATAAACAATAAACATTACTTTTAACATATTTTTACATTATTTTCATGTCACTAAAGCAAAAAAATACTGTATTACATTAACTCATGAAAATAATGTCACAACACATTTTTCAACCTATTTTTATCTTATTTTTTAAAATATGTTTTACAGTATTTTCATGAAAATAAAGCAACAAAATACTGTATTACAGTAACTTTCATGAAAATAATGTCACAATGTTCCATTTTTTATTTCACAATTTATTTCATTTAATTTTTTTTGCATTGTGACATTTCATGACAATTACTGTACTACAGTATTTTTTTGCATTCTTTTAATGAAAATAATATACAAAAAATGTTTCAAATATGCTAAAAATATGTTTATTTATTATTTTAATTGTATTTATTTATTTTTGGGGATGAAATATGACCCAAATATGTTCTTTCTTGACATTTTTTACGAGTTTCACCCGTATTCTCCACGTGGTTCAATCACGCTGCTGTTGACCTGTAGTTATAGATAGAACCGCCCTCCTCCACAACGCCTTTGCTTTCCTCCTCTGTGAGGAAAAGTGCAATAACGCACTTACACAAAATGCACAATGTGGCCCTTCTGGAAGAGCGTCAATCTGTATGTCGAGGCCGAGTGAGTGTTGAGTGATACACACACGGTCACATGTGTGACACTGAAATATGTCAGTTGTTATAGTCGTTGTTGCAGAAACCGAAGACACGCTGATCATGTTGAATTCCTTGTCACAGATTGTTGTTCAATAAAATGAATTTGTTCATAACGGTATTTTGTGCCTGTGTAATGGTTCTGTCTGAACGATTCAATCATTTTTATAGAGTTATAAAAGCTGAAAAGTTATCACTTTGCAGTTAAAAGTCTTACCAATATGATCTTATATTTTAGTCCATTAACTAGTCATACAATAAAACAGTCCATTGAACTTATGTTCAATCTAAAACATTTTACACTTAAAAAATGAACTGATGATAAATGTTTACAATGAGATTCCAGTCAGAAAAAAGTGTTAATTTTATACCACAAGAGTAAAACTGTAAATATTAAAGTGGTATGTGTGTTAACCATTTGTTTTAGTGTATTTTTTTATAATCCTGTTTTCTCAAGGTCGTTTAGTTTGTGCAGTACTTACCCTGGCCGCTGGATGTCGCTGTGGTGCTGATCGAAATCATTTTCTTTCTGTGGAAACGCCACAATGATGAAAATATGAATTACGTGATTCTGTAAGACACACACGAGCACTTCAACTCTTAATAAGACCCATTCACACAGTATAAAACAACAGGACTGAAGGTCACTCGTCCAAAACACGCATTATTTTTCCATTAAAAAAACTCCCTAGAGTTTGCTTCTCTGCTCGTCCAATAGTGGTGACAAAAAACAGCTTTAGTGCGATTTATACGAGTTCGATTTTCTTTTCCGTCTGAGTTTTCCAGGGGAAACCAGATGGGAAATTTAATCGGACACACACACAAACCCCAAAGACAGTCTGTGTGTGTCTATAGTGAAATTCAATGTAGTTTGAGGGCTAGGTTCCTTATCGACCGCGCCATTGTTTACTACAGATCCCATTCACGGATGTTCGCTCCGCAGGTCACTATATATGTGTGACCTCCGCAAGCGAGTCACTGCACATTTACTGTAAGTGCACTCTGGGTAAATACAAGAAGGAAAACATCACTGCTAACTTTAGATGAATGCTTTAGGGTGAGCGGCTTTGATGCAGAGCCTGAAGTATGAAATAATATTACACAACCCGCGAGTACGAACTCTTAAAGGGATAGCTTACCTAAAAAATAAAGTTTCTGTCATTATTTTATTTTATTTGACTGATGTTGTACTAAACTTGATTGCTGCTATGTGTGAAACATGAAAAGTTTTTGCGCTCTCTCCATGAATTACTCTTTGTTCCCTATCATACACCCGGTGCAATGCGGCGCAAGTGTTTTTTGCTAGTTTCAGCCCAACGCAGTTATCATTTTCACGTCCAGTTGTTTAAATAGCAAATGCACTCGTGCCCATTTGTGCACCCATGGCCGTGCTGGTCTGAAAACGAGGTGTGTTCAGGCGCATTGTTGGCGCGTTGCTATTTTGAGGAACTGAAAACAACTGCGCCATTGACCAACAAAAACCTGGTCTAAAGTCAACAGCCCAGTATTTTTGTGTTATTTAAAGGGTTTGTTAGTAATATGTGCCTATAGGCGATGCACAACGCGCGTACACTCTGCTTATTTCTTTTCTGTCTTAGTTTTCCAGATGGGAAATTTAATCAGACACACACACACACAAACCCCAAAGACAGTCTGTGTGTCATTTAGGTATGCTTATAACACACACAGGGACACGCAGTAGCACATACACATGTTTAAATATAAAAAAAGGAAAGGATTCCTCTCTGGAGAAGCGTTCAGTCTTTCCATTCGCAAATTCCGCCATGTAAATAGCGAATCCGCCATGGTGCGAGCGCAGCTGGCTTTTAAAGGGAATGGGAGATGAGACTCTGATTGGTTTATTGCACGTTACGCCCAAAACACACCCATGACTCATTAAGAGACTAGGTACAACCCTTTTAGACCATGAGCCTGACGCGCCGACCATTTTTTCTGTCGTTAAACTAGCAAAAGTGGATTCCGACATGCCCTAAGTGCACCTGCGCCATGTGCTTCAGACCATGCGCTCAGATCGTTAGGGCCCTTCATCTGCTTATTTTTAAAGGTGCAGTAGGCGATTTCTGAAAAAAAAACCTCAAATATTTGAAGTCACCAAAACAAACACGCCCCTACTCAAAAGGATCACACCCCTATCTTGATAGCCCCACCCCCAAATTCACGAACACACTATCCCTGTATCCCAATGTGCATACTATCCACCCTATCCGCCCTAAATAGTATTGAATATTACTAATGTCACATACTAGTTAGGATGGATAGTAAGCACATTGAGATACAGGCTATCATTTGAGTGTTTGCAAACATCGATGATGTGTTTTGTGGGTGGAGCCTACCTTTTGGCAGAAAATGACTTTAGTTCTGCAGTAGCACTCTATGGAAGCCACGTAATAAAACAATAAAAAGGTAATTTCGAGTTTATATCTCACGATTCTAAGAAGAAATATCAGAATTCCAATGATATTCTGTCTTTTTCCTCTCTGAATTGCAGGTTTATATCCCCAATTCTAACTATTTCCCCCTCAGAACTGTAATATCAACTCGTAATTGCAAGAAAAAAGTCAGAATTGTGAGATAAAAATGTTATGCTTAAATGTTACCAATATAAAACGTTGTAGGTTTAAATATTATTTCATGCTGTAACTGTAAAGCTATTATGCCCCTATGAACTGCATATGTGAATATTATGTACATCTATTGTTTACATCAAATCCATGCTTTAATAGTAAACTAAACATCAGTCCAGTCTGTGGCTTGCAGCTATAAATGTCTGCGTTTAGCTTCACAGAGCGTCTTCGACGACGGCATTCTATAAATATGAAGACCATCTTTTTTGCATTCTGTTGCTGACATCTAAATGCACAAGAAGACATTTTGTCTCTTATTCAGTGGATTTTGCCCATTTTTTACTGCTGATTGGCTAGTAAAGTGTTACTGAAAGTGTTGTTTTTTTGGTGCTCGGCCTGATCCACTTTCAAAAGCGTTTCTCAGAAATTGCTTACTTCACCAATAACAGACTAAATTAAAATTATATACAGTTACGTCCATATTTACAGTGACCGCATTTTTACTTTGTTCGTTTAAGCCTAGAACGTGAAAGAGAAAGACTCTGAGCTTACTATATTAAACATAAACATATATTCTCAGAGCATTTACCCTGATCTATTATTAGCCCTTCTCCAACTCATCCACACACAGAGAAAGAGCAGTTAGCATAAGTGAATAGGCAGAAAAGAAATAAGCTATGAAGAGATAGACAGAAGGATGACCATTGAAGCGAACGGAGGATGTGAAAGAGAGAGAGAGAGAGAGAGAGAGAGAGAGAGACTGGTAATGTGTATATAGGTCACTAAATCAATGGGAATCAGGTTTTCTGAGAGGAGAAGAAAGGGATATTTATAGAGAGAGAGAGAGAGAGAGAGAGAGACACCTGCAGCATATGCAACTGTGATGGACTGACTGAAGAGATCACTAGAAAACCTAATACATGCACACACACATTTTTAGACCCTTACTAACAATGTATAAAATATAGAGCCGATTGTTTATACAATTATATATATATATATATATATATATACGGACGGACGGACGGATGGATGGATAGATAGATAGAGACAAAGCCACCCAACACCTTACAGCAGCATGTGAGATTACAGTAATGAGGCTCATGCATCATCCTCAGAGTCATTAACAGCTCACAAAGCATCACATACATGTGAAATTCGGGCATTTCACAATATTCAATAAGGTTATGGAAAATAACTCAGATATCACAGTGCAGACAGCTCTGTCAGTGTGTGCAAACACGTTCTCATTGTGTGCAATAAACCATTCATCTTCATATGGTGCTGTTTCTGACTTGACAGTGTGTGTGTGTGAGTGTTGCATTTTGAATTGACCTCATGTAAATGCTGATTTTTGCACGAGATGAGCAGAATGAATTGTAGGTAATTACTGGAATGGGGTTTACCATGTCCTTTCTTTTTGGATCAACACACACACACTGCTGGAAGATGCTGCGTTGACATTATGTCTCATGTACTGTATCTGCACTACTGTACTTCTTAAACGGCAAACTTTAGTGTAGCATGTAAAGCAAATTATTTGACTTTTAGGGGATTCAACTGCATAAAAACATACAGGAAATTGCCTCATGGCAGCCATATTTGTTTACAACAAAAACAATTGTTTAATATTTGGATATATGTCTCAATTCAAAATAAACTCGAAAAAAATGTATAAATGCCACACACTACTCTAACCTGCATCACTGCAAAATTGTTTTAGCAACATTTCGATCAATCAACCTTCCTCAGGCTTACAAAACACACAAAAGCATCAGCAAATTTAAAAACAGCTCATTAAGAATATTTACAGCTGTTACACTCTAAACAATGCTGGGTTGTTTTAACCCAAATATGAGATATGGACCCAAATATCAAATATGGACAAACCCAACCACTGGGTTAAAAATGTAATTTAAAAATATGGTTTGTCCATATTTGACCCAAATTTGGGTTGAAACAAGTGTAACAAAGTGTAATAATGACAAAGGCCACACCTCCAATCACACAGATATTTTCAAAATAAGAAAAAGTTAAAATATTTGTGTTACAACTAATAAAAAAAGAAAGCACAAACATAATCATACAACAAAATAATAATACTACGTAATTCAGTAATACTACTACTACTACTACTAATAATAATACATCATACTAATTCAAATTCTATAAACAAAAACATACATAGATCTACATTACAATGCATACCATCCCATCTAAGCAGTAAAAAAATTTAAAATATAAATATATACATTTCTGAATAATTATTTATATTTTTTCAGTGTTCAAAAACTGTAATTTAACTTTTATTGCTAAAGCATAGAAAAGCCTGCAGAAACGTAAAGTCCAGTTTTCCCCCAATTCAAACATTATTTTTCCATGCAACATCTCCAAAGTTCAAATAAAGTCATTTCAATCATGACAACTCTCTGAATAGTTTTAGCATGCTCTTGAAGATGGCAATGTTAATGTATTTAATCTCTGCTGTTGCAGAGCAAGTATGGACTTGCTACAGCTAATAGACACACAGAAACGCTGCTGTGAGCATGCACTGTAAGATCTGCTGCTGCTGCATAAATAGACATTCATAAATCCTGTAGCAGATTTAGACAGGTGGAGCTGGGGAGGTGGAGGGGTTCAGAGGAACTCTGATAACACACTGCAGGACTAGCCTACAGTAAACACTGAACCTATTTAAATGTTGAGCAAGCAATCTCATTGGCTGCTGAATCAGCAGAGCCAATCAGCTTGTGCCATGCGCTAATGATGTGATTGCTTGCAGATTGCATGTAAAGGAGCGATCAGCCTGCGCCCTCTAGAGTTTCATGACTGAACTAGATATGTTTTCTACTGTATATTATGTTTTTAAAAAAATATTTTTTGGGGTGGGTGGGCTTGATTATTCCTTGATTATTACGCAGGAATGAGAGTATAGTTCCTAGCCATATCGGTCTAGAAAATCGCAACTTTTCATTTTCTGTCGGTCTTAGTACACGATGTAACTATACACATTACAACATGTAAATAGGAAAATGTTGGCGTTATTTTGTCACTTATTGAGCAGTAGGCTAGATGGAGCCGTTTACCTCCAGTCTTTGTGCTAAGCTAGGCTAGCGGTGGGTGCATCAGACAGAGTTATGGCACGCACGGAGATGAGAATGGTATGTATGGACTTATCTAACTCTGGAGGATACGGTGAATAAGCTAAAGTCCCAAAAAGTCGGCGTGTTCCTTTAAGACTTTATTTTAAGACTGGAATATGCAACGTGAACTTTGGTTTTTTAAATAAGAATAAAAAAACATGAGTTTTCCAGCAGGTCACACACACACACACACACCTCTACATACACGCTCAAGTGACAAGGTCGCCGTAAGAGCAGCACATGCCGGACACACTTCATTGAGCATCAAGTCATCCTTGCGGCAGTTTTATTAAAGACGTAACAGACGACCGTAAAGGTTATATAAGAGCATTATTATCTGTGCTCTGTTCACTGAGGGTCCTGAGGGTGAATTTGCTGGATTTATTCCTCATCCCATGCAGTTAAATAAATCTCATTTGCTGTTAATGTTTCTAAATCGAAGCTCATGGATCACACGTGAGCCAAACAAAACCGGTTTAATCTGTCTTTCTCATTTTCTTCACCTCAATCACTGACCTTTGCTCCGTCTCCCCGGCACATTATCTGTCTCAACAACCACCAAACGGCTGTCTAAATTAACTGAGCTGGTAGGGGGGCAGTTCTCAAAATCATTAAGTTAAAAAAAAATGAACTAACCAGTGTTAAAGATGAATGCGTCCCTGCAGGAAGTTCTGCTCCTGTGAGAGGAAGCCATCAGGCCTGCGTTATGTCGGTGAGGTCTGGAATTGACTACAAATTCATTTCTACGGCCACCGATGATGTTCTCAGAAGGTCGCCTGCTGTTTTTCTCCACTGCATACTGCATAAATGATCCTCCGCATACTGCACACTGAGAGAAAGACATGGAGAGAGAGAAATCAGTGCCGTCTCTATTTCAAAAGTCACAAGGACAGGACTTTTATACAAGACAATTAGTACGGATCTCTGCTGGGTGTCATTAATTACACCGACTGCAGCCAACAGGATTTACACGCTCGTGTAGACGCGGCATATTGACATTTTCGAAATTGACATTTGAGCAATATTTGGGCTGCGTTGGAATTAGCCTCCATGTGGAAATATGAATAAAAACACATGTAACAGTATGTGATGAGAATGAGTGTGATTACATGCACAATCTCACACCGATTATGTTTAATAACCTGACGTGTACGTTTTTTTTTACACTTTGTGATTATACATTACAGTGTGTGTGTTACAGTGTGATTATACATTCAAGTACTGAACTATACGTGTATATACATTAAACTACTTAATTGTACTTACTATAGGGTTAGGAATAGGGTGTGATTTAGGTTAGTTGCATGTAATTAAGCACAATTTATAATAATTACTCTAGTAACTACATGTAACGTGTGTAACAAAGACAACAAAGAAACGTGTAACAAAGAAAGTAAAATAAAGTGTTACTTTTTTATTTGCCAGGGAAAGGTTTAAACTGCATGTAATCACCCCAAAAACTATTTAAAATCTCATGTAAACAATTTCTGTCATATTTATACAATGTGCAGATTGTTAATACAATTTATAAATGTATGTTTCATAATGTATAACCCTGCAAGCTCACATACAAAGCAAACATTGATAATAATCAGAATTGTTTATTGAGCAGCAAATCATCATATTAGAATGATTTCTGAAGGATCATGTGACACTGAAGACTGGAGTAATGATGCTGAAAATTCAGCTTTGATCACAGGAGTAAATTACATTTTAACATATATTCAAACAGAAAACAGGTATTATATATTTAAATAATATATCACTGTTTTTACTGTATTTTTGATCAAATAAATGCAGCCTTGGTGAGCAGAAGAGATTTAAAACTTTTACATTTGAATCCCACAGAAGAAAGAACATAATAAGAAATGTTTGGAACAAAATGAGGTTCAAATTTGGGTAAACTATTCCTTTAACCATAGGCGAGTTCTGCTTGTAATGGCACAACCCAACCGCTAGAAGTCGCCACTTTGACGTGCAACTCCTCCGCTGTCTGGGAGGCGTGAATGGCGTGCGAAATGAGTGAACGGACAGGGGTTTACTGCGGGATAGGACAGTCAGTCTTTCACCATTCACTCTTTCGCTCTGTTCCTCTTCACGGGCCCGTCGAGGCCGCTGCCTGTGCGTGCGAACCAGGGGTGATAAGGCGGGGCGGGTGGAAGCCGCTGGGAACACGGGCTCCTTCCCCATCGGGATGGTGACCGACCAATCCCACCTGCGGAGCCTCATCTGCGCCACCGGTGCATAAATTGGATGTTATGCAACAACGGGTTAATAAAAGCACAGCTTCAGTTAGTGTTTCACCGACTACTACGGTACCAGGTGCATGTTCAATACTCAAAGGATAGAAACAGAATAGCGTTTTTTCAAACATCTCAGCGCGAGACACAAACCGTTTCAACGCGAATTCATTTAAAATATCGAGTAGGCCTATTTAGTACTTATTTCCTTTTAAATTAGCAGTTAATACAATAGTGACGTGTACTTGTATTTCACTATTATTAATCCAGCTTTACTAATACTAACAACATGTATATTCACATTAGTACTTACCACTGACTTACCCTTTTCACAGACTGTGATGACACGTTTTAACGGTCATCAACATCGTAAATCCTGCAGTTTTTTATATATATATATTTTTTTTAAATGTATGTACATTTATAACACTATACTTTGTATTATATTACCTTTACATCAAATTACAAAAAATAAAATAAAATAAATAAATAAATAGTTAACGCTGCTGTGAAAGTGTTTCTAATACTGTGGGAGTGACAAAGTTGACGTCTTTCTCTCTTTTGACTCTCTATTTTTTCCTCTTTTTGAAAGTCGTGAAAACACTATTGTAGACTTTTTCTTTTGCTATTTGAGCAGATTGGAAGACAAAAAAATATATTTAATGTAGTCTCATTCACCACTTTAGAAGTTTACCCAACTATGACGACTTCCGCTTGTGGAAAACACGGAAATGTGGGTCAGTAGCTTTTTAACTCGTCCTACAGTATGTGGTGAGTCAAATAGGCTAGTAATATAGCCAATCTAAAAAATGTTACTAGTAAGAACTAAACTACTTTTAGTCTAGTTTCCATTAGGACTGGAAAAACATTAGTGCATAGTAACTGAAAAGTACGGAGCTCCTAAAGGGACATGGTGAAGGGAAAAAATATTTGTCAATGCTTTCGCGTTTTCTCGCAAAAACTTTTGCGGTCCGCCAAGACACTTTGGGTTCGCTCGCAAAGAGCTCAAAGGTTTTGCGAGAGAACGCAAAAGCATTATTATATAATAACTTCTTATTTTTCCTCCCATCTCATTTTTTTTTTCTCCCACCACCATGTCCCTTTATATATAGGGGCTCTGTAGGAAAGACATAAGTAGCCTATATAATAAGAGTTACTAAAACTGGAATCTGTACCATTAACAATTAGAATACGTACTAGTCGGAAATTAGTATTTGATTGATAATAGATTAGTTCAGTGGCAAAAATCTGCAATTTGTTACCAATAACAGTGGAATCGTTAGTTTATAGATTAGAGACTATTAGAATATGTACTAATGATATTGAAAAATATAGGCTACTAGTCATCCAGTGTTTATTATATATTTTCTGAATAACAATAACAAAGAAAAGAAAAAAAGATACCTTTGGATTACTTGCTAGTAATTTAAGAAAAATAAGTAGCCTACTGGTGCAATAAAAATACAGATTATAGTTGTTTTTTAAGGAATAAATGTCAAGCTAGCCTGGCACAGACCTTTTGCACATGCTCAAACCATTCAGACTGCATGATCCGAGCACACAGTAAAAACATTTTAAATTGTCAAAACATTGATAGATGTTATATATGGATGCATATAGACACAATAACAGCTATGAAGCATTCTCTACCCCAGCCCACCCCACCCGCGGGGCAATGTCTCAAAGCACGTCACCGGGAGTGTGTGAGGAAGGAGAGAGAGAGAGAAAGTAGATGTGTGCAGACAACCTGCTCGCGCGTAATTCTGGGAGGGCTCTCCGCCGAGCAACGACACAATAAACACTCACGGAACCGCGAGAGTTTCCCCCGGTGGAGTAACAATAACCACTTAAATCAGTCACACCATCCAGCCAGGAGTGCATCCTCAATCTGCAGCCATGTATCTGAACAGGGAGGAGGAGTACAGCAAAGGTAAGCGCTTTTATTTCTGTTGCCATTAAACTTGTAGGAGTATCTCCTCACCTTGGACTGGTGCCTGTGGCGCGGACAGGTCTGGAGGGGTGGCACGAGGGGGTTTAGGGGGTGGCACGGTCGCATCGTAAGCACCTGTCACGGGGTCATCACTTCATTGCCCCCTTGTTTTACATCATTATCCAGGCGCACACACAGGCGCGCGCGCACTAATGACTGTTTGACATTGTCACGCGCTCCCAGGGCATTTGCGTTTACTGTTGCATGCTGTATTTGATATATAACTTTGATTTGAGGTCCCATGAAGGTCTGTTGCGTAATGATACGTGCACGCTTTCCTATCGAAGGATCGATCAGAGCTACTTGTTGTGCGCTTCGTCCTTGATAGATCCTCACACGAAGAGACTTGAGGAAGGACAAGCGACTAAAACACAAGGTCAAAGCATCTCAAAGCAGTGCCTCGTCCCCGTTATACGCATTGTTATTGTGCATATTTTTGATGATTTCATGGGGTATCGTGGGCAGTTATTTGTGTCAGCTCTCCCACGTGTTTCCGAAGCGTGATTTCCCCGCGAATTCACTGGGTGTCCACTACAATTTTCCCCGGCGTCCCTCCCACGGTAAATGAATTCGCTTCGGGGCTCCGGAACGGAGGTGACTGGAATTAAGAGTGGGCGCGTTCGGGCTTCACCAGCAACACCTGCTGCTACCGAGAGCCAGAAAGCAAAAGACGGTGTTTGATATGCGGTAATGCCGTGAGAAGATAATAACCTTAGCGTGAATGAAACTGAGGGTTTAGAAAGGAAAGGTGATCACGGACAAGCCCTCAAACATAAGGACAAACCCGCTCCAAAAATAGGTTCTGCTTAAAAAAAGGTGTTCAAATTTACTTGTATATCCCACAAACACGAATTTGTATAGGTAGCCTACACATTATTTAATGAACATTTGTAAAGTGTTCGTAATAAAACGAACGATGCTTGAACGTTGTGAATTGGTTCCATAAAATAACCATCACACAACATAGGCTACTGTAAAAGGTGTGCTTGGGAGGTTATCATAATTACTGTTATGTAATTCTAATTAAGACATCATTTAGTCAATTTGTCAACAATCCCCCTGAGAAGGTTCAGTCAGGTTTTGCTTTTTTTCCTCATCCCGAAAAGGTTACAGAACATGTAGTACACACTAGTGGCTGGGACTTTGATTCATTTCAGCGATTCAAATATTTTGAATTCATTAAAGATTTGTTTGGTGATTCAGTCAGTGACCTTTTCTACATCGTTACGCCTGTAGCTGGCGACAAACATGTCTTTTGTTTTGTTTTGTTATGAGCATCATAGAGTGGTGCAGGTTTGACATAACTTTGTAGGTCAAAACGCGGAAGCGAGTTAGCATTTTAGCACTTCCGGTTCCCTCGTCCCGAAGTCAATGGGTTTTTTGAATGAGGTTTTGGTTAAATGGCTGAAATAAGGTCTGTGGTGAATACAAGCTCAAGACACTTTCAAGTTTTATTCTACGACATAAAATACATCAGTATTACCCCACCCCCATCAGTATTTTTGAAGCTGTGAGGCGGTTGCTAACAAGTGGCTAAATGGGACTACAGAGGCTGTCTAGGAGATTAAACGTCATCACGCCGAACAGGTAACCTCAGTCCGCTTTTACAGCCTCATTATACTCATAATTGTGCTCTTATAAACTAGTCTAGCTCAAACGTTCTGGGAAAATGTTTTGAGATTAAAAACTGAAAGAGTTGTCGGAAGCTTAGTGATGGTGACGTTGAAATCGCGGGACCGTGGTGTAGTCCGTTTATAGCTTTTTACTTCTGGCGACTGCATTTAGGCTTCAAAATTCATAAAAGTTGTGTTCATCTGTGATAATCTTGATGTGCAAAACGTGTAAGTATCATAAACCTTTGTTGATCACAGAGCTTGTTTTTTGTGATAATCCAAAAGCCTATGGGAAAATCCTATTGGGTTTTTGTCGAGGGAACCAGTGCGATGCGAACTGCCGGTTGGCCTACAAAGTGACGTCATACCTGCACCACTCTACTGAGTCATTCACTCTTGTTGTGTTTTAATAAACTATGCTTGTTTGCAAATCTTCTAAGAAACTCTGTAAACAGTGTGTAAGCATCAATATCATTTGTTTATTTTGTTCAATCAATGTCATGTCCCAGTTCGTTCATTTCGTTTACAAATTAGATGTCTTATTCAGTCCTTGGGCAAATTCCAATCGGAAGTGAGCATCCCTATCCCTATACTTACTCCGAAGGGCAGAGCCCTTGAAGTGGGGACTTTGTAGGGAGCAAGGCACTTGTGTGTCATGATGAAGCCGTTTGGAACGCACATAGCGAATGGAACAACAAAAGACCAATGCTGCATCCCAATTCGCATACTATCCATCCTAAATTGTATTCGAAAATAGAATTAGTATGTCCCAAATCGTAGTATGTTGAAAAGAGTATTCCAAAGATACCCGGATGGTCTACTATTTCCGGTCAGAATTCGAAGTGCAGATCGACGCCCACTCTTAACGGCTGATATTGCCCACAACCCATTGCGAGTTGGACGAGGATTCGATTAGAACTACAAACACGGATAAAAAGTGTTAAAAAAAACTACAAACATGACGGATGTGCGAGTCCGACGGTTAAGTAGAGAGGTTTAGGTAAAGGGGTTTGAGTGATCAATTATCAGTATTTAACCTGACGAAAAGATATTTATTCAATGTTATCCACATTATATTTCACCTGCAACAGCATTGTGAACTTTCGTAATGATACGTTTGGCCATTAACTTTTAAATGCATCATTATATTTAAATTGCAAACACATGAGGAGAGTCTCTGCATTAAAGAATCACGAATGGCAGATCAACGTGCTACTGCATTTCTCTCCGATACGGTAGGAAATTAAATGAAATTGAATGTGGAGGATTTTAACTGTGACGATTGACTGGGCAGTTTAAACGGTGACTGGATGCACGTAACTAAGCGACAGAGTCCGTTATAGATGACGAAGTAGTATGTCCCAAAGCTTGCATACTCTAATGCTACACACTCAAAAGTATGTACTTTTTCTTCACAAAAAGAGTACATACTTTTAGGTCGTAGTATAAGTAGGCGAATTGGGACGCAGCACAAGTCATTTCCTCATTCACATGGAATGTTACCACGACAAAGCTGGCAGTGACAACAGGAATATCTTATTATTGCTGTTAATATGATACAAATATATGTACATTTATAATTAAGTTTTTAAAATATGCTTTATATGTGTGTGTGTGTGTGTGTTCCTGATCTGCTGAACATATAAAGCATTAAAGTGCCCCTATTATGTTTTTTTTTTAATATTCCCTTTCATGCAGTGTGTAATGTAGCTGTTTGTGAATGTAAATGTTCTGCAAAGTTGTAAAGTCGAAAGTGCACGATAAATAAAGTTATTGTCTCCCAAAAGAATTAATCGTCTCTGAACCGCCAATACGAGTCGTTTGTTTTTTGAATCCCACTGCGTGACGGTTATACGTCACTAGAAAAGACATTTGCATAATGCCTGTCTATGGTGTACGTCATCTGCCCGCGAACAACTTGACCCGCCCACAAACACTTCATTTTACTGACGACTGCTTCTCAAATCTCGGGAGATCAACGCAGGATTCGCAAAACACTTGCTCTTGAAAGAGCAAGATTTGTTTCACAAACGTTTATGTTACATCAGTCATTAACGTTAGTGCTGTGCTAACGTATGCACCGTTATTGATACAGTTCCTGCATGTGCACTGCAATAAATTAGAAATACACACATGGGTTTGTTGATGAACATACTCTTGTTAATGCTGATGGTGAGGAATTACAGTTGCAACATCTCATAATGTTCCTCAGAATGAGTAGCGTATCACTGAGAAATGTCCAGCTCAAGTCGTCCGGTTGAATAACTATTTCTTCCAATGTTTCATCATCAGACTCGCGCTTGGATTGATATGGTAAAATTGACGCCATTGCTACTGTCTTTACAGTGTGTACAATCACTGAGCTTTAGGAAGTCCCTGGAGCTGAAGTTCAGTTATGGTAATAGGCTTTTAGCTTCTGAAACAACATTGGTAGACCAATCACAACAGACTGGGCCATCTGGCCAATCAGAGCAGAGTAGCTCGCGGAAAGGAGGGATTTAGAGAGACTGATTCATCCATCGAGTCGTTTGAGAATCATTGAAAAATGTGGTGATGTGCAATGAATATTATGAGAAAATTAAAGAGTTTTTTGACCTTTGATGCATGTAAACCTGTTGTAGGAGACCTCCAAAACTAAATTAGGAAACTTTAAAATAGCGTAATAGGGGCACATTAAACATTTCTGACCTATTAAACTTTTTTAAACTTAATATGAAATGCATGACGAAAGTATGTAATATAACAAAACAACTTGAATAATTCTGTTTATATTTTAACGCCAACTCTCCCGCCATATCTAAATTTAAAAAGAATCGCGGGGGTTTGTCACCCTGGGTCACATGACCATAAACGATCAAATTACTTCCTTGAAGTGCAATGACCATCGCATGTTCCCTTCACAAACGGACTTGTGGAAGGGCCCTTCTTGAAGGGATTCAGTTGTTTCATTTTCATTTGGAACGCCCCTACAAATGGCGTCCCCTTCCTGAAGTGTTTTTCAAGGGCACAAAAACACTGTTTGTTTAGTTAATTCCTTCAGTGTGTTCAACCAATGAAATGCTTCTTTCAGAGAACACGCTCGAATGCCATTAGTTCGTGCTATGCTCAGGAAAGCAGTCACACACTTCGTGAAACCACAGCATCGAATTGAACAAGAACGATTCGTTCACTTAAAAGATTCATTTGATTCTTTCACAAACAAACCACCACTAGTACACAATCAGTCAGAAGGTACACTCACTCAGTCGGGGTTTACCTTCATTCAGGTAACCGAAAGCCTTTCCACGTGTTTGTTGATGGTTTAATTGATTTGGGTGTGATTGATGGAGTTAATTGTTGAAGTATTTCGCAGGTGATTTTGTGTAGCCGTGCGCTTTAACTTTCCGCGCGTTTCAAAGTGGAACAAGCTTTAAGTTTAGGCTACAGTTGGCGTATCATTTTTATGAGTTCATTGATAAAGAGATGTTTTTGCAGATGTTATCACATGAATGATCACAACTGTGGGTTTATGACCTGCTAATTGTGTTCGATTAAAAACGCCAATGAGATAATAAGATATTTTGAAGAATAGCTACCTAATCAGCTACCTAATCACTAACAGACTGTAAAGATGTTAAACACAATCTGGAGCCTCATCCCCTCTCCTACTGTTTCTGTGAGACATATTTACTTTCATGCTTGTTACTCCCTCTTTTTAATGACTCGTTTTTATTAAATACAGATGACAATGCAAATGTGATTGTGATTTGGAGCTTTAAACTAAGCAAACCTCTTGTATGGAGTGCCTCACAGTCATTGATTGCTTCTATAGGGCTTTATCAATACAGTTTATGAACTGAGCGATGATATGAATGAAGAAACAAAATCAGGTCCATTATTGATTATTGCATCTGTGTGTTTCATCGATTGATGTCATTGATATATGGAGCCACTCACAAGTATGGACCAAATATTAAAGATTGGGTGACTAAATGTAAAAAGTTTAAGAATTGGTTTTCATTTATCATGTCCAACTGGCCCCTCATGCTGGATAGGTGTGTGTGTGATTGTATTGAGTGAAGAAGTGGGCAAATTGCAGATGATAAGTGAGGGAATGGACCAAACGGTGGAAAAAACTGTATGTGTGTAAATATGGATGTGTCACCGAGGCACAGAAGATGACAGGAGCGGTATAATGTGCTGAAATGATTGACAGTTCATGTATTATTCATGCAGTCCTGTTGATCTGAAAGAGAGAGAGAACGATGCAGAGACACAGACAAACAGAAAAAGAAATAAAAAGAGACAAATTGTCTGCACCTCGTAGACTTTTCTTGATGAACAGCTGTATTTAAATCTTGCGCGACTGCAGTGTCAAATCAACAGCATTGGCCCCTTAAACTGCCGCCAATACAGATCTTAAGTTCTCTGACTAAGCGTATTTCATTAAATACTGTACATCTATAGCCAAGACCTTGTTGTGAATGTTTGTACAATTGCTTCATATGTAGTTGCATTGTGGATTTTGGCTTGATTCTTTTGATTTTATTACATTCAATTTAATTTCAGATTGAGCTGGATGCTGCCATCTTTGCTTTACGAGCACACAATCACCTGGAAGAGACATGGAAAAATCCGATTTATTGTGTTAAGAACCCCCCAAAAAGATCTGGCACTGGTGAAAAATTTAATGAATCTTTTGCAGTTTAAATGTTGATTATACAGGGGTTGGACAATGAAACTAAAACACTGGCCAATATAGTGTTTGGAGGATTCATGCCTGTATTTGCGCGCCCTGGTGGCCGATCTTCACTGATTTTACATTCCATCAGTAAGAGCAGAGTGTAAAGGTTGAATTAGCAGAGCACATAAGCTGTACATAAAATATTGCAATCCACACAACATAATGGGAGACATATCAGAGTTCAGAAGTGGACAAATTGTTGGTGCGCATCTCGCTGGCTCATCTGTGACCAGGACAGCAAGTCTTTGTGGTGTATCAAGAGCTCTGGTATCCAGGGTAATGTTGGCATACAACCACGCAGGACGAACCACATCCAACAGCAGTAATTGTCGACGCAAGAGGAAGCTGTCTGAAAGGGGTGTCCAGGTACTAACCCAGATTGTGTCCAATAAAACCATAGCTGCCCAACTCACTGTAGAATTAAATGTGCACCTCGACTCCCCTGTTTCAGCTAAAACTGTTTGTCTGGAGCGCCACAGGGTCAATATTCATGGTCGGGCTGCTATAGCCAAACCTTTGGTCACTCGTGCCAATGCCAAATGTCTCTTTCAATGGTGCCAACAGTGCAGATCTTGGGCTGAGGACAATGTGGAACATATATTGTTCTCTGATGAGTCCACCTTCACATTCGTGGGAGTTATGTGTGGAGAAGCCCCAAAGAGGCTGAACACTCAGACTGTGAAGCACGGGATGGATCAGTGATGGTTTAGCCTTCAATATCATGGCATTCCCTACCGTGCTTGATGGACTACCGAACCATTCTGGAGGACCATAAACACCTGATTGTACAAACCTGATTCCAAAAAAGTTGGATTTACAAATTTACAAATCTCATAAACTTATATTTTATTCACAATAGAATATAGATAACATATCAAATGTTGAAAGTGAGACATTTTGAAATGTCATGCCAAATATTGGCTCATTTTGGATTTCATGAGAGCTACACATTCCAAAAAAGTTGGGACAGGTAGCAATAAGAGGCCGGAAAAGTTAAATGTACATATAAGGAACAGCTGGAGGACCAATTTGCAACTTATTAGGTCAATTGGCAACATGATTGGGTATAAAAAGAGCCTCTCAGAGTGGCAGTGTCTCTCAGAAGTCAAGATGGGCAGAGGATCACCAAATCCCCCAATGCTGCGGTGAAAAATAGTGGAGCAATATCAGAAAGGAGTTTCTCAGAGAAAAATTGCAAAAAGTTTGAAGTTATCATCATCTACAGTGCATAATATCATCCAAAGATTCAGAGAATCTGAAACAATCTCTGTGCGTAAGGGTCAAGGCCGGAAAACCATACTGGATGCCCGTGATCTTCGGGCCCTTAGACGGCACTGCATCACATACAGGAATGCTACTGTAATGGAAATCACAACATGGGCTCAGGAATACTTCCAGAAAACATTGTCGGTGAACACAATCCACCGTGCCATTTGCCGTTGCCGGCTAAAACTCTAGGTCAAAAAAGAAGCCATATCTAAACATGATCCAGAAGCGCAGGCGTTTTCTCTGGGCCAAGGCTCATTTAAAATGGACTGTGGCAAAGTGGAAAACTGTTCTGTGGTCAGACGAATCAAAATTTGGAAAACTTTTTGGAAAACTGGGACGCCATGTCATCCGTACTAAAGAGGACAAGGACAACCCAAGTTGTTATCAGCGCTCCGTTCAGAAGCCTGCATCTCTGATGGTATGGGGTTGCATGAGTGCGTGTGGCATGGGCAGCTTACACATCTGGAAAGGCACCATCAATGCTGAAAGGTATATCCAAGTTCTAGAACAACATATGCTCCCATGCGTCATATGCATCCAGACGTCGTCTCTTTCAGGGAAGACCTTGCATTTTCCAACATGACAATGCCAGACCACATACTGCATCAATTACAACATCATGGCTGCGTAGAAGAAGGATCCGGGTACTGAAATGGCCAGCCTCCAGTCCAGATCTTTCACCCATAGAAAACATTTGGCGCATCATAAAGAGGAAGATGCAACAAAGAAGACCTAAGACAGTTGAGCAACTAGAAGCCTGTATTAGACAAGAATGGGACAACATTCCTATTCCTAAACTTGAGCAACTTGTCTCCTCAGTCCCCAGACGTTTGCAGACTGTTATAAAAAGAAGAGGGGATGCCACACAGTGGTAAACATGGCCTTGTCCCAACTTTTTTGAGATGTGTTGATGCCATGAAAACTTATTTTTCCCTTAAAATGATACATTTTCTCAGTTTAAACATTTGATATGTCATCTATGTTGTATTCTGAATAAAATATTGAAATTTGAAACTTCCACATCATTGCATTCTGTTTTTATTCACAATTTGTACAGTGTCCCAACTTTTTTGGAATCGGGTTTGTACATTGTACCCTGAAGGTGGTGTCATGTATAAGCATGATAATGCACCAAAACACACAGCAAGACTTGTGACAGAAAGGTTTGATGAACATGAAAGTGAAGTTCACATCTCAAGTTCACATGGCTTTCACACTCACCTGATCTAAATATTTTTGAGCCGCGTTGGGGTATTTTGGAGAAGCGAGTCTGAAAACGTTTTCCTCCACCAGCATCACATAGTGACCCGACCACTGTTCTGGAAGAGGAATAGCTCAAAATCCCTCTGGCCACTGTGAAGGACTTGTATCTGTCATTCCCAAGACAAATTGATGCTGTATTGGAGAAGGAGGCCCTACACCATACTAATAAATGATTGAGTTCTAAAACCAGGTGTTTCAGTTTCATTGTCCAACCCCTGTACATTGCACATTTTTAATGGACGTCAATTGAGAAACATGCCTTTTGACCCATTAATGGTGTAGTTATAGCATCTGCTGCTGAAGCTTTCTGAATTGTTCCCAACCAAACATCTTCTTATAATATAAATGAGTAAATCTGCCATGTCTACAAATCTGCAAAGACAAACAGTGTCAATCTATTATTGCTTCATTTTGAGGGACTGCTGAGCTTGGCTTTTTATCTATTCATAGAAAAGAGACAACAATAGACTGCTTAAATGAATTATGAGTTATATGATAATTGTATTATAATGTCCTTTAACAGTATTGGGCAACCAGTTGTACGCCAAAGCAATGCATTCCCAATAGGCTACTGGCAATTACCGTCATTTTAATTGTGCATGCTCATCAGTCATTTTTACGTGTTCATTTGCATACCTATTGAACTTGTTTTGGTCTGAACTAAAGACACACCCCCTTTAGTTCGATTGATCATGGCATTCAGTTTGTTCACGAACAATATGCATATTCATTTAGTTCTCATTTAGCACCTCTTAGAGTCTCAGATTCTCTTTGATTCATTCACAGAAGAAGCGTATTCGTTTAGTAGGTCCAACCAATGAAATCACATTTTTGCAGTTTTTGAAGTCAGGATAAAGTCACCAAAGCAGTCACACACTTTATAAAGGAAGGTTGAGTTGAATGATTTGTTCACACCCCTAGATTAGCCTGGATGCCAGCCGAACTTAGCCCCGACCAATCAAATTGTCAGGGCGGGCTTTATACGATGATAGACAGATGATCAACAGTAACGTAATCATTCACGTCACCATAGAGCGCTTGGGTTGAATTCGTTCTTGACCGCGCATGCGCTACATGCCATCAGTTCTGTACAGGATCTTTTTTCTGCATTCAGCCTATGGGGCTGTGAGTTGGTGAACGAATGACTTGAACCCGAAGACTCGAGAGGTGAACTAATCAATTCTGTTTTCGGGACTGCATGCATTGCATATGGGGCTGTCACGGCCCAGATCAGACACTGATGACGGAACTAACGACTCAAACCCGAAGACAGGAGAGGTGTACTAATCTTTCCAGGGAACAGACGTGATTAAATGTGAAGTGACAAAAGAAAGAACGACTCGGATTTGGAGGTGAGGTTAACTAACAGACTGCGTAACCTGAAGACCCAGCTAAGCAATTAATGAATCATTTCTTTTTTTAAAGTTTGGCCTTGGCTGCATTAGCTTATAATTTATTTTTTATTCCAAATGTGATCAACGTTTGCATAAGTACTAGATGTGTTGGGGAATTTAACGTGACATTTTGATTATATTCTGCTGAAATGAACGAAATGACATGAAATGACAAGTTTTGTTCATTTTGCTGAACGAGATTCAAAGATACGAGTCCGTAAAATGATCCGAACTTCCCACTACTACTATGCATCGGTCAACATACGTCACTTACTCCATTGCTCTGATTGGTTGTAAGTCTATCCAATTGAGTGTAGAGGCATTTTCTTTCCTGGTTTGGTTGAACACGCCCCATAATCACAGGCCAATGGAGCAGTATCAAACTCATATTCTGACTAGAATCTGAGTATGACAATGTCAGGCTACCCCTAGATAGTCATACCATCCAAAGAGCTACAGGGCCATTGTTCCCCCATAGATGTATTACATCCAGCTTCAAGAGCTTTGAAAAGCCAAATCGAAGATGGCCGCAGAACCCTTTGAGAGTTGCTCCTCTGACACATCATTCCTCAGAATATTACTCACAGTACCTGAGCACGGACGACAAGGGAGAGTAATTGGAAACCAGTACCAAGCTATTATACAGAGGATAAGTGAGAGGGAAGAGCATTGATTTTAAGCTCTGTTGGATCTTACCCTGCTCTTATGAGAAACAGGAAATTGATTGCGAATTTTGAGCCTCTTCATCATAATGAATATTAGATGCCAAAATTGTCAGCTAATGAATATGTCCATGTGCCTCAAAGTTAAATGTGGCCGTTCACGATTCTTTAGAAATGATCTGTTGCGTGCTCTGTCACAGGATGGTCACGCAATTGATTTTATTGGCAAATGGGAGTGTGGACGTGACCTTGAATGAAGTGCGAAGGCCCCATGGTTCATTTTCATGCTTCTTAAGGCACATTCTTCTGCAGTAAAATTCAATTATTGTCACAATTACTTGACACAAACAGAGAGAACTGTGTGACTGACCTTGTTTCAGATTTCCAAGTTTTACATTTTCTATTCCGGTTGTCGTAATGGCAATAGCATTCGCCATCATGAGTGGTCCATTGAAGGACATAGAAGTTTAATGGAATAATTGTTTATAATTTGGCCTCTTTAAAATGCCAAAAAACATGGTGCTCAGATATGGTAGTCTAATGAGTGATTAAAGGTCCGTCTGTCTTATTGATTAATGCTAATTTGGACCCTGTGGTTAGACTGAATCAAAACATTGGCCTGAAAACTCCCAGAGCACAATGACAAATACTTCTCTGTGAGAAATCATATCTTCTGAAGCAATATTTACTGTTTCACAAATCAGTGGCACTACTGGCCATTAATGTAATTCCCAGCGATCTAGATTATGATGTAAGAGTCATCAAAGTGATTAGCAAGCAATGGAAACGAGAGCATGCGAGAGAGAAAGAGAGGTCTGACTTTGCAGAACAACATCGTTTCTTGATATCTACCTTCGCCCTACATGGCTCTGTTGACAGCATTTGCAGTTGCTTACCACAGAATATAATTGTTAGGTAATTGTTTGATTTCATGGGTACAGGAAGGAACATTTAGACATTTAGAATAAAGGTTGGTAAGTTATTCTCTCACAAGTTAGCAAGTTATAAGTTATATTACAACTCATATTATGAACATGTGAAGCTTTTAATCCCTGTAATTTTCGTATGATACTGTCAATGCTGTCAATAGATTGGTACTAAAAGCAGAGCATGCCAAGCTAAATTAAAGTGTACAACAACATGAAAGCTAAACGGCATATGGTTGGTTGTGAATAACATCGTATCTGATTGGAAACAGCAACTTAATTTACCTTGCGTGTAAGATTTTATTGTGTCCCAAATGATGTAATCACTTACACTATATACGCTGCCATATAGTGTATACATTCTCAAATTGGACACTTTTCCAGTTAACGGAAGTGTTTTTTAAATTAATTCTACAAGCACATTAGTCTCACCATTTATACTACAAAATGGTGTAGATTAGTGCAGAAGTATGCAAAATAGTATGCACGCGTGTCATCAGTGATCATTTTTTTCACTCCCAGTCAAATGGCATGTAGCTATTATGTGGTCGAAAAACAATTTAGAGAATTTGCCAATTTGGCAAATTTTCCTGAACACTGTGAATCCAAAAAGTTATGGTTAACCTATTTTATATATGGGTAAATGTCATTTTATTTAGGTAATTTTATTTCCTTAATTGGCTTTTATCACTTACACTTGATGTATATACTGTAATTGCGTCATTCAGATATATAAATGCAAATTCTACATTTATGTATTTGGCAGACGCTTTAATCCAAAGCGACTTGCATTGCATTCAAACAAAGTATATATATATTTTTTCAGTTGTTCAGACTCTCAGTCCAAATCCGATTTATGTGCATATCCGATTGAAATCTGATAAGATTTAGCAAGTGTGAATGGCAAATAATCACATGAAACACATTTCTGGAAATCTGTTTCAGTCTGACCGTTCTGATCAGATTTTGATTATGGTTTACATTACTTTCTCACGCCACATAAAACGTAAAGATGTTGTTAGAGGAAACATGCTGAAAGTTGCTGCAGAAACAAGGTTGTGTTGTTGCCAAGTGCCGAATGAGTAGAAAGTGATGATATAGCGGAGACATGTTTTGAAACTGGCGGCATGAAATAAAGAAGCCTCCTACGGTTCTGCCGCTGCCTCAGAAGACGCAGTAGTGTAAATAAGACAACATCTGCATTCTAAAAACTCTTACTATGATTTACTCAATTTTTTTGGTGAAACATTTTTACACTCAAAAATATTTATTAAATTTTAAAGCAGTGAAATCAGTTACATACACCGTATGAACTGAGTAAATGTAAGTAAAAAAAAATTAAGTTGATCTGAGTAACTGCATTTGGTACATTTAACAAATCTCACTCTCGTGCCGGAGTGGGACTCGCGCTCTGCAGGTGAACTTTGAACTTCAGACCGCCGTCCTGCGTTTCACTCATAGCCGAAAGATTCTGCGATGCGACTGACTCCATAACCTGCCAATAAACAAAAAGTTCTGAGAACATTTCATCATCCGAATTAATTATATTCATTAACTTTAGGAATAAAGTAGTGTTTTATGCAAGGCATCAGGTGTTTCAATCACGCGAAAAGACAGATGAGATTAGGTGACTCACATTGCGTCCCTGTATGTTGTTTTGCATTAAATAAAATGATTTAAAGCACAGTAATGATTTTATAGATAAAATAAAACACACAAACCTGAATTTCACAGAGGAAATGCACCAATTCTGCAACGCTGAAAAGGAACTGCTCTGGAGAGTGGAGAGAATTCAAACAGCCCGTGCTCACTCAACCGTTGAGTTGTCGTCATGGCGGAGGGTGGGGGAGGGGAGCATTGTTTTAATTGAGTAAACTTACGTAAAATTTCTTAAAGGATTAGTTCACTTCAAAATGAAAATTTCCTGATAATTTACTCACCCCCATGCCATCCAAGATGTTCATGTCTTTCTTTCTTCACTCGAAAAGAAATTACGTTTTTTGAGGAAAACATTCCAGGATTTTTCTCCACATAATGGACTTCTATGGCAACCAGTGGGTTGAAGGTCCAAATCAATGGCGTTTTTAAAAGGGCTTCAAAGGGCTTCAGAGGCTCTGCACGATCCCAGATGAGGAATAGGGTCTTATCTAGCGAAACGATCAGTCATTTTCAAAAAAAATTAAAAACGTATATACTTTTTAACCTAAATTGCTCATCTTGTGCTGCTCTGCGGCGCACCATGGATTACATAATCACGTCGGAAAGGTCACGCTAGACGTAGGCAGAAGTACCGCCCCTGTGTTTACAAAGTGCACATGCGAAGACTAATACAAACATCCTTTAGCAAAAAAAAGGTAAAACAACGATGTCGGGCGATTTTCAAGTTGAAGATGGAGTGTTTTTTGGTAAAGGGCGCTTGTATTAGTCCTTGCACATTTGCTTGGGGCGGTACTTCCACCTACGTCTAGCGTGACCTTTCCGACGTGATTATGCAATCCGTGGCGAGCCGCAGAGCAGCGCAAGATGAGCAATTTAGGTTCAAAAAGGCTGGGATCGCGTGGAGCCTCTGAAGCCCTTCGACGCCCTTTGAAACTGCATTGATTTGGACCTTCAACATTTTGGTTGCCATAGAAGTCCATTATGTGGAGAAAAATCCTGGAATGTTTTCCTCAAAAAACGTAATTTCTTTTCGACTGAAGAAAGAAAGACACGAACACCTTGCATGATATGGGGGTGAGTAAAATATCAGGAAATTTTCATTTTGAAGTGAACTAATCCTTTAAGTGTGTGTTAAATATGAATAATATCGATTTGAATTAAGTAATATTTGTGGTTCTTGAAACAGATCCGTTTAATCTCTATTCTCAAATATTCTGATAGAAATTTCACAAATATATTAAGTATATTTTAAATAAATATTTGGTTATTCAAATACTAAATTTTTTTAGTGAAAAAAGCTTAAATATAACTGTACATTTTAGGCAAAATTAACTGTTGGATTTTTAGTCAATTATTTTGGTATGTTCGACTCAAACCATTAAGTAAATGATATTCAGAGATTTTATTAAGTTAATAAAGTTAATTATTACTGTGATATTTACTAAGCCACTGAATTATTTTTTAGAGTGTGTATTGCAAACCCCCTCGGTTGTTGTTGTTTTTGGTGTATACCTACCAACGTCATTGCCATAGAAACCAATGCAGATATTCTGGAAAATGAAAGAGCGGCATGGGACACACAATTCGTATCTGAACAGTTGCGATTAGGGTTACAAATGGACGGAACATTTCCGGAGGAACTTAATCTGGGGAATTTTGTAAATATTCCATTTTTGAACCTTAACAGGAATTTACAGGAATTTAGGAGAATTTATGGGAATTAATTGGAAATTTAGGGACATTTATATAAACTGTATCATATACAAACATAAATATATACATTTTAGTTGGTCATAAGCGGACATTTTTTTTTTTTTTTTTTTTTTTTTGCATATTGATATATTTTCCAATTAATTACTTTAGTAAATGTAAAATAAATATATTTTCATTTTAGCAATTGTTATGCATGTGTTACTTATTTCAGTGTCACATGATCCTTCAGAAATCATTCTGATATGCTGATTTGATACTCAGTTATCAATGTTGGAAACAGTTGTGCTGCTTAATATTTTTTTGGAACCTGTGATACTTTTTTCAGGATTCATTGATGAATAAAAAGTTAAAAAGAACAGCATTTATTCAAAATAGAAATCTTTTCTAACAATACAAGTCTTTACTATCACTTTTGATCAATTTGACACATTCTTGCTGAATAAAAGTATTAATTTCTTTCAAAGAAAAGAAAAAAACTAAATTACTGACCCCAAACTTTTGAACGGTAGTGTAGGCCTACATTGTTACAAAAGACTTCTATTTTAAATAAACTTTTGAACTTTTTATTTGTCAAAGAATCCTGAAAAAAAAGTAGGTTATAAAAAAATATTAAGCAGCACAACTGTTTCCAACATTGATAATAAATCAGCATATCAGAATGATTTCTGAAGGATCATGTGACACTGAAGACTGGAGTAATGGCTGATGAATTCAGCTTTGATCACAGGAATAAATTATATTTTAAAGTATATTAAAATAGAAAACCATTATTTTCAATTGTAATAATATTTCACAATATTAGATTTTTTTTCTGTATTTTTGATCAAATGTGCATGTGATTGAGGAATGTGCAGGGTAGAAATTCAACTGAAAGTGCATTAAATCTGGTTGTTTTAACCAAGATTATGCTGCAAGATTTTAAGTTTTAAGTTCCCTGTTATAGGCTAACCTACAATTTTGCAAATTCCCAGTTTATTCCCATTAATTCCCGTTAATTCCCATGGAAAGTTTCCAGCCTTGAAAATTCCCGGAATTTTGCAACCCTAGTTGCGATACACAGTGTGGACAGTAAATAATTTTAGATCAGATTCTAATCAGATACACCAATACTTGGGTTTGGACTGACAGTGTGAACGTAGTTTATGACCTTGGCGTTTCTAACATCATGCTGTAGTGTTTGAGCTACAGAAATCTGAAACAGTAGTGGCGAATTGCTCCTCAATATCTGTTGTATTTATCTTGAAGTCTTATTGCCAGCTTCTTGGCCCGTCTTGCTGCCCTGGGTGTGTCCTTCTTGCATTTGGACGAGATGCAGTTGGCAGGATTGAGACAGAACGATTCCTGTGAGTCCACACTAATGCTTGAGTCTGTTTGGATGGGTGTAATTTAAATGGATAGCTGAAAGAGAGAGAGAGGAAAATGCGTGTGTGTGATCGTACTCCATTTTCATTAGCAGGAAAAGCACCCCAGTAAAATGACATGAAGAATAGGCATTATGAGAAGTGAAAGTGATTGTCTGTTTTGTGATGCTAGCAGCTCTTTGTTTACGTGACCCATGTTGTTCGGTGTGAAAGTGATTGTCTGTTTTGTGATGCTAGCAGCTCTTTGTTTACGTGACCCATGTTGTTCGGTGTAAAGAGCTGGTTGTGAGATCTCGTGCACACACACACACACACACACTACTACAACGGGAGCTAATTACAGGCATTGTGTGAGGGCACCTGAAATAGAGTCTATGTGCTCCTCAAATAGCCTCACGTTCGGCTCGGTGGCACTGAATGAGATGACAGAGAAAATTTTAGGTCATATTTTTGTCAGAAGTCAGTACTGAAGCATGCAAAATGATTAAGAAAAACTATAGTCAAATGAATGCATCTAATGCATGCAGAGTAATGGAGATGACCCTCTTGATTTGACTCCAGCTCTAAAAGCATGGTTTTGGCTGAAATCCTTCATCTGACAAGAGCGAGTATATTAATTCAGTCTAAAAGAGGGATCGCAGCACTCCAGCAGAGTGGACTTGAGTTTGGTCCAGACTCACTTGTTATTCAGAGAGGGACCGAAGACGCTTCAGCCACTGTTTCTCATCTGTTCTGTTCTCTGTTCTGTTCTGTTCTGTTCTGTTCTGTTCTGTTCTGTTCTTTTCTGCTCTGCTCTGCTCTCCTCTCCTCTACGCGTCTTTTCTCGTCTCGCCCTGCCCTGCCTCGCCTCTCGTCTCGTCATGTCTTGTCTCGGCTTGGCTCATCTCGGCTTGGCTCATCTCGGCTCATCTCGTCTCGTCTCGTCTCGTCTCTCCTCTCCTCTCCTCTCCTCTCCACGTCTCTCCTCTCCTCTCCTCTCCTCTCCTCTCCTCTCCTGTCCTCTCTTCTCTTCTCTTCTCTTCTCTTCTCTTCTCCTCTTCACGTCTCGCCTCTCGTCTTGTCTCTCCTCTCCTCTCCTCTCCATGTCTCGTCTTCTCGTCTCGCCTCTCGTCTCTCCTCTCCTCTCCACGTCTCTTCTCGTCTCGCCTCTCGTCTCATCTCTCCTCTCCTCTCCACGTCTCTTCTCGTCTCTCTTCTTGTCTCGTCTCGTCTCAGCTCGTCTAGTCTTGTCTCGCCTCGCCTCATCTCCTCTCCTCTCCTCTCCTCTCCTCTCCTCTCCTCTCCTCTCCTCTCCACGTGTCTTCTCTTCTCGCCTCGCCTCTCGTCTCATCTCCTCTCCTCTTTATGTCTCGTCTCGCCTCGCCTCGCCTCGCCTCTCCTCTCCTCTCCTCTCCTCTCCTCTCGCCTCGTCTCCTCTCCTCTCCACGTCTCTTCTTGTCTCGCCTCTCGTCTTGTCTCCTCTCCTCTCCACGTCTCTTCTCGTCTCGCCTCTCGTCTCTCGTCTCTCCTCTCCTCTCCTCTCTCTTCTCGTCTCGCCTCTCGTCTCAGCTCGTCTCGCCTCGCTTCATCTCCTCTCCTCTCCACATGTCTTCTCATCTCGCCTCGCCTCTCGTCTCATCTCTCCTCTCCTCTCCTCTCCTCTCCTCTCCTCTCCTCTCCTCTCCTCATTTTGTCTTTCCTGAACTATTGGTTGCTTGTTTCTTCTTTGCCTCACCTCTGTTCTTCTTTTCTCACCTTGTCTCTTCTTTTTTCTTGTCCTCTGTTCTGTTTTCCTTTATTCTTTTCTCATTCTCTGTCATATTCTCATATTCTTAATTTTCTCTTCTTTTTCTTCGTCTCGTTTTCTTTTCTCCTCTCCTCTCCTCTCCTCTCCATGTCTCGTCTTGTCTTGTCTCTCCTCTCCACGTCTCTTCTTGTCTCACCTCTCGTCTTGTCTCTCCTCGCCTCTCCTCTCCACGTCTCTTCTCGTCTCGCCTCTCCTCTCCTCTCCTCGCCTCTCCTCTCCTCTCCACGTCTCGTCTAGTCTCGCCTCTCGTCTCGTCTCAGCTCGTCTCGCCTCGCTTCATCTCCTCTCCTCTCTACATGTCTTCTCATCTCGTCTCGTCTCGCCTCTCCTCTCCTCTCCTCATTTTGTCTTTCCTGAACTATTGGTTGCTTGTTTCTTCTTTGCCTCACCTCTGTTCTTCTTTTCTCACCTTGTCTCTTCTTTTTTCTTGTCCTCTGTTCTGTTTTCCTTTATTCTTTTCTCATTTTCTGTCATATTCTCATATTCTTAATTTTCTCTTCTTTTTCTTCAAGTCTCGTTTTCTTTTCTCCTCGTCTCTCCTCTCCTCTCCTCTCCTCTCCTCTCCTCTCCTCTCCTCTCCTCTTCTCTTCTCTTCTCTTCTCTTCTCTTCTCTTCTCTTCTCTTCTCGCCTCGCCTCGCCTCGCCTCTCATCTCTCCTCTCCACTCTAGGGCTGTGCGATTAATCTAAATCATTTCAGGAACGGATAAATGGATTTCCATTTTTCATTCTGAAAACGTGCACGTTTTATTTAAAATAACGTACTTGAGCGTGCAAAAGTCTGTTTACCATTACGACATGGAAGAAAGCACAGAAACAGGGAAGGTGAATTCAGGGCAGGATAAGGACCAGAAAAAGGAGAGATGATGTATCAGAGCCAGGTAATTTGCAAGATCTGTCAAACTTTCACAGCGGCAAAACAGAGTATTAAGGGCCATTCACACAGAACGCATTTTTGCGGTTAAAAACACGAGACGATGGTCTAGAGATGCATTTTTTAAAAGTTGAACAACTTTTACCACGTAGAACGTTGTGTCGTGCAAAAGACGCGAAAAAGATTCTTCCAAACCATATACAAAAATCGATAATACAGGCATTTGCGAACTGCACAACATACGAAAAGAGTTTGTAGGGCATAAAGAAATAACCAACGTCACAATATAATTTATGCAAAGATATTGTGCCCGCAAATATTGGCAATAAAGCCAGCTTCCAAAAAAATTATACACACAAGTGTGTGTGCAAGGAAATGTTTCAAAATCGTGATTAAAATCGAAATCTCAATATTGATCAAAAAAAGTACTCCACTCCTCTTTTCTCGTCTCGTCTCGTCTCGCTTCGCTTCGCTTCGCTTCGTCTCGCCTCTCCTCTCCTCTCCTCTCCTCTCCTCTCCTCTCCTCTCCTCTCCTCTCCTCTCCTCTCATCTCGTCTCACCTCTCCTCTCTTTGTCTCGTCTCGTCTCGTCTCTCCTTTTCTTTTCTTTTTTTCTCACCATTTCTCATCATTTCTTTTCTCGCCTTTTCTCATCTTTTCTTATTTTGTCTTTCCTCAACTATTGTTTGATTGTTTCTTCTCTGCCTGTCTTCTCGTCTTGTCTCAACACAACTCATTTTCTCTTCTCTCATCTTGCCTCGTCTACTTTCCTCCTTTGTTTTGTTTTCTCACCTTTTCTCGTTTTGTTTTTCATCACCACTTTTCTTCTTTTCTCATTTCATCTCACCTCAATTGTTTGCCTGTTTCTCTGTCTTACAACTCATATTCTTGTCTCAGCATGACTCATTTTCTCTTCTCTTTCTTCTTGTCAAGTCTCCTTTTCTTTTCTCGCCATTTCTTATCATTTTCTCGCCTTTTCTCATCTTTTCTTATTTTGTCTTTCCTCAACTATTGTTTGATTGTTTCTTCTCAGCCTTATGTCTCATTTTCTCATCTCATCTTATCTCATCACCATTTTCTCCTATCCTCTCTACTTTTCTCTTTTCTGTCTGTGTTTTTCTCTTCTTCGTCTAGTATTGTCACTTCTTGTTTTCTTTTCATATCTTCTCTTCTTTTCTTGGTTGTTTTCAGCTTGACTACTTTTCTGCCTCACCTCTCATTTTTTTCATTTTGTCTCATCTTTTCTCTCATCTCTCATTTTCATGTTGCCTCATCTCTCATCACGTAGTCTAGCCTTACCTCACCTCTAGTTTTTTGTCTATTCTCTTCTCGTCTCATCTCATTTCTTCTCTCAGGAATTTCTCCAGACTCTCAGACAGTTTGAAGCAGGATTAATATGTCAAAATGTGCATGACAGAATGACGGAGAGAAGGAGAGCGAGCAAAGCCCCCTGGAGTGATACTTCAGTCAAGGTCACGTAGAGGAGAGCGGGCGAACGTGTGTCTGAGCGAGAGCAGACCGTCAGATTGAGCAGGTTTGCAAACTCAGAGGTGAGAGCAGGTTTACTGATGATGAGAGAAGCACAGGGAGTAACAGAGACATGAAAGGCTTTCGTCATACGTGATGACATATATGAGCCTGTGTGTGTGTGAATGCACAGGACGTGTGCTTTAATGCATGCAACGTGTTATACAACCACCCCTTGGTTCCATACGAGCAGCATAAAAGATTCTCTTCTCTCCTTGTTTCCTTTTCCTTTCCTCTTTCCTGTGCACCTTCCCATGTCATCTCAATCTCAGTCTCGTGTCGTCTCGTCTCGTCTCATCTCAATCTTGTCTCGTCTCATCTCATTTCATCTCATCTCAATCTTGTCTTGTCTTGTGTCGTGTCGTCTCGTCTCGTCTAATCTCAATCTCAATCTCAATCTCAATCTCAGTCTCAGTCTCGTCTCATTTCATCTCATCTCAGTCTCGTCTCATCTCATCTTATCTCAGTCTCAGTCTCGTGTTGTCTCGTCTTATCTCAATCTTGTCTTGTCTTGTCTTGTGTCGTCTCATCTCATCTCAGTCTCGTCTCATTTTATCTCAATCTTAGTCTGGTCTCATCTCAATCTCAGTCTTGTGTCGTCTCATCTCATCTCAATCTCGTCTCATCTCATCTCATCTCATTTTATCTCAGTCTCAGTCTCGTGTTGTCTCGTCTCGTCTCGTCTCATCTCAATCTTGTCTTGTCTCGTCTCATCTCATCTCAATCTCATCTCATTTTATCTCAGTCTCGTGTTGTCTCGTCTCGCCTCGTCTCATCTCAATCTTGTCTTGTCTTGTTTTGTGTCGTCTTGTGTCGTCTCGTCTCATCTCAATCTTATCTCATCTCAATCTTGTCTTGTCTTGTCTTGTCTTGTGTCGTCTCATCTCGTCTCATCTCAGTCTCATCTTATCTCAGTCTCAGTCTCGTGTTGTCTCGTCTCGCCTCGTCTCATCTCAATCTTGTCTTGTCTTGTCGTCTCGTCTCATCTCAGTCTCGTCTCATCTCATCTTATCTCAGTCTCGTGTTGTCTCGCCTCGTCTCATCTCAATCTTGTCTTGTCTTGTCGTCTCGTCTCAGTCTCGTCTCATTTTATCTCAATCTCAGTCTGATCTCATCTCAATCTCAGTCTTGTGTCGTCTCGTCTCATCTCAATCTTGTCTCATCTCAATCTTGTCTTGTCTTGTCTTGTCTTGTGTTGTCTCGTCTCGTCTCGTCTCAGTCTCGTCTCATCTCATCTTATCTCAGTCTCAGTCTCGTGTTGTCTCGTCTCGCCTCGTCTCATCTCAATCTTGTCTCGTCTCAGTCTCAGTCTCGTCTCATTTTATCTCAATCTCAGTCTCGTCTCGTCTGATCTCATCTCGGTCTTAGTCTTGTCGTCTCATCTCATCTCATCTCAATCTCAGTCTCATCTCAATCTCAGTCTCATCTCAATCGTCGTCTCGTCTCATCTCAGTCTCGTGTCGTGTCGTCTCGTCTCGTCTCATCTCATCTCAATCTTGTCTTGTCTTGTCTTGTCTTGTCTTGTGTTGTCCCGTCTCATCTCATCTCAATCTCAGTCTCAGTCTCATCTCGTCTCATCTCCTCTCATCATCTCATCTCAGTCTCTTCTTGTGTCGTCTCATCTCCCTACTCATTTTCTTCTCCTGTTTTGGAGAACTCCAGCTAAGAAAATGGAACTATGGAATTATGGGAAGAGTGTAATAGGAGACAAATTAATCATTAAAAACATAACAGAAAAAACAAGCAAACAGCACAGACAACAACTAGATAATGATTGAGGTATGACATCACAACCCCGCCCCCCCGATGTGTGTGTGTGTGTTTGTGTGTGTGTGTTAAGGCCTGTCATGTTTTGCGCTGTGCTTTTGAGGAGCTGTGAAAGGAAAAACAGGGAAAAATCTTTTAATCACTTGCCTCTCTGGAGAGCAAAGAGCCTCTCCAGAGGGCTGGAGACAGAGCGAGAGAGAGCGCGCGCGCGTGTGTGTCTCACTATTCATGTTTGATATTTTTGTGCTAAGTGGAAAGAGAGTGTGTGTGTGTGTGTGTTTCTCTGAGCGAGAGAAAAGATGATGAATGTGTGTGAGGTTGTGCTTTCTCTGTCAGTTGATGGAGGCATGTGTGTGTGTGTTTGTTTATTTATAGGACGTCATATATGTTATGCACAGGATTTATATATATTGCATCTTCCAGCTGTAGCTGCAGCTGAACTGTACAGTGTATCTCCAGAAGTCTGAGTGTAGCTGAAGGCTAATGAACCGATAAACAAACACCCTCAACTAGTGTTGCACGATATACCGGTACTAGAAAAGTATCGCGATACCCTGCTATTACAAACGGTACGATATGGAATTTTATTAGAACCGGTACTTTAAGGAGGACAGCACGCTAATAAGAGCTGTATTTTTGTCATATTGTTTGTAATTTGCATTTTTTGCAAATTATTTTTAAAAACAAAGATAAAATAAAAAAATCTATATTGTAATTATAAAATTACATTTAAATAATATTAAATTACTCATATCATGAAATAAGATTTTGGTTATCCCAGCCTGTTCAGAATAGTGAAAGGTTAGTGAATGTTAACATGATTGATAATAATGTGATTGTTGGAAACATCTCTGTAAGCATGTTCACACTGGCATGCTGGCCAAGTGAGTTTTTAGTTTAAAAAAATATAAAACAATGAATATTAAGTTCTGTTGTCATATTATTCAATTACTTTTACATAATTTTGGTATCGTGACAACACTACCCTCAACAAAATATAGTATTCAGCAATACACAAAACCAGCATATAGAAATATAAAGGCAATAGACGTTCATCCATAACATATAATGCAGCAAACTCAGCCTGGAAATTCATCAGTTTCATGTGTGTTTAAACAAGATTGTTAGAAGAGATTTGTGTATGTGTGTTAAAATCTGGCAATGTGTTGAGATGGACAGATTGTGCTGAATGAGTGCCATGTCTTCAGAGTCTGTTCATTCCTTCATTCCTCTACCTCCATCATGTCCTTATATCATTATGACTTGATCTATCTTTCTCAGTATAACGGTATCTATCTATCTGTCTGTCTATCTGTCTATCTGTCTATCTATCTATCTGTCTATCTGTCTGTCTGTCTATCTATCTACAGTGGGGAGAACAAGTATTTGATACACTGCCGATTTTGCAGGTTTGCCCACTTACAAAGCATGTAGAGGTCTGTAATTTTTATCATAGGTACACTTCAACTGTGAGAGACGGAATCTAAAACAAAAATCCAGAAAAATCACATTGCATGATTTTTAAGTAATTAATTTGCATTTTATTGCATGACATAAGTATTTGATACATCAGAAAAGCAGAACTTAATATTTGGTACAGAAACCTTTGTTTGCAATTACAGAGATCATACGTTTCCTGTAGTTCTTGACCAGGTTTGCACACACTGCAGCAGGGATTTTGGCCCACTCCTCCATACAGACCTTCTCCAGATCCTTCAGGTTTCGGGGTTGACCACTCCTTAGTTGCCCTGGCTGTGTGTTTCGGGTCGTTGTCATGCTGGAAGACCCAGCCACGATCCATCTTCAATGCTCTTACTGAGGGAAGGAGGTTGTTGGCCAAAATCTCGCGATACATGGCCCCATCCATCCTCCCCTCAATACGTTGCAGTCGTCCTGTCCCCTTTGCAGAAAAGCATCCCCAAAGAATGATGTTTCCACCTCCATGCTTCACGGTTGGGATGGTGTTCTTGGGGTTGTACTCATCCTTCTTCTTCCTCCAAACATGGCGAGTGGAGTTTAGACCAAAAAGCTCTATTTTTGTCTCATCAGACCACATGACCTTCTCCCATTCCTCCTCTGGATCATCCAGATGGTCATTGGCAAACTTCAGACAGGCCTGGACATGCGCTGGCTTGAGCAGGGGGACCTTGCGTGCGCTGCAGGATTTTAATCCATGACGGCGTAGTGTGTTACTAATGGTTTTCTTTGAGACTGTGGTCCCAGCTCTCTTCAGGTCATTGACCAGGTCCTGCCGTGTAGTTCTGGGCTGATCCCTCACCTTCCTCATGATCATTGATGCCCCACGAGGTGAGATCTTGCATGGTGCCCCAGACCGAGGGAGATTGACCGTCATCTTGAACTTCTTCCATTTTCTAATAATTGCGCCAACAGTTGTTGCCTTCTCACCAAGCTGCTTGCCTATTGTCCTGTAGCCCATCCCAGCCTTGTGCAGGTCTACAATTTTATCCCTGACGTCCTTACACAGCTCTCTGGTCTTGGCCATTGTGGAGAGGTTGGAGTCTGGAGTCTTTTATACAGGTAACAAGTTCAAACAGGTGCAGTTAATACAGGTAATGAGTGGAGAACAGGAGGGCTTCTTAAAGAAAAACTAACAGGTCTGTGAGAGCCGGAATTCTTACTGGTTGGTAGGTGATCAAATACTCATGCAATAAAATGTAAATTAATTATTTAAAAATCATACAATGTGATTTTCTGGATTTTTGTTTTAGATTCCGTCTCTCACAGTTGAAGTGTACCTGTGATAAAAATTACAGACGTCTACATGCTTTGTAAGTAGGAAAACCTGCAAAATCGGCAGTGTATCAAATACTTGTTCTCCCCACTGTATCTATCTATCTGTCTGTCTGTCTGTGTCCATCCGTCCGTCTGTCGTTCTATCTATCTATCCATCCATCTATCCGTCTGTCCGTCTGTCTGTCTGTCTGTCTCTCTGTCTCTCTATTAATCAATCAGTCTATCTATATGTCTATCCAGATATCCGTCTGTCTGTCTATCCGTCTATCTCTCTGTCCTTTCGTCTACTCACCCCATGTCTGTCTTTCTGTCTGTCTGTCTGTCTGTTCATCCACCTGTCTGTCAGTCTGTCTATCATGTCTGTCTTGCTTTCTATACACCTGGCAATAAAGCAGCCACATAAAGAGCCTGAGAGAGAGAGAGCAGGGGGATCAAAAGAAAAGCACGCCATCACACTCCTTAAACGACCTGACAGACTCATTTCTCATTGTCCTTTGTACTCGTCCCCTGCGATCATCTGTTAAATGTTTATCAATACGAATCAATTGAGGGGGTTGTTAAATATTCATGATCTCAATGAATATTGAATATTCAGAGACGTTGGATGCATAATGAGCAGCAGGTGGAGGATGGAACACGACCAACATTCCGAATTCCATCATGTTTGTTTACTGACTGCTGTCAACTGGCCGTCGCTCTCAATTTCCCCCTCCGGGTAGCTTGTTATAGTTTGATTTTCTCTGCGACGGCTGCCCTCAATGTCATTCCTTTCAAAAACCGCCTCGGCCAAATATTCCGGCTCATGTGTGTTTGGTTCCAACAAGCCTGACGTTCATACGATCTTGCGTTAAGTAATCTCGCCTCTCGCTTTCCCCACCGGCCCGCCGTTTGGCTCACTCACGAGCCTCATACCTGCAGTTTGCTGGATAATTGCTTTCACAGGAGTCTATTTATAGATCTTCAGACGCAATAATGAGTCCTGATGCTAGAAATACGTTTCATGAATAGATGCAGTTAGCAAGTGATAATGATTTTCAGCACCCCTGCTGGAAGAATGGAGTTTGCTTATTTATTTATTTAGTCAATTATTCCTGCTCATTAACAGAAGCCGTCCATCAAAGGGCGAAGTTTCAATGACATCCAATTATTTGAATTAAGTATGTTGCGCTGGAGTCTTGGACTTATACTAACGCTGATGCAACGTTATAGAAATGTTTACATTTATGCATTTGGCAGATGCTTTTACCCAATGAAATTAAGTTGCATTACAGGTTTACATTTATATCAGTTCAATTCCCTGTGAATCCATTAAAACCCAACCGTGGCATTGCTGGTGCCATTTAAGCTACAGTTATTGTCATTGTAGAAATGCACTATTTACAGTAAGCCATGATTAATATATTATATGTGAGCGATATTAGTCAGGTTGCTGAGAAAAAGTGAATAATGTTCAGCTGGCCATGTGATCTCAAAATGGTGTCTCTCATGAGGCTACCATAGGCCAAGAGTCTTAATGTCATGTGAGGTGTATATGCTTTTTAAAAATTTTCAGAAGTACTATTCATTTCTTTACTGGGAAAAACTTGTTGAAGTGCACTTTTAAAAGCCCAAAACTCAGGCTTTTCCCATAAATCCTAGCATCCCAGATCAAAGAGATCAAGAAGGATGTCATGAACGTAATTGAAATCTGGTCTGAGAAAACCACCAGGTCCAGTTCAAATGATGTGAGCATGCTGTTAGTTATTGATTCTGAAGACACACTGACCCTAAAATGGACTCTGTTGCCCCCTGGTGGTCAGAACTAAAAGAATAGGAGGAAAAACAGTAAAGTCACAGACAGCTGACATGTGAAATGCCACTGTGGAGTGAAACACACATGCGAACAGACGACATATAAAGAGATTTCACCATCCTGAAAGCACTTGGCGGGAGTGAATGTGTTTGTGTACTGTTTGCACACACACTGCAGTTATCCTCCCCATAATTAAAGTGAAAGATAAATGAACACACAGATGTGAACGCAGATAGGGAAAACCAGAAGAACAGGCACAATATGGTCAAAACAGACCAAATCCAAGAGAGAACACGCACACACACATTTGCATGCCACTGTTTGTTCCTTCTCTTGATCTGACACCAGTTGGGAAGCTCTGTTCTCAATCTCCTCTCATCCATGTTTAGCACCTGGGGGTCTGTAATACCTGGAGGGAGCAATGCGTTCCCATTCATGCAAATGGATGTTGCTAGGCTGGTGCATACTTTAGAGCCACAGGAAATGACATCATGACAACACTAATGGCACCACAAAAACGTGCACAGTCATGAACGCTTCACTAGTGACTGTCTGAGCTGTGACGTCAAAGACAGCAAACAGGGAAAAGTCAGTCAGTTTTGATTTAATTCAACTCAGATTGGATATTTTATTCATATTTAATTAGGATTTTATACACATCAAATTCAGATTAAATTCACATTCAGCTCAATTTATAATCAAATAAGATTCAATACAGATTTGATTCATATTCAATTACGATTTAGTTAATGCAGATTCAGTTCATATTTAATCTGAATTAAATCTGTATGAAATTGTCATTGAATCAAATCTGTATTGAATCTTATTATTCAGTACAGATTTGATTAAATTACAATTTCAGAGAGATTCAGTACAGATTTGATTCATATTCAATTAGGATTTTTTAAATGCAGATTCAGTTCATATTTAAACTGAATTGAATCTGTATGAAATTGTAATTTAATCAAATCTGTACAGAATCGAATTATTCAGTACAGATTTGATTCACTTACAATTTCATATAGATTCAATACAGATTCATTTTTATTCTGAATTGAATCTGTATGAAATTGTAATTGAATCAGTACAGATTTGATTCACTTACAATTTCATATAGATTCAATACAAATTCATATTTAATCTGAATTGAATCTGTATAAAATTGTAATTGAATCAAATCTATACTGAATCTTATTCAAACATTAAACTCAGATTCGTCTCACATTCAGTTAATATTTAACTCACATTCAATTCAGATTTATCTCTGCATTTTTATACATTAAATTCAGATTAAATTCACATTCAGCTCAGATTAGATTCTAATTTAATTTATAATCAAATACGATTCAATACAGATTTGATTCATATCCAATTAGGATTTTTAATGCACATTCAGTTCATATTTAATCTGAATTGAATCTGTATGAAATTGTAATTGAATCAAATCTGTACTGAATCTTATTATCCAGTATAGATTTGATCCAATTACAATTTCATACAGATTCGATACAGATTTGATTCATATCCAATTAGGATTTTTAATGCACATTCAGTTCATATTTAATCTGAATTGAATCTGTATGAAATTGTCATTGAATCAAATCTGTACTGAATCTTATTATCCAGTATAGATTTGATCCAATTACAATTTCATACAGATTCGATACAGATTTGATTCATACCCAATTAGGATTTTTAATGCAGATTCAAATCATTTTTAATCTGAATTGAATCTGTATGTAATTGTAATTGAATCAAATCTGTGCTGAATCTTATTCAAACATTAAACTTTATCTCATATTCAGTTCATATTTAACTCACATTTAATTCGGATTCATATGTGCATTATAGTATTTGAACAGGTGGCTCGTTTGAATCGATACTGATCTGGTATAGCAGACGTTATTTTACACATACATTTCCTGTTCAGCAAGGCATCTCATGTGATGGAAAAGGAGCGGGGCAAGTGTTCTCAACCAGGTACTCTTCCACAAAGCCCTTGTTGTTGAGATTTGCATCAGATAACACACCCTTATTACTGAGTATATTTGCTCAAGCTATTGTTCCGCATGCACGCATAGAGCTGAGTACAAAAGGATATTTACTCTTGGCCTGAATTGTCGTCATACTGCACATACATAGAGCCATGTGCATGCCTGGGAAAATCAGATAGATCTGATGCTAATGCAGAACATCAAACTCTCATTATTTCTCTTTTTGTCCTTTGTTGGCCATTAGTCCTCATTCTGTCTTTCAGTAATTACCACTGTGTTTGTGTATGTTTGTACATATTATTTTACTCTCTCTCTCTCTCTATATATATATATATATATATTAGGGGTGTAACGGTACACAAAACTGACGGTTCGGTATGTACCTCGGTTTTGAAGTCACGGTTCGGTACGGGTTCGGTACGTTAGGGGAGAGAAAACTAAATATAAAATTGCTTTTTTTATTAAACAGTGGTTTACTGAACAAATTGTGTCTGAAACTAAAAGTTTCTTAAAGATTAAAAAAAAATATCTCTGCTAATTCTGTAAACTATAGGCTATAGGGAGGCATTACTATAACAACAGAGCCAAAACTATTATACCTAAATTCAGTTGCTATTTACTTTTAGATATAATAATCAACACTCAAATAACACATTGTAGGCCTATGCAAACGAGAACTTCACATAAGGCAGTTTTTACATTAACTTCTAAATCTAATTATAAAATGTTTTTACTCCAATTCGTTGTTGAAATATAGGCTTTGAATCATTTATTTTCATGACATTTATTTAAACATACATTAAATAATCAAGACATCACAAGACAGAATATAATGAATATATAGGCTAATATAGTGCATATATTTAGTGAAAGAGTTAATTTCTCTAGTGAATAACCAGCTGTGGACTCTGAATGACTTCTGAGGTAAATGTAATGCTACGTGACATTGTTTACAAGCTGTTTTATTGACGTCTTTCCACCGTTGAAACACTGATTGAGTGATTACACGACATATGATATGTTTTGGTAAGTTGTAATGTATCCTCAACATACCTTAAGATGTTGATTCATGTTTATTCTTTGACTAGGAAGAGATGATCGCGTGCACTCATGCGCCGCGCTGCCGCTTGAAATGACGCGCCTATACAGTGATCAGTCACGTCAGATAAAAGAGCGTCAAAGCGGCATTTATCGTTTGAATTTCATGATAAAACGGACTAAATACTTCAAATGTTCGTGTGGGAACTCGGATTGAAGTATGTTCCGCGCGTAAAACAAGCCTAACTTACTGTTGACTGTTAAAGACTGCATTCGGAACCGTTCGGTACACATGTGCACTGTACCGGAAGCCCTGTACCGAATACGTGTACCGTTACACCCCTAATATATAAAAATATATATAATATATAAATATATATATATTATTATATTTATATCATATATAATTTGCATAATTTCTTTAGTGTGCGAAAAATTATAAATATATACAAACCCGATTCCAAAAAAGTTGGGACACTGTACAAATTGTGAATAAAAAAGGAATGCAATAATTTACAAATCTCATAAACTTATATTTTATTCACAATAGAATATAGATAACATATCAAATGTTGAAAGTGAGACATTTTGAAATGTCATGCCAAATATTGGCTCATTTTGGATTTCATGAGAGCTACACATTCCAAAAAAGTTGGGACAGGTAGCAATAAGAGGCCGGAAAAGTTAAATGTACATATAAGGAACAGCTGGAGGACCAATTTGCAACTTATTAGGTCAATTGGCAACATGATTGGGTATAAAAAGAGCCTCTCAGAGTGGCAGTGTCTCTCAGAAGTCAAGATGGGCAGAGGATCACCAATTCCCCCAATGCTGCGGCGAAAAATAGTGGAGCAATATCAGAAAGGAGTTTCTCAGAGAAAAACTGCAAAGAGTTTGAAGTTATCATCATCTACAGTGCATAATATCATCCAAAGATTCAGAGAATCTGGAACAATCTCTGTGCGTAAGGGTCAAGGCCGGAAAACCATACTGGATGCCCGTGATCTTCGGGCCCTTAGATGGCACTGCATCACATACAGGAATGCTACTGTAATGGAAATCACAACATGGGCTCAGGAATACTTCCAGAAAACATTGTCAGTGAACACAATCCACCGTGCCATTCGCCGTTGCCGGCTAAAACTCTATAGGTCAAAAAAGAAGCCATATCTAAACATGATCCAGAAGCGCAGGCGTTTTCTCTGGGCCAAGGCTCATTTAAAATGGACTGTGGCAAAGTGGAAAACTGTTCTGTGGTCAGACGAATCAAAATTTGAAGTTCTTTTTGGAAAACTGGGACGCCATGTCATCCGGACTAAACAGGACAAGGACAACCCAAGTTGTTATCAGCGCTCAGTTCAGAAGCCTGCATCTCTGATGGTATGGGGTTGCATGAGTGCGTGTGGCATGGGCAGCTTACACATCTGGAAAGGCACCATCAATGCTGAAAGGTATATCCAAGTTCTAGAACAACATATGCTCCCATCCAGACGTCGTCTCTTTCAGGGAAGACCTTGCATTTTCCAGCATGACAATGCCAGACCCCATACTGCATCAATTACAACATCATGGCTGTGTAGAAGAAGGATCCGGGTACTGAAATGGCCAGCCTGCAGTCCAGATCTTTCACCCATAGAAAACATTTGGCGCATCATAAAGAGGAAGATGCAACAAAGAAGACCTAAGAGAGTTGAGCAACTAGAAGCCTGTATTAGACAAGAATGGGACAACATTCCTATTCCTAAACTTGAGCAACTTGTCTCCTCAGTCCCCAGACTTTGCAGACTGTTATAAAAAGAAGAGGGGATGCCACACAGTGGTAAACATGGCCTTGTCCCAACTTTTTTGAGATGTGTTGATGCCATGAAATTTAAAATCAACTTATTTTTCCCTTAAAATGATACATTTTCTCAGTTTAAACATTTGATATGTCATCTATGTTGTATTCTGAATAAAATATTGAAATTTGAAACTTCCACATCATTGCATTCTGTTTTTATTCACAATTTGTACAGTGTCCCAACTTTTTTGGAATCGGGTTTGTAAAAAGATAATGACAATTACATTGCACAATTGTTTCTGTGCATTGTCTGCATTGTCCGTCGTCTCTCTTTGTTTTGTTTATTATTTGTAAGACTCTTGTAGGTGCAGATGGGATGGAGTGAGTGTGTTTTTGGCTTAGGTATTTATAGAGCGAGGGACAACAGAAGATGAGAAAGATGAAGAAAGCAGAAAGCTGTGCGAGTTCTACACTTGCGAGAACGTAAAATGAACACAGAGATTACATAACTCCTTAGCACACATAGAGAAAGCGTATAATTGCATTGTGAATATTATCTGTGTAAGAGGGATGTTTGTGCTGGGATGACTCGCCATGATACAGCTCATGTGTCACATAATGGACCTGTGTTGTTCAGGTCAGATTTGACTATGTTTTAGGGGCCAAATGTCACCACCAGAATAGTAAAAGCTGAAATCACCTACTTTGTGCAGAGCAGCCAACAGTCCCCTTGAGGAAAACGGCTTAGTAGACATGCTAAATAATGTTAATGAATATGTAAAAATGCAGAAATGTCCTCATCATGATATAAATGTGTGTGTGTGTGTGTGTGTGAGAGTGATATTAGTAGGGCTTTAGCATCTCTTTCAATCTTATCATGAATCCCTCGTGTGTGATGTTAAAGGTGAAAAAGCATCTGTCCTTAAAGGGGTAGTTCAGCCAAATTGAAAATTATCCCATAATTTACTCACCCTCACGCCATCCTAGTGTATACGACTTTCTTCTTTCAGTCGAACACAATCAGAGTTATATTAAAAAATGTCCTGGCTCTTCCAACCCTCTACAATGCGAGTAAATCACTCACATATGTGCCTAAATCTTCACTCTGGGTGACTGAATGATGCCATATCATTAGCCATGGCTAATAAATTCTTAGATTTTACTCGCCTGTGTGTGTGTTAGAGGCTAAGTATAAGTTTAGCATAGATATATTTTCACTTGCTGATCACTCTGAGCGCTTGAGAGTTTTGCTGTCTGTCAAGCGATCTGTACTATTTCAATTCAGCTCAATGGATGCGAGCGTACCTGTATTTGACGTACCGTAAACTCTAGTGTGAAGGCACACGGCTCGCCGTCGCTTTGCTGAGAGTGCTGTGTTTCTCACACACACTCCGAGAGAGAGAGAGAGAGTCTTGCATACCACGCAGAATCGACACGCTACATGTAAACGATATTCTTTGTTGTATTTTCCTGTCAAAATAACGGAGTTCATTTGGAATTATTGAGCTTTTAAGAGCAAGCAGAAGATAAGCGGTTTCTCCAGTAGTGGGCGGGACTAATGCGCAAACGGCAATCTCATTGGCTGGCGCTCATCTATTACTGTCCCTGTTTTGATTTCAGCAAATCAGTTCAAGCGAAAGCTGACAACGTGATTAATATTCATGAACCCAGCAGATCATCAATCCTTAGTGCGTTGTATATTGTTATTAGTAGTAGAATTAGTCATAGTATTATTATCTTTTAGTAATAATTACTATTATCTATTACTATTATCTATTTTTTTTACAGAAACACTGAATGACCAACAATATCTTAAGCACCACCACCAGTCCTAAGTTCAGTTAAAATGACAAATATGCATTCATACATGGTTACCAAGTTTTAGTTCTAATTACTAAAGTTATACCAGTAAATAGTGCTTGATTATCATAATATCATAATATAATGTTTGATTGACTGATGTTAAGAGTGTAAGTTCAGCTGTGCCAAAAAGCTGTGCCATTTTACAAAGACAAGCTGATTTGGTGGAATCATAATATATATAATAGTATATGGCGATTCTATTGCCAATTCTATTCGCCAATGCCGATTCTATTGCCAAGGTGTGTGTAGTAGAGGGTTGTCTTCCAAGCTTTATAATGGGAGTGAATGGTACCTCAGATTTTGAAGCCTAAAAAATTGCATCCATCCATCATAAAAGTATCCATACAACTCCAGGGGGTTAATAAAGTATAAATAACTTTATAAACTATAATGACTGGCTTCCGGTAACGGCCGCACGTGAGTCTAGTTCCGGCGGAAGAGTGACCTCTGACCCGATGCATGACGTAGGATGTAGGAGTAGTGTAAGCTTCAGTGAGAGTGGACGCCTCTCGCGGTTCAAACAAATAGAGCTGGGCAACAAACTCAAAACTCAAGCTCCTCCCACATTTCTCTTTAAAACTTTTATGTGGCAAGCAGTCGAGGCCGAGGGACCGTGAGAACGGGGCAAGGCCGGTGGCGTGAGTGAAAATGAGCGCCAGCTGCACGCCACATTCTTGTTTTAGACTTCTAATTCGTGAGCGATGTTTTGTTTTGCTCAATCCTCTGCGCTTCTGTCAATAAGTAAAAAATATGGACGTAGCGTCCGTGACGTCACCCATAGGTTTCTGAAGAGCATTTTTGAAACCTAAAGTCGGCCGTTGCCATCTTGGCAGCGCGTCACTCCCGGATAACTGAAAATGGGCAAAGAGGCGGGACGTGGGTGGAGCTAGAGCCTAGCTCGACCATAGTGGCAATCCAGCTGTCACTCAAGTGGCCACGCCCTTAATTATGCAGAACTTTAAGGCTTGATATAAATTAAAACGGATGAGTTATAAAAAATTCACCCCCCTCACAGTTGTCATGAAGGGCAAAATTAGCTATATAGACCAAAACCACTTTTTGTACCAGGCTGTAAACATATTTTTTTTATGCTGTAAAGTTAACATGGGGGAGATACAGATTTGACTCCCTTTTGGAGCCTGTCTGTAGTGGCCAGTCGATGAATTGCAGTTTAAGTCACTCCGTGTTGGATTTAAGAGAGAGATCGGAGGGTTGCCACTTGGTCAATACGTCATGCATCGGGTCAGAGGTCACTCTTCCGCTGGAACTAGACTTTGTGTACGGCCCTTACCGGAAGCCAGTGATTATAGTTTATAAAGTTATAAATATGGATAATTTTCTTACACATACATGCATGGCTTCGCTTGAGAAGGCCTTTATTAACCCCCTGGAGCCGTATGGATTACTTTTATGATGGATGGATGCACTTTTTTTGGGCTTCAAAAACTCTATTCACTCCCATTATAAAGCTTGGAAGAGTCAGGATATTTTTTGTATAACTCCGATTGTGTTAAGCTGAAAGAAGAAAGTCATATACACCTAGGATGGAAACCCCGCCTATGAAACCCCACCTTAAATCATTATTGACCAATCCTCTCTTAGCAACCGATGTAATTTGCCATATCATGAGACAAGCATATGCCCTTTCCTAATGTAAGTCTATAGAAGTCCTTTGTGTTTGGGTAGTTTTAAACATAATATTACAGAAATTATCTGTATTAATCTCGCTGTCTCACTTGAGACATTAAAGAGATCTCATCTCATTTTTCTTTCCTTTGAGGATACCTCAGGATAAATGGAGAGAGATGTTCACATTCAAAGACAGACAAATCCATATGTGCCAGTGAAACCTCATGAATATTTCAGGACAGATGGTGTAAATTCATGAGCACGCTACATGCAGAGATCATCACTGAGCCACTGATCTGACTGGTTCACAGCCCCCTAGAGACCAAAACCACAAACACACACACACTTCACACTCCCCCAACACACTCCAGTGAATCTGCTAGTAGTTACCTGCATTGACAATCCAAGTCTAGATGAACACGACCCCTGGGAGGTCACGAGGTCAAACGTATTAGCTTCTGATTTATGAACCAATGGTTATTGGTGTTTGCTAGGGCGAGCATAAACTACTCTTGCTCATACTTGGTGTACTTAGTATTTAACTTCAGTGCATAATTTATCCTGCAATGTTTGTTCTACAGACTCAAGTCATGTGTTCTGTTGAGGACATGTATTTTATTTCTCTTCTTTTGTCTTGCGAACGATAAAATAATACACATTACCTTTAACACGACAGCTCCTGCTTGTGATGTAGAGCCAATGCCGTCACAACCTGCACACGCCCATGAAATATTTACACGCTGTAATATTACGTCTATATATGTAATCAATTTTCTTATTTGCATTTCACAATGCTTCTGTCAGTTCCTCCACATCTGATCCTGCTTCTGAGAGTTTCTAAATCCTGTTGGAGAGTGAAAGAGACGGAGGGAGGATCTGAACGGAAAAGGGACCACAGGTTAACTTAGTTTAAGATGGGAATGATTCCTGGAAGGCCGGCGGTTATCAGGTGTTCATATTTCTTTCTTCCCGAAGCGGTGTCTCTCCATAACATGCTGTTTACAGCTTCACTGACATCTAATGCTCTCTGCACAGCTTATACGGAGCCATAAAAGCGCTTAGAGAGAGAAATCGGGACGGATGGAGCACTTCAGGGATAGAAGTGACACACATGGGCCGAGTTAAGACTCGAGGGATAAATCTTACAGCAGGAGAGACGTGAAGAGGAAGCTACTAGTAATTCAGCAGTACATTTACAATGTTTGTTAAGCCAAGCGTCACTATTAGCACTGATTACAGAAGTAAAATGGATTATGAATGACATTTCATGTTGTTTTGCTTTTGTAACTTGGGTTTCAGCTGTTTTATAGTGTTTTGTAGTGTTGGTGCATTTAATTCCATACAGTATATACCCACTCATTCCATATATGTGACCCAGAACCACAAAACCAGTCATAAGGGTCCATTTTTTGAAATTGAGATTTATACATCATCTGAAAGATGAATAAATAAGCTTTCCATTGATGTATGGTTTGTTGGGATAGGACAATATTAGCAACACATATTACTAATATGACAATATAACAATGTATTGTTGGCTATTGCCACAAATATACCGTGCGATTTATGACTGGTTTTGTGGTCCAGGGTCACACATATCATTGATTTATACCCATAATGCACTCTGATTTATAGTATACAACCAATGTTGACACACTCGTTGACACTTTCCCATGATCAAATGCAGAAAAATATAGAAACACTTTATTTTAAGGTGACATAGTTACACATTACTACATGTACTTACTATAGTAATAACAGTAAATTATGCATAATTACAAGTAACTAATCCTAAACCAAAACCTAATTCTAACCCTAACTCTATAGTAAGTACATGTGGGTAATTAATATTACTTAGTTAGTTAATAATTAATATTAATAGTACTTGTTTGCGTAATTACAATTGTCACCTTAAAAATAAAGTGTAACAAAAAATATTGAGTCATTCATTGATAAAAATTAGTATATACATTAAGATTAAGTCAAAATGCTCACCAAGGCTGTATTTATTTGATCAAAAATACAGTAAAAACAGTAATATTGTGAAATATTATTGCAATTTAAAATAACCGTTTTCTGTTTAAATTTATTTCTGTGATGAAATTTATTTCTATGATGCAAAGCTGCATTTTCAGCATCATTACTCCAGTCTTCAGTGTCACATGATCCTTCAGAAATCATTCTAATATGCTGATTTTGTGCTCAATCATAATCAATTATAATTGGTGCTCAGTTATTAATAATGGTTCTTATTTTATCAATGCTGAAATCCATTTTTGCAGCTTAATACTTTTGTGAAAACCGTGATACATTCTTTGATGTATAGATCAAAAGAACAGCTTTTATTTGGAATAGAAATCTTTTGTAACCGTATAAATGCATTTACTGTTACTTTTGATCAATTTAATGTGTCCTTGCTGAATAAAAGTATTTTTTTTAATAAACATTACTTACGCCAAACTTTTGAATGGTACTGTATGATGGTTTCCACCAAAAAATCTAAAAACACTAAATAAGCATATTAGAATAATTTCTGAAGGATCATGTGACACTGAAGACTGGAGTAATGATGGTGAAATTTCGGCTTTGCCATGTATTTTATATTGTAATAATTTCACAATATTACTGTTTTTATTTTATTTTTAATCAAATAAATACAGCCTTGGTAAGCAATGCATTTTGACTTAAAAAAATCTTAATGTTTCTTAACACTGTAGCAGTCCAAAATTGCTATTTTATTATAAAAATTATAGAAATATTTTCCCTCAGATTAATCCTTCGTGTTTTATCTTTAAAGAGTAATTTACTGAAGGTATGTATTGATTGATTAATTGATGATTCAAATATTTAGAGTCAAATATTTTTGATTATTGAAATATTCACTAAAGTCACTTTAGAAACCACAAAGCCTCGTCTAGTCACAACACTAGGATTGTGGCAGCGAATTTTGCAGCGATAAGCATCACAAACTAGTTGAAGCAGTACCGTACACAAAATACAGGAATAAAAACCAGTAGTGGGAGGATGGTGAGAACAGATGGATGAATGGACGGATGGAGAGAGCAAATGACAGGGGTCTAACAGGGGTCTGGAAGCGTGGGCCATCCATCCAACTAGCATACAGATCACTGTTAATGTGAACCCAGCCAGCCAATCAGAGCACAGCTAACCTTAAGATTAGCCAATCACAGCTGTCGCCTGGAACAGTAGACAGGCAGAGCAGTTGGTTATAAAAAATGTACTGCGTGAAATATGAATGTAGCAGATGGAACATAGGAGAAGAAATATAAATGTTTTGACTAGCATGTCCGAAATACGTGGAATTTACTGCTGTAATATATGTGTAAAGTTGAAGTGTGTAATTTTTTTGGACTTTAAATACATATTTTCTCCCATTGGAGCTTAATGTGCAGAGACAACCACTGGTTTGTTGAGTTCCTGAAGAGTATAAACACTCTCTAATAGAGTGCAACAGTTTGGGGCGACAGTGTTTGACCAAACAATGAAAGACAAGGACAAAACCAGTTTGAAAACAGTTATTAGTTTTGTTTGCTAAGACGTAGCTCATCATTCATCCAATTTTGTGTGGTGTATGATAAAATAAGCAAAAAATGCTCACTTAAAAAAAAAACATACAATGCAAAGGGGCCGTGTAAGTTTAAGTTTATTTATTTGTATAGTGCTTTTCACAATTCATTCAAAGCAGCTTTACAGAAAATGCTTGTTTCAAAGAGTGCAAAAGAGTGTATCAAAGCAATGTCCATACAGCAGTGATATAGAGATATAGTATGGTATGTGTTTAGTTAACATCATATATTCATTTTAGCAGACAACAAACGTGTTAGGAACCAATTACAACTTGATTACAATATAAGGATAATATTTGATAGTTTTGTATGTCAATCTTTGCAATTGTCGTGTTGGCTGTAATCATCACAAAGGCTGTATCTGAACTGGAGCTGGCGCATATATATCTAATGACCAAATTATCAGAGACTTCTTATTTGGGGGCTTCTTTCAGGGACTATTTGGCCAGAACACCCAGGGCTTGACACGAACTTTCTTGCTTAACAGCCACTGTGGCTAGTGGTTTTCCAAAGTTACTAGCCACTCAGCATTTTCACTGGCCACAATTTTGACATTGATACATGGGGAAAAACTGCCATATAGATACACTGTTGCCAAAAGTATGCAAGCACCTAGGCATGCAGACTGCTTCTACAAACATTTGTGAAAGAATGGGAAAGAATGGCTCTCAGGAGCTCAGTGAATTCAAGCGTAGTAATTGATAGGTTGTCACCTGTGCAATAAGTCCATTTGTGAAATTTCCTCACTACTAAATATTCCATGGTCAACTGTTAGTGGTATTATAACAAAGTGGAAGCAATTGGGAACAAGAGCAACTCAGCCACAAAGTGGTAGGCCACGTAATATCACAGAGCAGGACAGCGCATGCTGAGGTGCACAGTGCGCAGAAGTCGACAACTTTCTGCAGAGTCAATAGCTACAGACCTCCAAACTTCGTGTGGCCTTCAGATTAGCTCAAGAACAGTGCGTAGAGAGCTTCATGGAATGGGTGTCCATGGCCGAGCAGCTGCATCCAAGCCTTACATCACCAAGTGCAATGCAAAGCGTCGGATGCAGTGGTGTAAAGCACACCGCCACTGGACTCTAGAGCAGTGGAGACGTGTTCTCTGGAGTGACCAATCACGCTTCTCTGTCTGGCAATCCGATGGACGAGTTTGGGTTTGGCGGTTGCCAGGAGAATGGTACTTGCCTGACTGCATTGTGCCAAGTGTAAAGTTTGGTGGAGGGGGGATTATGGTGTGGGGTTGTTTTTCAGGGGTTGGGCTTGGCCCCTTAGTTCCAGTGAAAGGAACTCTTAATGCTTCGGCATACCAAGACATTTTGGACAATTTCATGCTCCCAACTTTGTGGGAACAGTTTGGGAATGGCCCCTTCCTGTTCCAACATGACTGCGCACCAGTGCACAAAGCAAGGTCCATAAAGACATGGATGAGCGAGTTTGGTGTGGAGGAACTTGACTGGCCTGCACAGAGTCCTGACCTCAACCCGATAGAACACCTTTGGGATGAATTAGAGCGGAGACTGTGAGCCAGGCCTTCTCGTCCAACATCAGTGCCTGACCTCACAAATGCGCTTCTAGAAGAATGGTCAAAAATTCCCAAAAACACACTCCTAAACCTTGTGGAAAGCCTTCCCAGAAGAGTTGAAGCTGTTATAGCTGCAGGGTGGGCCAACTCCATATTAAACCCTACGGATTAAGAATGGGATGTCTTTAAAGTTCATGTGCATGTAAAGGCAGGCATCCCAAAACTTTTGGCAATATAGTGTATGTTTAATATTATCTCATAATTTGACAGCAGGAATATTAGGCTGCTGTCACTTCAAGACCTGACGCACAGATCCATTACACTGTTACACATGCGTTTTCTTTCTCAACTGTTTACGTTCACTTAAAACAGAACTGACTGTATTTACGTGAATACTTGACAAGGCCGGCATTTTGACATTATTTAGTGTGTTTTTGACTGTTTAAGAGCAATAAGCAGAGAAAAAGAACTCAATTTAGTGCTGAGAGGCGGCTTTATGTGCTGCACTTTGGGTGTGAGCACAAAATCTGCGGGAATGAGTAAAATTATGCGCAATACGCGCAATCCCATGGCAAAATTCAAACACCAACAATATTCATCCAGTGCAAATGAAACGAGTGAGTGAGGGGAGGCGGGTTTGTGCGTCATTGCTGTTGGAGAGATGAGAAAGAGAGAAAGAGACGCTGGTATTGTGTGTCTGTTCTGTGGAAAATAAGTATTAGAAGCATTTCAGATATTTGAGTATCGATATGTATCGCAAACCACTACATGGCACTTAGTTTATTATTTCAGATGCCTTTTTAAAAGACTACAACTGAAAAATGTATATATTATATATAAAATGGCGGGTGTTAGCATCCGTGACAGACTGTAGCAACCACCTGCGACACATTAGCATCATTTTGGCACATTTTGCATGGACAGGCGACACACATGTATGTTAGCTAGTATGCAAAAAAATTTCAGTGTCCTTCAGCAAGGATTTTTTCCTCTGTTTTCCAGCATTGGTAACAGCCAGCATGTGCTACCAAGCATAACTAACGCATCGCATTGTTGTGTTGTGTGCCAGCCTCTCTCTCTGTTTGAGTTGGGCTGGACTCGACTCCAAGTGTAGCGCAGAACCAGGTTTATTCATGTCCACTAGTGTGACCTTGTCATCCGATCTGAGCACAGGAAGGAGAGAATCTCCCATCATGTGTGAAGCATCACTCCATCCAGGAATATTTCCCAGAGCCGCTGCTTAAACGCTGCTGAACCTGTGACACCACCGGCTGCCAAAGAGCCTTGTTTCCTTCTTCTTTTGTTTCCTTTTCTGTTTGAAGCATCTCTCTCTCTGCACTTCATTCATTGGCTTTTGTCTTCTCTTCTTCTTCACATTCCTCTCTGCACCGTTATCGTCTCGCTCTTTATTTCGTTACCACTCATAAATCACTTCAGAGTCATTCAAAACAAATGTAAATTACCCTCATTACCTGACTGAACAATTAGACATGCATACACAGTCATTTTAAGATAAACACTCCTTGTTAGAAAGAAAAATCACAAATAAAATCTCTTAAGACAACCTTTTAAAACAGTTGGGGTGATACTCATCCTTTTTAATTAGCCAACAGCCTTATATTTAACATCACAGCTGTTAACCATGATTTCTTGCTGTCGGTACTAGTTAAATGATATTAGTTGGAGGAACACTCTCTTTCTTGACAGCAGTTTATTGGCCAAAAATTTGCATACGCCCCTAAGGGCGAGATGATGTCATCACATCACTATTTTCGTCACACTCTGTTTTCTTGGAAGAGAAAGACTGTTCGATTGTGTAATGTGTGCATTAACTAAAAGTTACTAGCACTAGCATATATATGTTAGCCTCAAAGCTAACAGACATGGACTAAACACCCATTTTACCCTCATTACCTGACTGAACAATTGGATACATGCATACATTTTAGGATAAACACTCGTTGTTGCAAAGAACAAATCACATATGAAATCTTTAAGACCTCATTAACTTTTTTTTAAACCGCAAGACTCTTTTTTTTTTTTCTGATGCTAGCGGCTGCGGCCTTTAGCGTTCTTGTTAGCGCACCCGCCTCCCACGCCGGAGACCTCGGTTCAAATTCCGCTCGGAGTGGGTCGATTAGGACCGGTTACATTTGGTGCCGTGACCCGGATGGGAGTGAGTTTTAGGGGATGAGAATAACGGACATAGGCCAGTGAGAGCTGTGCATGTAAACCTCACTCCCCTGGCCTCAAGAGGCGCGTTAGCGACTGACACTAGCGGCTGCGGTCTTTAGCGTCCTTGTTAGCGTGCCCGCCTCCCGCACTGGAGACCCAAGTTCGAATCCCACTCAGAGCAGGTTGAATAGTACCGGTTACATTTGGTGCCGTGACCCGGTTGGGAGTGAGGTTTAGAGGAATGAGCGTCCTTGTTAACGTGCCCACCTCCCATGCCAGAGACGCCGGTTCACATCCCGCTTGGAACGGATTGAGTAGAACTGGTTACACCAACATCTCTTGTTTTTATCCTGCAGAAACAGACAGAAAGAGGATCTCTTTACAATCGCCACTACATAATACATGCAACGCAACAGCTCAACATCCATGTTTGTCTCTGTGCGCCTCTGTTTAGCGCACATAACATTATTTCACTCCCCGTCTGGCAGCAGTCCCTCTCTGCCCCCCGGCCGCGTCTCTCTCCCCAGGCTGTGCCGCCCTGAATACAGGGGAATCTTATCTGATCCAGATAGCAGCCAAACAGCTCTCCACTGAGCTGCCGTGCCGCACAGATAGCCTTCTCTCTCTCTCTTGCTTTCTCTCTGTCGCTAAAAGAGCCCCTCTGAAGTGCTGGAAAGGTCAAGTCACCAACAAATCATTCTCAGCCTCACGTTTAGAGCCATTGTCTCGCTGTGACCAGGGCAAAGCCGGTAAGCTTGAAGGACAAGAGCCTCTCAGAGCCGTCCACTCTTTCTCTGTCTGGGCCAAGGAGGTCTGTGTTACTTGGAAAGAGCTATTCGTTCGCATGACAGTATTTAGGGCAGTTCATCACCACTACACAGATAGGCCTACTTTTTGACATTCTGCAGCTGGATGATACAGCATTTACTAGCTAACTAGCCAAACCTTGACCCATTGATTAGGGATCGGTTAGGGTTCCACCAACAAGCTTCAGTACTGCTTTGGCTGGGTTTACCCAGTGGACATTTGAATCAATGTCATGGTTGAATCACTGTTAAATTTTGTTCCATGGCAGAGTTCAAGATAAATCTTTTCATCACTACTGGAGCTGCCAGTTTACTAAGTTTCAAATGAGCACAAACTATGCAAAAGCGGCAGCCCTTCCGGTGCACTCAGTGTCCGAATTCACTCCCTCGTTTTCATTCACTCCCTCAAGTGAACTATATTAGTGGAGTAATGTAGGGAGTAGTGAATGAGGGTATAGGGGGCGATTTCGAACACAGCTTTTCTGTAAAGGAACTTAAAGGAACGATTCAATTTAGTGAATCACTTTGTTTTGGGCTTTGCTTAGTTGGGTAACACTGGCGCTTACACAATATGACAGATGATTTGATGGATGATAATGCAAAAGATCCTTTATGAAATGAAAAATGGGCATTTCATTGTGAGATTTGTTAAAGATTGCATTTAACATATATATATATATATATATATATATATATTGAAATTGATGTTTTTTTTCAAGTGAGCATTTTTTTCGATGGGAGCTTTTTCAGTGACGAAGTTGAAATACAGCAAGCTGGATACAGCAAATTGGATTTCTAAAAGCACAATTAGACCTGTCTGTCTAATATTCTACAAGTGTATTCAAGCAAAAGTTAGAAAACCTGTGATCACATTATGCATATTGCAATGCCTTGCGTTTTTCCTCTACATCCATATCTGAAGTCAGTGGATTCACGGCATGAACTTTAGTGTGTAGACGGCCTCTTTGTCCATGTTTCCCCCTGGAAAAAACATTTAGGCATTAAAGCAGATTAGCTGTCCAAATTGTGGCTTTGAGGTGTCCAGTAACAGGAAAGGATTTAGCATTTAAAATGAAGTCCCAGTCGCCAAAGTTAGCTTGATTTCTCAAGCTTTGAAGTGTGCATGTACGTGTAAGGCCACAATGGAAAATGGTGACAATTTTTTTAGGCGTAAACACCTTTAAATAACACTTCTTAAAAGAGGCAGTTTTAGTATTTTAGTCCATTGAGTCATATGTGAGCAAGTAACATTTTATGTGCGAACCGTAAAGATGATTCTCCTATAAAGCTGTGGATTTTACAGTGGACAGTAAAGCTGTTCTGCAGTTGGCGGTCCTTCAAATATAATATGAATTGAATGGGTTTTAGGAATGGTCTGTAAGCTACTGAGCTTGAAGGCCTTGACAAACCCAACATCCATGCATTCGTTGGCTGTTTTGAAACCATTTACTGGTTCATAATCGACCTTCACCTGTGAATTCATCATCATAAATGTTGACAGTAATGCAACATATTGTAGAGCTGCTCCATTTTCCCCAGCCAGGTGTAATTGCAAACAAGAGCCATATGGCCGTGTTTCATCTTGATGATCTAATCAAATGTGTCCTTACATTCTTTAACAACATAGACTTGTGTTTTGTGACTTTTAGTCTAGTCTTTTTTGACTTTTGCATCCTGCTTTAAAGGGTTAGTTCACCCAAAAATGAAAACTCTGTCATTAATTACTCACCCTCATGTTGTTCCAAACCCGTAAGACTTTCGTTCATCTTCTGAACACAAATGAAGATGTTTTTAATGAAATCTGAGGGATTTCTGTCCCTCCATTGACAACTACTCTCAACTACTCAACTACTCTTTGAGGTTTGTTCTCGCGCATCAAGCAGGTTCGGTTGAGCTTCTGTTTATGTTCGCTGATCAATGTTTATATGTGAATAAAAGCCTGTTCATCATATAAAGCGATTGAGTCTCTTCAGAAAATTTGGACTAAACCACTCAATTCATATGGATTAGTTTTACGATCTCTTTAAGAACTTTTTGAAGCGTCAAAGTGGTAATTGCGTAGACTGTCAATGGAGGGACAGTCAAAAATATCTTCATTTGTGTTTCGAAGATGAACGAAAGTCGGGTTTAGGACGACCATTGAGCCATTGAACAAACTGTACTTTAGCCTCATTTGCGTTGTGACATTAGCACAGTCTCTGAGAGAAACTGAGTTATCGTAATGTTCCTGTTTAACTTCCATCTGTTTAAGCACCATCAACAATCATCTTGCTTTATGAGCACTTGTAGTGTCTTAATGCAGGGTGTTATTATAATTTGTCTTGTGGCCGGTCAGACGCACAAGAGCTGTAATTATTTTACAAGCTTCGCAAACGCCTCCGTACCGCTGAAGACCTGGGGAAATGATTTCTTTGCTGCTTCGGAACCACGACGCCTTTGTTTGTCTTTAAACATTTCCCATTATTACCTTCTAGGAAGCGAGCTATTTAGACACCCGGAGGAGCAGTTTATTGCTCTCTCGTAGATTCGGAGACTTAATGGAGACAGTTGTGAGATTACTGGGGGAGATTTTTGTTCTGAAAAAAAAAAAAATAGGAGAAGCAGGAGATCTAAAGCAAACTTTTTGTTTCTTTAGAATAACATGCACCAGTGAATCATGCACAATTAAACCATTAAGGAAGTAAATAGAGTCAAATGCTTGTTTGAGTTTGGATCCTTGTGTGCAATTTCTGCTCCATTTACGACACCAAATAGAATGGGCAAGTAATTATTGTTTCCAAACTCTCTTCCCATCTTTTCTGCCTTCCATTGCTAGTTTAAAGGGGTCATGAACTGCATTGTTTTATAATGTTTCCTGTGGTGCACTTATAATGTTAGTATGATTTTTACATCAAAAATTTTCATAATTTAGAAATAAAAGGCATTTTTGTTACAAGAGAAACAGTGTGAAGTTAAACGTTTAGTCACTGGTTTGATTCACTGACACATAGACAAAGAACATCTGACTGTACATGAATCATATCAGAAATCACTGATCTCAGATCAGGCATTAGAATTAACATGGTTACTTACATGTTGTGGCATTACTGTCGAGTCCATGTCGTAAAAGTCTGTTTGCAAAGCCTGCGCTAAAATTGCGACTGATTTACCAAAGAATCCACAGTGAAATATAACGAATACAAATAAATAATGCTCAACTGAGACATTCACATTGTTGAAAATAAATAACCACATCTAGCATTAGGATTCTTTGGAAGGTAATGTTATTTTTAGTCCAGTGATCCTGTATCGCTCTTCTCTCCTCGTCATCTCACTAACACGCCAGAGGGGGTAGTATTTTTTTCATTGGATACTTTTTTACTCTTAAGTGACTATTAAGATTATTACTTTTACTTTTACTTAGGGATGCACCAATATGAAAATTTTGGCAAATACCAATAACCGATAATTCTTCATATTTGAAAGCCGGTAACGTTATATTGGCCGATAAATCTAAATCCAAATTTTTATATAATTTTTGAGAGCCTGATTACAAAAACAAAAGTCTCACCATTAAAAGCCATGATGTTCTCATCATTTTATGTAGCCTATATGACAGACTTGCGCTGCACATGTTGCACTTCACTGTATTTTCCTTTTTGAAGTGATTCCAATCATATTTCAAGCAATTCAAAACCATCATGGTGAACAGTGTGTATCGGAAGTTTCTCAGCTGAAGGAAATAATACATTATTTACCAGCTTTAATGTATCGGTCAAATTTTCTTATCGGGCCAATAACATTAAAAATGAACATATATCGGCCGATACCGATATGGTGCCTGATATATCGTGCATCCCTACTTTTACTTTGAGTAAATAGTTCTATAAGTACTTGTACTTTTACTTGCGTATAGTTTTTGGATACTCTACCCACCGCTCCGCCGAACTCACACCATCGAGCACGAAGTTGACATGTCGAGCTGCACGAACAGAGCAATGATTTGAAAGTGCCAGAGTCACAGTGTCAGGAAACGCAACACCTTGAAGCAAAAAGTCTCCATTTGCTCTCCATTTAATCTCATCGCTGTCTAGGAGAAACAATTGAGATCTCATTTGTGATCTTTTTCATTCCTGCAGGCGTGTGTGTTTTTAGCAGATAAACCAGAACCGTCAAACTCCAGGTTTTCCCCTTCAGGCAGTCAGCTGAAATGAATCTTGATATGCCTCACTATAAATACCTCTGTCTGTTCAAAAACACAGTGAGCTCCCTTGATGTCTACTATCTACATAGGCAGCTGCCTTCTAAGTGAACTGGAATGTAACTGAGGGAACCTTATAAGCGTCTGATTCGGAATGCTTACATTGAAAGAAACTCCTCGCTCACAATTGATTCCAATACAGAGTTTGATATTTGCATGTTGCTAAGCTAATAATATGGTACTCCAATAAACATAAAGATACATTACATGCATACATTGGGTAAAATAGCCCATATTTAATCGTGTTTAACCATTTTTATTACACTGAGCTTTTCGCATGCATTCTGGGATTGCCTTGTTGCACAAAGGATGCTTATTATCATGAATTTGGCCAAAACTATAGGTACCTTAGAAGGCAGCAAAATTATGTTTAATAATATTAAGCTACTCGTCAACCATAATTTTTTTCTTACCAGTGCATTCTGGAATTGCCTTATTACAGTGTTATTTTAGCCTTATTTACAGTATATCAACGTTTCTGTTAATATTTGGAATTAGCTTTTATGTTTAGTAATTTTTAGTATTTCTTTTTTATTTGATTGTGCATTTTTTGTTTCTTTTTCCTTAATATTACTATTTAGGTTCATTTTTTTTTTAGCTTTAGTTTTAGTTTTAGTTTTTTTTTTTTTTTTTTTTTTTTTTTTCAGTTAGCAATTTAGTAAAGTTTAGTAAAGTAAGGCAACATTTCAAATTTTCGTTTGGTTTACGTTTTTTTTTAATCAATTCCAGCTTTATTTTAATTAACAAAAAATGTTTTAATAATTTTATTTTTAGTTAATGATAATAATAAACCTGGTACAGAGTGCACCTGGAATGCTGTCTAGGTAGGGTGCTCACTACACTGTAAAAAAAATATTGTTGGTTTAACTTAAAAAAAGTTGTGATCATGAAAGTATATTATATGATCAATAAGTTATGACAACATATGTTTTTACATAATAAGTTATGCAATTTTCAACTTTTTATGTTATACCAGATTCAACTAATTTTTTAAATCAGTTTAACGGAATTTAAGTTGAAATTACTTAAACATCCAAGTTGATTGTACTTAATTTAAGGCAGCAACTTTTTTTTTTATAGGTTTCGGAACAAAGCCATTCCAGAAAAAGTTTCAGGAGATTTTTTTATGGACAAACTTTTTTGTTGGAGGCACAAACAAAAAGTACCTGTGTTCTGTAGATCAATAAGCACATTAAAAGCCATCAGCCGTGTCTCGAACACTCAGTAGTTTCTTCAAGGACACTGTTGGGACACTCTGGTGTATTTTAAGAACTGTTTCCTCAAAAAGCCCTTTGCCTTGAGAAAAGTTTTTTTTTTTTTTTGACACGTCTAAGAGTCTGTGAGTGTGTTCGTTGTTTGTGCAAGTGTGTCAGTGTGTGTGGTGATCTCCGGACATGAGACCTGCTCAGAATGGAGAGGGGGAAGCAGAGACACAGTCCACCAATTACTGCCAAATGTCAGGGTTAAAGAAAACCCAGTGCTGGAGGGAGAGAGCCTTCATTTGTCCTGGAGAAAATGTCATACTCTGCCTGCTGGCCCTCAGGCGTGCCCTCGAAGAGAATAAGAGTGAAGGAGAGAACCAGAAGAAGTCTGGTAATGTCTTGGTCTCATTCAGATGTTTTGGGACAATATCAGCATAAATCCTTAGCATTTTTGAGGACTCTGCATCGATAAGTAACTGTACTACGGAGCCCTGCACATGACATGCAGACAAAAATGTATACATCGTGGTCACAAACTAAGAATTAAACGTCCTCTTGACAACAGACCACCCTGACCAGATTGGGAGACCAGGTATAAAGCCAACTTAAGCTGGTTTCAGGTGTTCAGATGCCCCAGAAAAAAATATGTATACTGTGGCCACAAATTAACAAATAGTTCCCACGACGTCAGCCTGTTTTACTAATTTGTTACCTTGTTTTAAGTAAATTGTGTACGATACAATAATTTGTTTCCTCTTTTTATTGAGTTGTGCACATGATATAATAGTTTGTTCCCTAGATTTGATAAATTGTGGCCATGTTGTACAAATTTGTTCCCAAAACAAAGGAAAAAATTATTATATTGTGCGCACGATTTAGTAGAACGTGGAAACAAATTATTATATTCAGGGCTCAACAATAAGGACTGCCTGATGGCCTGGGGCCAGGTCTGTGCAACAAAAGTAGCCCAATGGCCAGTCAAAAATAGCCCAATGCGTTTTTCTCAGTTGGGCGGCCGAATTCTTCACTGAATTTGTACGTCTGGGAGGTGTTTTGGGGGTGTTGGAGTGCCGAAATCGTATGTACGGGGGTGGAAATCAACCCGTGGTAAAAAATCTTTAAACTTAAAAGTAGCCCAATTCCACTGCATCACAAAGTTTATCATTTGCACGTAGTTTTAAGCCTTGCCAATTTAAATATTCAAGCGCAAGAAGACGTGAAAGAGAACTCAATTCAATAATGTGAGAAGTTTTGTGTGTGCACACATCTGAAGCACGCACCCGGAAAGCCGCATTTTCAGACAGCGGTACTCTTTCACGTCTTCTTGTGCTTGAACGGGCAAAATTTCATCAAAGGATGTTTCGCTGAGTATCCTAGTAAACATAGTCTGTTAATGTTCACTTAAGATATAACAGACTGAGAAATAAAACGCATGCGTAACAGTATAATGGATCCGTGCATCTCTTAAAGTGACAGCAGTCTTATAATCATGCTGTCTTTGCTTTAATGTTAATCAAACAACAAAAGACAAAGAAAAAAAATCACTTACTGCTCTTGACTGAATACCTTTTGTAACTTTAATAAGGATTATTCTATATTTAATTTATTCAGTGAAGACTATGCAGTGTTACTTTACATTGGATTATTCAATTTCTTCAATTTTATTTGTATGTTTGTTCTATTGTATTTGTGCTATTGCTCATAATTTGATTCTTATTTTATTACTGACAGTTAACTGAAATGTATTTGAGTTAGGCTAGTAGTTTTGGGTGTCACAATCTTATTTATTAAGGTTATGAGTCAAAAACAATGAAGACAATAATTTTATTACTTTTTTTTTTTTTTGGTGGGGCCAATTTTGACAGGGCAAGTTGGGCCAGTAGAAAAAATCCTTATTGTTGAGCCCTGATAGTGTGCTCATGATTTACTTAAAATGAGGAAACTAATTAATAAAACGTCCTGACGTATTAGTAACAATTTGTTAAGTTGTGGCTACAATATACATATTTTTTATAGCCTAAATTGGCTTGCTGGTTATAGCTGGTCTCCCAATCTGGTTTGTTGCCTGATTTTAAAGAGGTTTTGAGGACTTTTTAGCTAGGAGTCCAGCTAGACCAACTTGGCCAGACTGGGAGACCAATTTAAACCAGCTAAAACCAGCAGGCCAGCTTATATCTAAACTACAGTAGTATTGCTCAAAAGTTTACACACCCCTTGCAGAATCTGTGAAAATGTGAATCATTTTAACAAAATAAGAGGGATCATACAAAATGCATGTTGTTTTATATTTAGTACTGTCCTGAATAAGATACTTTAAATGAAAAATATAGTCCACAAGACAAAAAAATTGCTGAATTTATAAAAATGACCCTGTTCAAAAGTTTATGAACCCTTGATTCTCAATACTGTGTGTTGTCACCTGGATGAACCACGACTGTTTTTTTGTTTTGTGATGGTTGTTCGTGAGTCCCTTGTTTGTTCTGAGCAGTTAAACTGCCCAACGTTCTTCAGAAAAATCTGAAAATTCTTCAGTTTTCCAGCATCTTTTGCATATTTGAACCCTCTCCAGCAGTGACTGTATGATTTTGAGATCCATCTTTTAATTTTATTATCAAACACAACTATTAAAAAAGTAAAACTTTTGAACAGGATAAGGATGTCCAAGTTTTGCTTATTTTTTTTCATTTAGTAATGCCCTTCAGAAGCAACAAAAGATACTTACATGTTTCCCGGAAGACTAAAAGTACAATTCACCTTGATCTTCACCTTGAACTCCAAACAAACTTTGTTTCGGCCTGATTTTGTTTGAAATGATGTCACATCAGTTCTTCGATTTCGCTTGCAGTATATTGGGGCCTTCAGACACTAAAAACCATGAGAAAGTGAGACAGAAAAGAAACACACATGCAGGCAGTTGGTAGTGTCTGCAGACAAGCACTTTACGATGTGTTTTATGGACTCCCAGGCCGTCCACAGCTCTGCCCCAGTCGATGCTCTTGTGTCGGGGCCAGAGGTGCAGGGATAACAGCCCCCTTCTGGAGCCCGACGTGCAAACTTATAATAAAACATGCTTTACAGGGAACTCTAATTCAATGAACGGGTTGAGAGAGAGAGGGAGGAAGAGAAAGAGAGAGAGAGAGAGGACACCAGGTGCTCATTTATCTTCAGTAATTTGTTTATGGCAAGTGGAGTCTGGCTGGATTTGAGGGTGGGCCTTGCAAACACACATCGAGTGTGTGTGTGTGTGTGTGTGCGTGCGTGTGTGTGTGTAACTGGAGGGAATCTAGGACGTGAACCTGGAAATGTCTCCGTTTTTGGAGCAGATGAGATTGGGCTGCTGTCCCTGCTGGGAAATCCAGCTAAAGCCAGATCAAGGTGGAAGGTGGTTTTACATGGTTTGTAGCTGGTCATTAGCTGGTGTAAGCTAATTTAGGCGGTTAAAGGGATAGTTCAAGCAAAAAATGAGTATTTTGTCATCATTTACTCAACCGTTCAGTCTGTTTTCACAGCAAAATGAGACAATGGTCTTTTCCATACAATGAAAGTGGATGGGGTCTATGGTTGTCTAGCGCCATAAAAGGACAAAAGTGCATCGTAAAAGTGTCCATTTGATTTATGCACTATATTCTGAAGTTTTATGATAGCTTTGAGCAAAATTTAAGTCATTATTTACGAAAAATCTTTTTGGTCACCATTCACTTTCATTGTATGGAAATGAGCAGCTTGGATATTCTGCTATAAATTTATGAAGTTGAGTTAATGATGAAACAATCTTTGTTTTTGGGTGAACTCTTTATTTTTATAAGGATTACCAGATGGTGGACCTAGCTGGTCTCCCAATCTGGTCAGGCTGGTCTGTTGCCTGGTTTTAAAGAGGTTTTGAGGACTTTTTAGCTAGGAGTCCAGCTAGACCAACTTGGCCAGGCTGGGAGACCATTTTAAACCAGCTAAGACCAGCAAGCCAGCTTATATCTAAACTATATTTAATTAGGGCTAATTAAGCCTATAATTAGGGCTGGTAAACCATCAACAAACCAGCTTCCATGTTCCAAAAACCCACTTGAACATCTTAAACTGGCAATTCATGGGTTCACTCCCACATTTAATTTCATTGCTGTGTGCATGTGACCGCTGTGTCAATATCTTTAGGACATGTGTTTAATTAGGTGCACATACCTGACCAGCACATAATGAGTTTCTCACTTTTCATTAAAATATCAAATTCCTCAGTTAAACTTTCAGACGAGACCTCAACTTTTTAATTAAATCTGGCACGATTCTGTTGTCTTATTTAGTAAAATAAGGACAATATGGAGAGGGCTGGTTATGATTGAGATGTCAGCCTAGATAATGATGTCAGAGACCAACTGTTTCCTGTTCTGAGCAGGATGACTACATCTGCCTATGACTTGACTGAACGTGCGCGTTTTCAGGCCATATTTTCTTCGTTTGCGGTTTCACAGCACCACATGAATAAAGATAGACTAGAACTTTCTTTCACAAAATCAGGCCTGTGGGGCGAGTCGTGTAGGATATCCAACATGTTTTATTCTTAAAGGGCACCTATTATGCAAAATTCACTTTTACATGGTGTTTGAACATAAATGTGTGTCAGCACACAACCACCCTATAATGGTAAATAACCCAGCCACTCCATTTTTTTTTAATCCCCATAAATCATAAGCAGTGTCTCAGAACAAGCCATTTTCAGATTCTAGCAGTGTGACGTCACATATGTTTAGGCACCGCCCACGCCTGCTGACAGGCTCCACCCTACTAGCTTAGCTCCGCCCCTCAGTGAGCTGTACACAGTCCGCATGTTTATCTCCTCGCCAGAGCGTTTAACAGCAGCATTCAAGTGAGAAATGTATTCTTATTAAAGCTACTAAAGTTATTCAGTCAAGAGCAGTGAGTGATTTTCTGTTTTCTTTTGTTGTTTGATTCATATTAACATCATATTCAGCAGTAGATGCTGTATATTACTTTGCTTTCACTTTAATACACAGATCTAATATACACATGTGATTTATTTCCCTGCTGTTTACGTTCACAGACATAACCGACTGTGTGTATGTGAACGCTGTGTGTTTTTGACAGTTTAAGCACAATAAGACGTGAAAGAGAACTTAGTTTAATACTTACGGGACCCGCCGTCTGACATCCAGCTTTCTGTGCGAGCTCAGAAAAGCATAAATCAGAAGTTTAGACTGATATGCAGATAATAAACTTTCATGATGATGAAGAACTGCAATATCACGTGAGCGTGACCACAATAGAGATGATAATCAAAACCAAACATATGTTTTAGTTTTTGACAGAGTATCCGAGGCACAAGCTGTAAAGGCTCCGCCCTCTTCTGGAAAGGGGGCGGGGAGTAGCAGCTCATTTGCATTTAAAGATACATGCACGAAAACAGCATGTTTTTCCTTCCACTCACAAATGGGCTTCTTAATTACAAAGAAATGACACTGTGGTGGAAATGCTCATGATGTATTAAAATATAAAAAAAATGATGTATATGCATTGTTAGTGAACAAATTAAATGAGAGTGTTTAGTTTCTAAAAGTGCCCTTAAGCTGAATAAATGTGTGTGTGTGTGTGTGTTTGCCTGCTCAACAGATCGTTCCTAAATAGCTGCTTCTTCCCACTGAACTTTGGTATCTCTCTTTCCATGGTTATCGCTGTTCCCGCCACGCCGTCGTTCCACTCGTCCCCACAGGGCAGGAGAGTAGGCCGGCAGTTGTTTATCTGTTGTCCTTCATCTTTATGGCTTTATCAGGGAACAACAGAGTGAGACAGTGAGAGATAGAGAGAGAAATTACAGGAGTAGATTATGGCAAATTGCTAAATGAATAGAGTATTGCGCTGAGAGGAAGAGTGACGGGACGGAGAAAAAGATGGACACAGGGAACGAGCAAACGTGGAGATATGAAAGATACAGAGGAGGGAGACTGAGAGCGTGAGTCTACAGGAGATGACCATGAGCCGAACTCGAGCGTTTATGAAGATGACAGAAAAGAGGCCGTCTGACCTTTAAGCCTTCATTAATCACAGCGCTAATGGGCAAACTGATTACGAAAGGGCCGTTCACACTCACAGTGATTTACAGAGACAAAATCACCAGAAGTCACTCATTTTCAGTGAGAGTTGGACATTTTAAGTGACATAAGCAACACAGACCGCTGGCAATGCAGAGTTAAGCAGAATTTTATTTATCTATCTATCTATCTATCTATCTATCTATCTATCTGTCTGTCTGTCTTTGTCCACCCATCCATCCATCTTTGTCCGTCTCTGTCCATCCATCCATCATCCATCCATCATCCATCCATCCATCCGTCTTTGTCTGTCCATCCATCCATCTGTCGTTGTCTGTCCATCCATCCATCCATCCATCCATCCATCCATCCATCCATCCATCTTTGTCCGTCTATCTATCTATCTATCTATCTATCTATCTATCTATCTATCTATCTATCTATCTATCTATCTATCTATCTATCATCTACCTTTCTGTCTGTCTCTGTCCATCCATCTATCCATCCTTGTCTGTCTCTGTCCATCCATCCATCCATCCATCCATCCATCTGTCTTTGTCTGTCCATCTGTCTTTGTCCGTCCATCCATCCATCCATCCATCCATCCATCCATCTATCTGTCTTTGTCTGTCCATCCATCCATCCATCCATCCATCTGTCTTTGTCTGTCCATCTGTCTTTGTCCGTCCATCCATCCATCCATCCATCCATCCATCCATCCATCTATCTGTCTTTGTCTGTCCATCCATCCATCCATCCATCCATCTGTCTTTGTCTGTCCATCTGTCTTTGTCTGTCCATCTATCCATCCATCTGTCGTTGTCTGTCCATCCATTCATCCATCCATCCATCCATCCATCCATCCGTCTTTGTCCGTCCGTCATTCTATCTATCTATCTATCTATCTATCTATCTATCTATCTATCTATCTATCTATCTATCTATCTATCTATCTATCTATCCGTCTGTCCATCTGTCCATCTATCCATCTATCCATCCATCCATCTGTCCATCTTTGTCCATCTGTTGGTCTATCTATCTATCTATCTATCTATCTATCTATCTATCTATCTATCTATCTATCTATCTATCTATCTGTCATCCGTCTATCTATCTATCTATCTGTTTGTCCATCTGTTCATCTGTCCATTCATCCATCCATCCGTCTTTGTCCGTCTGTCCATCCATCCATCCATCCATCCATCCATCCATCCATCCATCCATTCATCCACCTGTCTTTGTCCGTCCGTCAGTCCATCCATCCATCTATCTGTTTATCTATCTATCAGTCTGTCCATCTATATATCTATCTATCTATCTGTAACATTCTTGTATGATATTCTGAACATAGCCCAGTTCAGCTTCAGTTTAGTGATTAATTAGTGGATAATTTTATCATTTCCAGAAAGTCTGCACACATTTTGTTGTTGTTGTTATATTTAGTTGCATACAGCTGTCTATCCCTCATGTGTATATGTGTATAACTAACTCAGGAGACGCGCGACTGTAGTTTGACTGTAGTTTATCCACTTTAAATTATGAGTAGCTTGTGCCGTGATGAGTAGCTTCCCCAACACTGATCAGCAGAAGCACAAAAGCACATAATGAAAGCTTTTCAAAAGCATGACATAATAGAGAAGATATGACACAGAGATTTAGCGCCTTTTGTGTGTGATGACGGGTGCGATTGTTTCCATTTAATAGTCTGATCATCTCACGAATGAGTCTTAAGCCTTGGTTGACATTTTCACTGATTTGTCTGGGAAGTAAAGCGAGAGACTGAGGTTTTCAGTTTCTCAGGTCATGCAATATAAATCTCTCTTTGGGCCGAGGCTAAAGCTTTTTATCTATACCAAAGCACACTGAGTGTATGTGTGAAGCCGTCTGCTCTGTTTGCCTGCTACTGGACATTTGATCCTGTATTACTGGATGAGGAGAACGGCAGAAGAAAGAACCACTGACCCACACCCACATGTGACCTGTATACCACACCGACTGATGGATGAAATGTGTCGAGAGACAGTGAGATCATTCAGAAGAGCTGATCTAGGAACAGTTAAAGGGCTCGTATCAAAAGGAATCAAATTTTCCTTGATCTTTTGAGAACATACTTTAACTTAAAACTTTTTTTCCTAGTCCAAAAAGAGCATTGGGACTAACTTATCACACAAACTGCATTTCTATTGCACAGCAACTCATATTTATACAGAATATAAGGTGATTTATTAGTTATATCGTTCAGTTTTTCCTTTGATAACAGCCATACATTATAGAATAGTTTTCAGGAGTGAGTTATTACAAACTTTATCATCATGAAATCTAATTTACATGAGGAGGAGAATCACATTTACATCCAAGTGATAATTAATCCACACAAAATGGAACCCAAATACAGCGATGAAGTGCTTAAATCATCTGGAGAAAACAGGAAGTGCCGCTTGTGTGTCTGTCACAGAATAAAAGCCTTTATTGCAAAACAATAGTTGAGGAATAGGTTTATAGTGCCTTTTCAACTTATTTTCTTTCTTGGCCAGAATAAGCTGCAAGTCGGACAATAAATTATACATTTTTTTTAACAGAATTTTAAAATAGCATTTTCTAGGATTGGAAATTGTGGAAAAGTCACCGTAAGTTTCTAGTTATGCTTTGCTCTAAATTATTTCATTAACTAAATCAATGTTATTTTACTATTATTTATATACTATTATAGTATTTATTAATATATTATATTAGTATTTATTATTTCAGTTTTAGTACATTTTTATAGACTTTTGTCTTTTTTAATTTATTAAAATATTTGTATTTATTATAACTTTTTATTTATTTAAATATTTAAATAAATATTAGTATTTTTTAAAAAATATATGTTTATTTAGCTTTAATTTATTTTTGTTTTAGTTTTACTAATTTTAGTTCTCCAACTTTAACTTATTTTATTTCTGTTCGTTTTTCAGCTTGTATAATATTTATATCTTATTTCATTTCAACTTTCGAAATGTTTAACAATCGCATTTGCCCAAAATGTTTTTTAAGATTGGCCATGTATTCATATATTTTTGGCCATTTTTTTAACTACTGTAAATATATTATATTTATATTGTCCAAAATATATATTTTTTTAAATAATAATTTCCCCAAAATGCATGTGAAGATTGGCTTTGTATTCATATATTTTTTGTCAAAACAATTTTTGTTCAAAAGTGTTTTGTTTTTTTCAATGACTCACAGGCCAACACCAAATATGGGCATGACATGTAAATGTGGGCGGCCTTAATGTATCCATTCTTGTGATGTCACACCCATCATTACTGCAAATGATGTTTTTTGTGGGAAGTTTTGCAAGTTACAGTAGGTTTTCATAGTACAATGAACTCTTTTATTCAAGAATTCACATTCAACCTATTTCACTTTCACAGAATCCTTAAAACCTCATTTAAAACGTTACACAGATGCGGTTTCTCTTTTAGATCAAGTCTATCTAATAACTGCCCTGAATGGAGGATGTTTAGCAGGAAGTGGCGGATCTGTTGGTGTGTTTTTGTTATAGTACATCAGCCATTTCATTTACTGCCGCCCAGCGCTGCTGTAGTTCCATAATTTCCATGTGCTTCCTCCCGTATCGCTCCCACACACACACACACACACACACCCGGCATTAAAGCTGTCAGTCAAGTGCTGGTACGATCACACATAGGATGTCAGGGTCACGTGACTAGCCGGGGAACAGATTAAATTACCGTGTCCATGACAACCAGCCAATAGAACCAAGAAGGCGCATCACGTTCCAGAACGGCCACAAGAGGAAACAAGTTTTAAAGGGCCAAATTAAAAATATTTGAGATATTCAGACCCCTTCTGTCTTGGAATTAATTAATATTCCTGTGAGCCCGCAGCACGGGTCTAATTATTTCATTTAGGTGTTTTAATTTAAGATTACGCTCGTTTAATAACCACCACAGTGGTCAGAGATCCGCCGTACGGTTACGTAACTCTCTGGATCTGCCAGTTCTGTCACGTGAATTGCGTTTGTTTTCGTCCTGAGGCAAAACCCTGTGGCCGCTCACGGTCCAGTGTTCCGGTTCAGTGATTCGTGCATCAGATGGTCCTATTAAACTTGATAACAGAGGGACAATGGGCACACGTACACAACCAATGCATGTCATTGAATAAGTCAAAGCAGTGGCCTATTTGTCTGATTCTGTTCTTGATGTTGTGCGAAGGTGTCGAAATGCATCATGGGTGATGTAAATAACATGAATGTTTTCTTTTGCATGATAAGCATTATGATTAGTTTAGCTCATACTTAGGGATAGGGATTGAAACAAACCTCCAAAACTAGTATCATTTAGATCTGAATACGCTACTGTTCAAAAGTTTGGGGTTGGTATGATTTTGTTTTGTTTTTCTCTTATGCTCATTTATTTGATCAAACAACAGTAATATTGTGAAATATGATTACAATTTAAAGGCACAATATGTACGATTTTTGGATTAAAATATCCAAAAACCAATAGAACAATGTTATATATTTTGTTGACTTGTGTACTTACATTATCCCAAATGTTTCCAAGAATGTTTAAATCCAGAGAAATAAGCAATTTTAACCAGTTTTTATTTTTTAGAAACCACGGAAACACCAATGACTCTTTAATATATTATGTGTTTTATTAGACACGTGAGCAACTGTTTGGAGACATTCATCGACAGAAAACTCATCATTGTTATATAGCTCAACACAGTTAGTCACAGTTAGTCAAGTTTAAATCTTGTTTTCTTGATTTACCACGAGTACCATGTTTTACCATGCCTAATATCGATCTACACTATATTGCCAAAAGTTTTGGGACGCCTGCCTTTACATGCACATGAACTTTAATGACATCCCATTCTTAATCTGTAGGGTTTAATATGGAGTTGGCCCACCCTGCAGCTATAACAGCTTCAACTCTTCTGGGAAGGCTTTCCACAAGGTTTAGGAGTGTGTTTATGGGAATTTTTGACCATTCTTCTAGAAGCGCATTTGTGAGGTCAGGCACTGATGTTGGACGAGAAGGCCTGGCTCACAGTCTCCGCTCTAATTCATCCCAAAGGTGTTCTATCGGGTTGAGGTCAGGACTCAAGCCAGTCAAGTTCTTCCACACCAAATTCGCTCATCCATGTCTTTATGGACCTTGCTTTGTGCACTGGTGCGCAGTCATGTTGGAACAGGAAGGGGCCATCCCCAAACTTTGGAAATTGTCCAAAATGTCTTGGTATGCTGAAGCATTAAGAGTTCCTTTCACTGGAACTAAGGGGCCAAGCCCAACCCCTGAAAAACAACCCCACACCATAATCCCCCCTCCACCAAACTTTACACTTGGCACAATGCAGTCAGGCAAGTACCGTTCTCCTGGCAACCACCAAACCCAAACTCGTCCATCGGATTGCCAGACAGAGAAGCGTGATTGGTCACTCCAGAGAACACGTCTCCGCTGCTCTAGAGTCCAGTGGCGGCGTGCTTTACACCACTGCATCCGACGCTTTGCATTGCACTTGGTGATGTAAGGCTTGGATGCAGCTGCTCGGCCATGGAAACCCATTCCATGAAGCTCTCTACGCACTGTTCTTGAGCTAATCTGAAGGCCACATGAAGTTTAGAGGTCTGTAGCTATTGACTCTGCAGAAAGTTGGCGACTACTATGCACTGTGAGCCTCAGCATGCGCTGACCCCGCTCTGTGATATTACGTGGCCTACCACTGGCTGAGTTGCTGTTGTTCCCAATTTCTTCCACTTTGTTATAATACCACTAACAGTTGACCATGGAATATTTAGTAGTGAGGAAATTTCACGAATGGACTTATTGCACAGGTGGCAACCTATCACAGTACCACGCTTGAATTCACTGAGCTCCTGAGAGCGACACATTCTTTCACAAATGTTTGTAGAAGCGTCTGCATGCCTAGGTGCTTGATTTTATACACCTGTGGCCATGGAAGTGATTGGAACACCTGAATTCAATGATTTAGAGGGGTGTCCCGGTACTTTTGGCAATGTAGTGTAGCTCACAGTATCTCATAGTAGCCGCAGAGTGAACGCACAGAGTAGCAATGTAACATAACTTTCAACACACTCAAGTGTCTAATATGATAAAACAGCGATGCGTTACCCCACATACTCGTGACCAGAAAAAGCGGAAGCGCTCGTCTACGGCATAATTAAAGCTCCGCGAAATCAAGGCGTCATCAAGCTACGCCTTTGTTTTGAATTACATATTGTGCCTTTTCTATTTGATTATAATTTTATGTAATTTTTTTCCTCAGATGGCAAAGCAGTTTTTTAAGCAATTTTCAACATTTCTAGGAGGATTGGGAGGAAACTGTGGCTTTACCGAGCTCAATGGCTCTGACCGAGCTGTGAAACTAAACGCTATTGGCTATTTTACCTGCCAAGACGAGCACCACTCACATTTTGAGCAAAAATCTAGTTTATTATTGTTTTATTTTTGGCCTTTTTATCTTTAAGTGCCACAAGTGCTGCAGCTCAATAAGTTGGAGTGTGTGCATTAACCGCTTTGAATATTTAAGAGGAACAAGCAGATTACATAAGAGCGTCACTGCTAAGTGCTCTGGATGCTTAGCAGAGAGGCGAACATCTCATTTTCCGCTCCAGACTACAGATGGACTGTTTCACCTTCTTACACAGATCTCTCGCTCTCTTTCTCTCTGTAAGTGTAATTTGCTTCGTTATCAAATCCTTTAGTCAGATCAAGTGAATCAGCACAGCAAATTGAAATATCATATGACCCACAAATGACAGAGAGAGAGAGGGATGGAGCTTCAACTCAGGCAGAAAGATTTTTTAGTGCTCATATCATACATTTATTTATTATTTTTACCCCTGAGGTCTGCTTATAACTTTTCTTTTTTCTTTCCTTTCTTTTTTAATTTGGCTGAAACGTAACAGTTTATCATGACCATTTTTGTGTGTAATTGTAAGGATTTAGCCATAGCACTTAAGCATAGAAGCAAATTGGGCCAATTTTTGAAGAATTTAAAAGCCAAAATGTGAAGCTTATAAGTTTATAAAAGCACTTAGATTAATCATTCTGCCCAAACTTGTGTAGTATTTGAACTGTAAAGTTTAAGGTTTATGGCATAAGTTGTAAAATCATAAAAGGTTAGTAAATGATTTTTTTCTCATGTAAACAGACACATCTTATATGGCAAAAAATATATCTTTCTGTCCAAGATATATTTCAGATAATCTGATCAGGCGTAACATTATGACCACTGACAGGTGAAGTGAATAACTCTGATTATCTCTTCATCACGGCACCTGTCAGTGGGTGGGATATATTAGGCAGCAAGTGAACATTTTGTCCTCAGAGTTGATGTGTTAGAAGCAGGAAAAATGGGCAAACGTAAGGATTTGAGCGAGTTTGACAAGGGCCAAAATGTGATGGCTAGACAACTGGGACAGAGCATCTCCAAAACTGCAGCTCTTGTGGGGTGTTCCCGGTCTGCAGTGGTCAGTATCTATCAAAAGTGGTCCAAGGAAGGAACAGTGGTGAACCGGTGACAGGGTCATGGGCGGCCAAGGCTCATTGATGCACGTGGGGGGCGAAGGCTGGCCCATGTGGTTTGTTGTGTATGGGGCTGCATAGCCGCAGACCAATCAGGGTGACAATGTTGACCCCTGTCCACCGCCGAAAGCACCAACAGTGGACACGTGAGCATCAGAACTGGACCATGGAGCAATGGAAGAAGGTGGCCTGGTCTGATGAATCACATTTTCTTTTACATCACGTGGATGGCCGGGTGCGTGTGCGTTGCTTAACACATGGCACCAGGATGCACTATGGGAAGAAGGCAAGCCAGTGGAGGCAGTGTGATGCTTTGGGTAATGTTCTGCTGGGAAACCTTGGGTCCTCTTTGACACATACCACCTACCTAAGCATTGTTGCAGACCATGTACACCCTTTCATGGAAACGGTATTCCCTGGTGGCCGTGGCCTCTTCCAGCAGGATAATGCGCCCTGACACAAAGCAAAAATGGTTCAGGAATGGTTTGAGGAGCACAACGAGTTTGAGGTGTTGACTTGGCCTCCAAATTCCCCAGATCTCAATCCAGTCGAGCATCTGTGGGATGTGCTGAACAAACAAGTCCGATCCATGTAGGCTACACCTCATAACTTACAGGACTTAAAGGATCTGCTGCTAACATCTTGGTGCCAGATACCACAGCACACCTTCAGGGGTCTAGTGGAGTCCATGCCTCGACGGGTCAGGGCTGTTTTGGCAGCAAAAGGGGGACCAACACAATATTAGGTCATAATGTTATGCCTGAACAAATGCCTTTGATTGACTACTGAACCCGAAATATTCCTGTAAGATTTTCCATATATAATTAAAAAATAAAAACGTTTTATTGTCTTGTTTTGTCCATTGTGAGTGACAAACTTAGTAGGCAGTATAAATGTATATAAAGCACAGTATGTATTATAATGCACACAGCACTGAGCGTAAAATTATGATAATAGAATGAATAACGGTACTAAATGACACCTGCTGACGCTCTTATTTCAGTGACGCTAATTTGTTACATGACATAAAACGTGACTGTATGCAGCGACACACACATGATCATGGTGTCAGAGTTCAAAACATCCTCGATCGCTGTCATGCTTTATTTTACCTCATCTAGTTTCTTGATGGTTTATATTTATCATATAAATGAATTAACACATTTTTTTACATTATAAAAACTAACTAAACCAGTGAAAGTCCTAATATTAATTCCAACAATTCCAAATTATTAACAATTTTCTATTAAAACACAACCAAAATCAATGTGTATTGTGCCATAGAGCGTGCATTTATTCATCATCCACAATCGCAAACAATGTAGTCAAGATTCATGTTTGGATTTATTACAGTTCGTCACTGAGAATTGCTCGCAGATTTATGCCAGGTTCAGACTACACTAAATCAGCACGATCTGTTTGACATAGAGTGTTGTTGTGATTCGTAAATGGGCATAGTGGGGTAAGATGAGCCATGTTTTACTTATGTGGTCCTCAAGATAAGAGAAAATTAGGCAGAAGTACAATGAAAGTATCTAAAGTAATTTCCTATCATTTTAAATGATCAGAATGCATCTATTACAACGGGTTCTAAAAATATGGTTTTTTTATAAAAAAAAAAGCGTTCCTGTGGCTCAATTTACCCCGGGTTAGGGGTAAGTTGATCCGAATCAGTGGGTAAGTTGCACCATCTGGGTGTAAACTGACCATCTAACTGAATCTCAATCAAAAAAGAAATATTTAATTTCCCTCTTTACAAATAGTCATATTTATTTTCTTAAAACTAACTTAACCTAAAACCAACCAAATGAAGTTGAAATTTAAATATCTTTAATTGTTTGCATTTCTGAAACAATATATTGAACACCAAAGTTGTAACCTTTCCAAAAACAGACTAAACAGTGAGTTTAAGTAAAATTAAAAAAAATACTGAATTAAACATATGGCCCAAAATATATGGTCACATGACCATAAAAGTGCACGGTTGCTGAGATAAAAGGTTGCCACTCTCCCCTACTGGAATTAGCATTAAGCGAATTAAGCTAGATGATATCGAGAGACCAGAAATAAAATGATCACACTATTCTTCTGGCACGATCATTTCTTTAGCAAAGTCTCTCATCTCTCATCAGTCAATCGCCATTCCGTGTCTGGTCTAAATCGCAATTGTCCTCATGTGTTGCTGCAGGACAGCAATTGCAAGTACATTTTCGGGTCATCTTTGCAGGAATGTAATATAAAGATTGTACAAAGTAACGTATAGTAAGTGAACACTTAGCAGACACATATCAGTATAAACAGATATCTCTCAGTGCAATATGCGTCACATGACTAAACATGCGTCATGGTTTTCAAATACCTCCGTTTTTACAGTCCACACTTCAATGCGAAATCGCCTTTTCAAATGTGTCCACTTGGGAGAGCGTCTTCAAAAAAAGCTCAGTTTTCAAATGTGAACGGAAGGCCAAAACGTAGAGAAAAAGATACTTCTTCAAATGTATCTGGATTAGTGCACAATATTTGAGCACAATATGACTGTGGAGATCACTAAACTCCAGCTTACATGTTTGCCAGTGTTTTCAGATCATCAAGCTTAAGTAAAAGAGATTAAGTAAAACACTGGGTAGAAAATGTATCAATTTAAGCAAAAAGTTCTAATTGCGGGATTTAACCGCCAAATGTCAAATTAAACGTTCTCGGGATAAATAACCAGTGGGAAAATATCTCAGACAATTAGGCTTAATTAATCGTGCATGATCATGATTAAAATAGGATTAATCTTTGGTGTATGAAAACTCACTGAAGTTCCTAATCTGATAATAAGACATACTGAAACTAAACTGCGATGTAGACTCATTTACACATCAACAACAGCTATTTTTGACTCGTCCAGTCATGGTGAGGTAATAAGGAGGAAGTATATTATTCCTAAAGAGCATAAAAGCAGTATGAAGCTGTTATCAGGAGCTTTAATGCAGCGCGCTGAGCTCCAACTATACTGCCAGTAAATCATTACGAGTCAATCAGGAACTAATAGATGTTTGTGTGTGTGTGTGTGTGTGTGACTAATGCACTTGAGCTCTAATCATCTTCTCATACCTCTGATAAGACTAATACACTCAGGATCTCATGCAGAGCCACACTCTCACACACACACACTGAGCACATTTTGCTGCTCAGAGGTGGATGTTCTCACTCATGTTTCATTCAGTGTGTAACGTTCATTTCTCCTTAAATGCCATAAATATAGATGCAAGAAGTCAATATAAAGAGCTATATGACTCATTTGATATTAGGAGATTTTGATGAGAAATGTTTGAGTTCATTTTGAGATATCTGACTTTTTATTCCGAGCACAGTTTGAGAGACACGTGAGATTGCTGGGGAAAACATTAGCAGGAGCAGTGTTTCATTTCATTGGGTGAGTCTCATGAAATGGTCACATTTTATGCCAAAATCAAAAGAAAAATGATAAGAAATTAAATTTTGCATAAAGAAAATGAAGCCTATTTTAGGACCATTCATGCTTTGCCATTGTTACATTATTCATGATAATGAAATACATTTTCTTCCCCAAATTCTCATTATTTTTTACGTGATTCTTTTTTGAGCTTTTTTGCATTTCTCATTTTCCTCATTGGTGATTTTTTTGAATCAGCAAAATCTAAAACATAATTTACCTAAAAATGACTTAAATTATATTTAATTATTACTTTAAATTATATTATTATTTTTATTATTACTACTACTACTACTACTAATAATAATAATAATAATAATATTAATATAAAACAATATATATATTTATAAAATAATAATAATAATAATAATAATAATAATAATAATAAAACTATTTAAATAATTTACCTAAAATGACTTAAATTATATGTAATTATTAAAATAAAATTATTTAATTAATAATTAAATTATTATTGTTTTATATTTTTATTATTAGAATTATTCATAGAATAATAATAATATAAAAAATAAATATTCTTATAATAATAATAATAATAATAATAATAATACTATTTAAATAATTTACTTAAAATTACTTAAATTATATGTAATTATTAAATTAAGTTGTTGTTATTTTATTACTACCACTACTATTAATAATAAAATAAAACAATAAATATTATTGTTTTATATTTTTTATCATTAGAATTATTCATAAAATAATAATAGTAATATAAAACAATAAATATTCATAAAATAATAATAATAATACTATTTAAATAATTTACCTATAATGGCTTAAATTATATGTAATTATTAAATTAAGTTATTATTATTTTATTACTGTTACCACTACTACTATTAATAATAAAATAAAACAATAAATATTATTGTTTTATAATTTTATTATTCAAATTATTCATAGAATAATAATATAAACAAATATTCATAAAATAATAATACTATTTAATTTACTTACAATAAATAATATTTTTTATATTATTATTATTATTAGAATTATTCATAAAATAATAATAATATAAAACAATAATATTTATTAATTTATAGTAACATGAATTTGGAGAAAATGTGCTCAATTGTCATAAAATGACATCATGTCTCAAAATTGAAAATATCTTTAATATCTAAGATATTCTTTCTTCTGATTTTGAGGCGAAATATGAGCTAGGTATATTTGTGAGATTCGTCCTATAGTTGTCCAGAAGAAACATTTGTGATATTAAAAAGATCTTGTTTGAGGTGTTTATTTCCCGTGGGCTTTTCTATTACGCTTTTACACTGCGAAGTTTGGCATTTCTTCGAATAAGCTGTGAGATTTTGGTTATTTCTGGTCTTTAGAGGGTGGAGAAGAGCGAGTTATGGTCTGTTTTATACAGGCCGTATGTGATTGGTGCAGATTCACGGTCTGTGAGGTTTCTGTAATATTACAGCTAGACTTCTTCTCAATATATCACAGATCAGAATCGCATAAAGCGGCCAAAACGACAGGCGGTGGTCCTCTGAGATGAGCGTTATCTTCAGACGGAAAACAATAACCAAACTTCTCCTTTATCGCCCTCCGTCTGTCTCGTTCTGCTAACTGCACACTATTTAGATGAACAAATACTGGGCTTCAGTTGTGTGTGTCCTTCACCGGGGACCGTTTCTCTCGTTTAGATTTCATCACCCGTATTCCTCTCCTGCCCGGAGGCACAGACGTACCTTCATCCTCCCGTTCCTCTCTTCGTCTCCCCGGGGTCAGCCACGATTACACTGACACACACTTTGATAAAAGACCCAGATAATACTGTGTGTGTGAGAGTGTGTGTCTACTGGTGAACCCTACATTATGGGGACAAAATGTCCCCACAGAGATGGCAATATCTGAAATCCTTGTCCTTGTGGGGACATTTTTTGGTCATACTAAGTGTTTTTTTGAAAATGTAAAAATGCAGAAAGATTTCTGTGATGGGTAGGTTTAGGGGGGAGGGTTAGTGTAGGTATAAAAACCATTACGTCTATGGAAAGTCCCCATAAAACATGAAAACACAACGTGTGTGTGTGTGTGTGTGTATGAGAGAGAGACACACATAATCATAATAATCATAATCATAATCAATAAATATAATCCACTGCTCATGTCTTTCTCAGATAAAAGTGAAGGTTGTTTTTTGATGAAGACCAAGGCCACAGGTTTATAGCCTGATGCCAAACGGCAAACCACACGAAAACTGTAGCTCAACTGGCACCACGTCATGCATTCAATACCCAGGGACACACAATGATTATCATTTTTTTAAAATATATTTTAATTTTTTTTTTTTTTATAGATGAATTCATTTATAATAAATAATTTTTATTTATTAATTTATATGTAACACAAGCAGAAATAATTTCTGTGTAAATAGTTTGTAAAAACATGCTTGTATTTAAAAAAAACATGTTGCATTGATTAGATGCAACAATTTATGGTATGTATGGTTTTATGAACAATTTCAAAATAAATTAATTTTGCTTGTGTTGAACGAATGAGGCAGGGTTCTTATTTATGGTTGTGCTTTTGTATTTCTGTTTTTTAAATGTATCTTATTTATTTATTTTTCAGTTTTAATCTTTAGTTTTAAAATTTAGTTTTATTACTTTTTATTTTTTATATACACTCACCTAAAGGATTATTAGGAACACCATACTAATACTGTGTTTGACCCCCTTTCGCCTTCAGAACTGCCTTAATTCTACGTGGCATTGATTCAACAAGGTGCTGAAAGCATTCTTTAGAAATGTTGGCCCATATTGATAGGATAGCATCTTGCAGTTGATGGAGATTTGTGGGATGCACATCCAGGGCACGAAGCTCCCGTTCCACCACATCCCAAAGATGCTCTATTGGGTTGAGATCTGGTGACTGTGGGGGCCATTTTAGTACAGTGAGCTCATTGTCATGTTCAAGAAACCAATTTGAAATGATTCGAGCTTTGTGACATGGTGCATTATCCTGCTGGAAGTAGCCATCAGAGGATGGGTACATGGTGGTCATAAAGGGATGGACATGGTCAGAAACAATGCTCAGGTAGGCCGTGGCATTTAAACGATGCCCAATTGGCACTAAGGGGCCTAAAGTGTGCCAAGAAAACATCCCCCACACCATTACACCACCACCACCAGCCTGCACAGTGGTAACAAGGCATGATGGATCCATGTTCTCATTCTGTTTACGCCAAATTCTGACTCTACCATCTGAATGTCTCAAAAGAAATCGAGACTCATCAGACCAGGCAACATTTTTCCAGTCTTCAACTGTCCAATTTTGGTGAGCTCGTGCAAATTGTAGCCTCTTTTTCCTATTTGTAGTGGAGATGAGTGGTACCCGGTGGGGTCTTCTGCTGTTGTAGCCCATCCGCCTCAAGGTTGTGCGTGTTGTGGCTTCACAAATGCTTTGCTGCATACCTCGGTTGTAACGAGTGGTTATTTCAGTCAAAGTTGCTCTTCTATCAGCTTGAATCAGTCGGCCCATTCTCCTCTGACCTCTAGCATCAACAAGGCATTTTCGCCCACAGGACTGCCGCATACTGGATGTTTTTCCCTTTTCACACCATTCTTTGTAAACTCTAGAAATGGTTGTGCGTGAAAATCCCAGTAACTGAGCAGATTGTGAAATACTCAGACCGGCCCGTCTGGCACCAACAACCATGCCACGCTCAAAATTGCTTAAATCACCTTTCTTTCCCATTCTGACATTCAGTTTGGAGTTCAGGGGATTGTCTTGACCAGGACCACACCCCTAAATGCATTGAAGCAACTGCCATGTGATTGGTTGATTAGATAATTGCATTAATGAGAAATTGAACAGGTGTTCCTAATAATCCTTTAGGTGAGTGTATATATATATATATTAGGGCTGTCAAATCAATTAATCGCATCTAACATAAAAGTTTGTGTTTATGTAATATATGTGTGTATATATTATATATATATGTGTGTGTGTGTGTGTGTGTGTGTGTGTGTGTATGTACAGTGGGGAGAACAAGTATTTGATACACAGCCGATTTTGCAGGTTTTCCTACTTACAAAGCATGTAGAGGTCTGTAATTTTTATCATAGGTACTCTTCAACTGTGAGTGACGGAATCTAAAACAAAAATCCAGAAAATCACATTGTATGATTTTTAAATAATGAATTTGCATTTTATTGCATGACATAAGTATTTGATCACCTACCAACCAGTAAGAATGCCGGCTCTCACAGACCTGTTAGTTTTTCAAACAGACTCCAACCTCTCCACAATGGCCAAGACCAGAGAGCTGTGTAAGGACATCAGGGATAAAATTGTAGACCTGCACAAGGCTGGGATGGGCTACAGGACAATAGGCAAGCAGCTTGGTGAGAAGGCAACAACTTTTGGCGCAATTATTAGAAAATGGAAGAAGTTTAAGATGACGGTCAGTCTCCCTCGGTCTGGGGCACCATGCAAGATCTCACCTCGTGGGGCATCAATGATCATGAGGAAGGTGAGGGATCAGCCCAGAACTACACGGCAGGACCTGGTCAATGACCTGAAGAGAGCTGGGACCACAGTCTCAAAGAAAACCATTAGTAACACACTACGCCATCATGGATTAAAATCCTGCAGCGCACGCAAGGTCCCCCTGCTCAAGCCAGCGCATGTCCAGGCCCGTCTGAAGTTTGCCAATGACCATCTGGATGATCCAGAGGAGGAATGGGAGAAGGTCATGTGGTCTGATGAGACAAAAATAGAGCTTTTTGGTCTAAACTCCACTCGCCGTGTTTGGAGGAAGAAGAAGGATGAGTACAACCCCAAGAACACCATCCCAACCGTGAAGCATAGAGGTGGAAACATCATTCTTTGGGGATGCTTTTCTGCAAAGGGGACAGGACGACTGCACCGTATTGAGGGGAGGATGGATGGGGCCATGTATCGCGAGATTTTGGCCAACAACCTCCTTCCCTCAGTAAGAGCACTGAAGATGGGTCGTGGCTGGGTCTTCCAGCATGACAACGACCCGAAACACACAGCCAGGGCAACTAAGGAGTGGCTCCGTAAGAAGCATCTCAAGGTCCTGGAGTGGCCTAGCCAGTCTCCAGACCTGAACCCAATAGAAAATCTTTGAAGGGAGCTGAAAGTCCGTATTGCCCAGCGACAGCCTCGAAACCTGAAGGATCTGGAGAAGGTCTGTATGGAGGAGTGGGCCAAAATCCCTGCTGCAGTGTGTGCAAACCTGGTCAAGAACTACAGGAAACGTATGATCTCTGTAATTGCAAACAAAGGTTTCTGTACCAAATATTAAGTTCTGCTTTTCTGATGTATTAAATACTTATGTCATGCAATAAAATGCAAATTAATTACTTAAAAATCATACAATGTGATTTTCTGGATTTTTGTTTTAGATTCCGTCACTCACAGTTGAAGAGTACCTATGATAAAAATTACAGACCTCTACATGCTTTGTAAGTGGACAAACCTGCAAAATCAGCAGTGTATCAAATACTTGTTCTCCCCACTGTATATATGATAATTCTTTGCGATTAATCAATTTGATTATAATAAACACTTTTAATAAAATCAAGTAAATTCTTAATATGAATGTTTGATTAAACAACGATTTTGTACTTAATTTCATTTACCTTTTTTTTTAAGTAACTAAAGTAATAACTTTTTTAATTAATAAACACATTTAAAATTTCTGGGGCATTTTCCCCCTTCAAATACCCCTTCATTTTCGACTTGGTTTATGTGCAAATCTTGTTTTATTTGTGAAGCAGTTTTCTATTTTTAAATTCAATCTGCATTTATTTATGACTAACCCCATAAATCTGCAGCTCTCACTGAAAATGATCTGCTTTGTCACTGCAAAATCAGTGTAGGTTCCTTAATCTGCAAGAAATACGTTTTATTGCTCTATGCTTTACAGAGTCACCGTTCTCTGATCCCAGACCTGCTCTTGTGTTGAACACTCGCTCGTGTTGGTCTTGAGTACATGTGAACACAGGTTGTTTTGTGGAGTGTTAGTTTATCTGCTCTGGTCCTAATCAGCTGTTTCAGCAGGGAACTGTCTGTGTCTCTCTCGGCGCCCAGCGGTGCTCATATCTGTTGAGTTTACTCAGCGGGCAGCAGGCACTCACTCCTGTCAGCAGTCCAGCGTGTGCCGCTTCAAGAGTCTGGGAGTCTCTGCTGTCTGGGAAACATGTTGCTAGTTTGTCAGATCACACCATTTGTTTGGAATGGCCGTCAGTGGAGAAAGGTACTTGTTGTGTCCTCCAGAAAGTGTAGTTAAGCTATACCAGGCGCCAACAGGATCATGCTAACTCACCAAACCACTTGGTTTGAGCTAAAAGCTCAGCTCATTAAAATAAAAATTATATATATAGATATTATATATTATATAGAATAAATGATATAGTATATATAATTATTTAACAAAATATAATAAAATAATAATAATAATAACAATACATACTATGTAATCATGTTGTTGTAGGACTCAAGAAGGAAATATATAATATATATATAATAGTTTTAACCTACAATCTTTTTAATTAATTAATTTATTTAAATCATGACAGGAAATTAATATTGTTTTGTATTAAATATATATATATATATTTTTAATATTAACAATAATTAATATAATATTTAATTATATATAAATATGTATATATTGTGTTAATAAAATAATATATAATAAATTATAAAATAATATGATATAATATTAATATATCATATATACACACCGATCAGGCATAACATTATGTTACATTTGACCCGTCGAGGCATGGACTCCACTAGACCCCTGAAGGTGTGCTGTGGTATCTGGCACCAAGTCCTGTAAGTTGCGAGGTGGGGCCTCCATGGATTGGACTTGTTTGTTCAGCACATCCCACAGATGCTCGATTGGATTGAGATCTGGGGAATTTGGAGGCCAAGTCAACACCTCAAACCATTCCTGAACCATTTTTGCTTTGTGGCAGGGCGCATTATCCTGCTGAAAGAGGCCACAGCCACCAGGGAACACCGTTTCCATGAAAGGGTGTACATGGTCTGCAACAATGCTTAGGTAGGTGGTACGTGTCAAAGTAACATCCACATGGATGGCAGGACCCAAGGTTTCCCAGCAGAACATTCCCCAAAGCATTACACTGCCTCCGCCGGCTTGCCTTCTTCTTCTTCGGCAGTGGACAGGGGTCAGCATGGGCACCCTGACTGGTCTGCGGCTATGCAGCCCCATACGCAACAAACTGCGATGCACTGTGTATTCTGACACCTTTCTATCAGAACCAGCATTAACATCTTGAGCAATTTGAGCTACAGTAGCTCGTCTGTTTGATCGGACCACACGGGCCAGCTTTCACTCCCCACGTGCATCAATGAGCCTTGGCCGCCCATGACCCTGTCGCCGGTTCACCACTGTTCCTTCCTTGGACCACTTTTGATAGATACACACAACAATGTTGATAGATGCCACAAGAGTTGCAGTTTTGGAGATGCTCTGACTCAGTCGTCTAGCCATCACAATTTGGCCCTTGTCAAACTCGCTCAAATCCTTACGCTCGCTCAAATGTTCACTTGCTGCCTAATATATCCTAACCACAGATTATTCACTTCACCGGTCATAATGTTATGCCTGATCAGTGTATATATCGTCAATGTCAACAACAATATTAATAATATTTTATATAATTATATAATAATTTATAATAACATTTGTGTAAATAATATTAATAATAAAATATATAAAATAAAATAATAATAATATATAATAAAATTATATTTATAGTTATCATCCTTGGTGTGAACGGGCCTTAAGTCAGCTGGCGTTTCATAATAGTGTTTCGTACTATTTGTATGTGTGAGAGTGTCTGTAAGAAAGAGATAGAGAAGACACAATCCTTTCCCAGAACAACTTCTTCAATGTCTGATTTTAACTGCGCCGAGGGAAACAACGAAAGAGAGAGGGAGAGAGAGAGAGAGAGAGAGAGAGAGAGAGAGAGAGAGAGAGAGAGAGAGAGAGAGATAAAGCGAAATACAAAAGCGTATGTCTGAATGTAGATAAAATACACAAGTGAGGTTTATTTTAAAGAAAGATAGCTCAAGAAAAAACATTTGACAAGAACATGTTTATATGGTTTAAAACAATAGTGCTGGTGTTGTGTTGTGATTGTTTGTGGTTAGTGGAACATAGTTAATGTAGTGAACTACAACTGTGAATCCTCTGCCATAGGACACCTGTGAGAACATATACGCTAAAAATCACCAGTTGTTTTTTCCAAAATCTTTTCTATTATTAAGACTATTTATGACAGAATGGCATTGTTGATGTGGAACAGAAGCTCTTTCTGATGGTTTGGGTCTGCTTTTCATTTCACAAGGCTGTGCTGGAGCAGCAGATCAAAGAGCCTGTGTACTATATGGACACACACACACACACACACACACACACTCTGACTGCATGAGTGCATCATGCTTTGTCCCTTCAGTTCACAGGGGAGATCAATCTTAAACGTTTATCACTCTTTACTCCCGTCCCTCCCTCCCTCCCTCCCCTCAACTATCCATCCATCCCTCCATCTCCTCCCTATACCTCCATCAGCAGATGTGTCCATTCATCATATTTTGTCAGGTTCATTCCCGTCTCTCTCTCTGTCTTGTTCTGTCTGTCTCTCTGTGTGTCTCACGTCTGCAGTCCTGCTCAGAACTGATCTACTGAGTGCATGTTATGCCCAGTCTACACTATGGTTTCCTTTGTTACTATGTGCGCTACCGCAGAAGCTTCTAACCTAGCAAGCTCGATTTCATGTGTCATTGTCTTCTGAAACACAATCCATAGCCTATAAGCATGTGGGTTCAAGAGCAAAGCACTAAAAACCCTGTTTACACCTGGTGTTAAAGGGATAGTTCACCCAAAAATGAAAAATCTGTCATTATTACTCACCCTCATATCTTTCCAAACCCGTAAGACTTTTGTTCATCTTCGGAACACAAATGAAGATGTTTTTGATTAAATCTGAGGGCTTTCTGTCCCTCCATTGACAGTCTACACAACTACCACTTTGACGCTTCAAAAAGTTCATAAAGAGATTGTAAAACTAATCCATATGAACTGAGTGGTTTAGTCCAAATTTTCTGAGGAGACTCGATCACTTTATATGATGAACAGGATTTTATTCACATATAAACATTCAACTAATGAGGTTCATTATCGTGTTACGCATCACGTTTGAGCTTCAGCAAGAACCAATGAGGTTCATTCTCGTGTTACGCGTCACGTTTGAGCTTCAGCAAGAGCCAATGAGGTTCATTCTCGTGTTACGCGTCACGTTTGAGCTTCAGCAAGAGCCAATGAGGTTCATTCTCGTGTTACGCGTCACGTTTGAGCTTCAGCAAGATCCAATGAGGTTCATTCTCGTGTTACGCAGCACGTTTGAGCTTCAGCAAGAGCCAATGAGGTTCATTCTCGTGTTACGCAGCACGTTTGAGCTTCAGCAAGAGCCAATGAGGTTCATTCTCGTGTTACGCAGCACGTTTGAGCTTCAGCAAGATCCAATGAGGTTCATTCTCGTGTTACGCGTCACGTTTGAGCTTCAGCAAGATCCAATGAGGTTCATTCTCGTGTTACGCAGCACGTTTGAGCTTCAGCAAGAGCCAATGAGGTTCATTCTCGTGTTACGCGTCACATTTGAGCTTCAGCAAGAGCCAATGAGGTTCATTCTCGTGTTACGCGTCACGTTTGAGCTTCAGCAAGAACCAATGTGGTTCATTCTCGTGTTACGCGCCGCGTTTGAGCTTCAGCAAGGGCCAATGAGGTTCATTCTCGTGTTACGCGTCACATTTGAGCTTCAGCAAGAGCCAATGAGGTTCATTCTCGTGTTACGCAGCATGTTTGCGCTTCAGCAAGAACCAATGAGGTTCATTCTCGTGTTACGCAGCATGTTTGCGCTTCAGCAAGAGCCAATGAGGTTCATTCTCGTGTTACGCAACACGTTTGCGCTTCAGCAAGAACCAATGAGGTTCATTCTCGTGTTACGCGTCACGTTTGAGCTTCCTCAAGAACCAATGAGGTTCATTCTCGTGTTACGCAGCACGTTTGAGCTTCAGCAAGAACCAATGAGGTTCATTCTCGTGTTACGCAGCACGTTTGAGCTTCAGCAAGAACCAATGAGGTTCATTCTCGTGTTACGCGTCACGTTTGAGCTTCAGAGAAGAGCCAATGAGGTTCATTCTCGTGTTACGCGTCACGTTTGAGCTTCCTCAAGAAGAATGAGGTTCATTCTCGTGTTACGCAGCACGTTTGAGCTTCAGCAAGAACCAGTGAGGTTCATTCTCGTGTTACGCAGCACGTTTGAGCTTCCTCAAGAACCAATGAGGTTCATTCTCGTGTTACGCAACACGTTTGCGCTTCAGCAAGAACCAATGAGGTTCATTCTCGTGTTACGCGTCACGTTTGAGCTTCCTCAAGAACCAATGAGGTTCATTCTCGTGTTACGCAGCACGTTTGAGCTTCAGCAAGAACCAATGAGGTTCATTCTCGTGTTACGCAGCACGTTTGAGCTTCAGCAAGAACCAGTGAGGTTCATTCTTGTGTTACGCGTCACGTTTGAGCTTCAGAAAAGAGCCAATGAGGTTCATTCTCGTGTTACGCAGCACGTTTGAGCTTCCTCAAGAAGAATGAGGTTCATTCTCGTGTTACGCAGCACGTTTGAGCTTCAGCAAGAACCAGTGAGGTTCATTCTCGTGTTACGCAGCACGTTTGAGCTTCCTCAAGAACCAATGAGGTTCATTCTCGTTTTACGCAGCACATTTGAGCTTCCTCAAGAACCAGTGAGGATCATTCTTGTGTTACGCATCACGTTTGAGCTTCAGCAAGAACCAGTGAGGTTCATTCTCGTGTTACGCAGCACGTTTGAGCTTCCTCAAGAACCAATGAGGTTCATTCTCGTGTTACGCAGCACGTTTGAGCTTCAGCAAGAACCAGTGAGGTTCATTCTCGTGTTACGCAGCACGTTTGAGCTTCCTCAAGAACCAATGAGGTTCATTCTCGTTTTACGCAGCACATTTGAGCTTCCTCAAGAACCAATGAGGTTCATTCTCGTGTTACGCAGCACGTTTGAGCTTCCTCAAGAACCAGTGAGGTTCATTCTTGTGTTACGCAGCACTTTTAAACTTCTGCAAGAACCAATGAGGTTTGTTCTCGGGCATCAAGCAGGTTCGGTTGAGCTTCTGTTTATTTTCGCTGATCAATGTTTATATGTGAATAAAAGCCTAAATTCAAACTGTTCATTATATAAAGCGATCATGTCTCTTCAGAAAATTTGGACTAAACCGCTCAGTTCATATGGATTAGTTTTACGATTTCTTTATAAACGTTTTGAAGCGTCAAAGTGGTAATTGCGTAGCTGTCAATGGAGGGACAGAAATCTCTCAGATTTCATCAAAAATATCTTCATTTGTGTTCCGAAGAATTTTCATTTTTGGGTGAACTATCCCTTTAAGATGCGATTTGGTCGATCAGATCACAAGTAGACGTTTACACCAGCGTTCTTCCTATTCCAATTGCTTCCAAAGCTAGCTTTCTATTGCAAGCCTCTCCGAAATGGCCTACCCTACCTTTAATCTAGGGCTATTGACTAGTTAGGCTGGCTCTATGTAGATATTGTAATAGTGATTTAATTTGACAGCAATGTGAAGCTTAGGGTAAACACTATTGTTACCTGGCTGTCACCAGTGAATGCTGTTCTACTGGCTGTGAGGAGGGATGCAGAAGAATGGGAGGGGCAGAATTAGATCTTAAAGGGTACCTATTATGCCCCTTTTTACAAGATGTAATATAATTCTCAGGTGTCCCCAGAGTGTGTCTGTGAAGTTTCAGAGTAAAATTCCTAACAGATCATTTAATATACCATTTTGAAAATGGCAATTTTTGGGTTTGAGAAAAATGAGCTGTTTTGTGTGTGTGTGTGTCTCCTTTAAATGCAAATGAGCTGCTGCTCCCCGTCCCCCAGAGGACGGAGCCTTCAGTCTAAACAGTTATGCAGTTATGCGTATGCAGCAAGTACAGAAATCCCGTGTGTATATTAGATCTGTGTAACGTTACTAAAGTGAAAGCAGTGTAATATACAGCACCTACTGCTATATATGCTGTTAATATGAATCAAACAACAAGCGATAAACAGAAAATCACTCACTGCTCTTGACTGAATGAACTTAGTAGCTTTAATAAGAGCACATTTCTCACTTGAATGCTCTGGCGAGGAGATAAACATGGCGGACTTTGTACAGCTCACTGAGGGCGGGGTCTAGAAGTGTCCATCAACACTCGTGGGCGGGGCCTGCAAAATGTGACGTCACTTTGCCAGGAATCTGCAAACGGCTTATTCTGAGACACTGCTTATGTGGTTAGCACGTTTGAGCTTCAGTGGTCACTTCATTGAGAATTGATGCCATGGGCCTAAATAAAAAATAACATTTAAAATAAAAAAAATATGCACTTACAGTATGGCTTGGAAAAGTCAGACACCAAAAGATCAGGTGTTTGAGCACCACTTGGGGTCTATCTGTACTGTATGTTTTTGGGCTCAACTCCTCTCACAGTTTATATCTGAAGAATAACTTTAGTGGCATATCTCTCCCTCTTTTCCTCTCCAAATGTCTTTTTTCTCCCCTTTCTGATTTTGTTCTCCAGTCACATTTGCTCCCATCATGAAAACGATCGATCCTTCTTTAGGACTTCAGAGACATCATAAACTCTCGTAAGTGTAAATGTCAGACTGTTCCCCCTCCACTCAGATATTAACAGTGTGTGTGTGTTTCACAGGCTCCTTCTCTTTGAGCGTGCTGCTGGTGTCGTTGGCGGTAACCGTGTGTGGCGTTTGGCTGGTGGCTCTCTGCGGCGTCTGTAAATGGTGTCAACGCAAGCTGGTGAGTTACACACAACATTTTAAGACGATCCTGTACATGCATTTTGTTTGTACAATGTAGTGGCACTTTTGTAATGCATTGACCAAACGTTTGGATGTACATTTGTGTAGCTTGAATGTTTCTGGTCTTTCTATTACAGGACAGATTGAATATTTTACTGCTTAAAAGTTGTTATTTCATAGCCTTGGAGAATTAAAGAGGACCTATTTATGCTTTTTTTCAATTTCAATTTTTTTAGTGTGTAATGTTGCTGTTTGAGCATGAAAAAGGTCTGCAAAGTTACAAAGCACAAAGTCACTTTAAAGGGAGTTATTCTCTATATCAGTGTCACTGTTTCTGAACTCCCTGAAACGCCTCCATTGACCCTTTTCACATTTCTGGGTTTCTCAGAAGCGCAAGTTGGGTAAACTTATATAGCGGTGAACGAGAGACTACGTTAAAGGGTACGAAGTCTTGATTTTATGTTTTCATGCTTGATTGTTCAAAAAACGCATTATTTTTCACATATTTTACATTATTACTGCTCCTCTCTCCTCAGTCTGGCTCGACAACGCCGATTTCGATGAAGCCCCTCCTTCCGAAATATGAAATGTGCTGTGATTGGTTAGTTGGCCCAGTGGGTTGTGATTGGCAGCGGTTAACACGTGTTCGGGAAATGTCCCGCCCCTCCATAACTACGAGTTCTAGTGTAAATATTACAGATGGCCTCAATTTCAAACCAATTCGAGCCCGATTCAGATCCTTACAATGTTAACGAACAAGAGGATCGTGCAAAACGGATTTCATGCACAGACTTTGCAAGCACAGATTTCACGTTTCAGAGTGGTGTGTTTTTTGTAATTTTCTTATACACTATAGATACAATGTTGTCCACCATTTAATCGTGATATTTGTTGGAAAACTAAGGTAATTCAAACAAAACCATGGCTAATTTTCCTAATGAGCGGTGAACCATCTTACAAAAGCGAGAGCTTACAAAAGTTACAGAAAACAAGCTGTTCTCCATAAAATCAGTGCTGCCTAGCAACTGCATAGCAACACCCTGGCAACCACCAGAACACATTAGCATTCTGCCAGCGAGTTTTGTGCAGGCAAGCACCACTCACACTTTCTAAATGTATTTTAGTTTATTATATTTTTGATGTGTTGGCCACATTTGTTAGTGTTTCATGTCACACATACTGTGTGTAGCCAAAAGGGTTTTCTCCAGGGTGAAAACAACCACCTATAATTTCAGCCTCACGACCACTGATCAGACTTTTAAATGGCAGCACTGATTGGAACAACCTTGAGTGACCTGAATGATGTTTCAGAGTAAAAGATCCATTTCCTTTTATTCCACCAGAAGCAAAATACTTAATTGAACATGCCGGGAGATCTCACACAAACACAGAATCGTAAATTCAGTCGGATATCCTCAGCCACAACTGTATGTGATCTTTGACCTTATTCCTCCCAGAAGACTGACCACAGGCCATCACAGCTGGTGTCATGAGGTCATTGAGCTCATATATGCCCTCTGAACCTGTGCGTGCATGTGTGTGTTTTGGTTAGTGAGTATGTGCACATGCATACTAACAAGTGTGTTATTGTGTGCAAGGAAGTCTTGAGTGTGTGTGAGTGAGTGAGTGTGTGTGCGTGTGTGAGTGTGTGTGTGTGAGAGAGAGAGAGTGTGTGTGTGTGTGAGAGTGAGTGTGTGTATGAGTGTGTGTGTGCGTGTGTGTTTGTGTGAGTGTGTGAGTCGTTGTGTGAGTCGGTGTGTGAGTGAGTGTGTGTGTGTGTGTGTTTGTCAGAGAGTGTGTGTGTGTGTGTGTGTGTGTGTGTGTGTGATTGTGTATGAGTGTGTGTGAGAGTGTGTGCGTGTGTGTGAGTGTGTGTGAGTCAGTGTGTGAGTGAGTGAGTGTGTGTTTGTGAGAGAGTGTGTGTGTATGTGTATGTGTGTGTGTGCTTAAGGGAGAGAATTTCTCTGTGTTTTACTCCGCTATGCTTTGGAGACCTTTCGGGGATGCCCTCAAAGGTAAAAAAATATTCATAAATGGAGTTAATAATGTTTATTTATTTGTTTAAATTCTATGCTTAGTCTTTAGATATGAAGTCACAGGAGAACGTATGCACCAGAGAAACAAGCGCGCAAACATCTTTAAAATCTTGTGTTTGAACTTCTGTTTTTGCGGTAGCTCTTTATGTTTCTATGGCATCGCTGTCGAAGAGTAATTAGCCGGTCAGGTGGAACGAAAGTTATCATGAGCATTGTAATGTTTGAAGTGGATGTCATAACAAATGCCAGTAGACCGGGAAGATTTTAAAACGAGCGGTTTATTCATAAATCCGTAAGATCTTACCTTCATGCTGTGGAAATACAAACTGGAAGAGCGCTAAAAAGGGGCGTGGCTACATAAGGTCTGTAATATGTCGTCTCCCTGCTGAAAAAACATCTTAAAGGTGGTCTTAGCTGGTTTAAAGTGGTCTCCCAGCCTGGCCATGCTTGTGTTCAGTTGGTCTCGCTTTGAAAATCTCTCTAAAACCAGCGAGCAAACCATCTTAGACAGTTTTTTTATTTTTTATTATGGCGATTGCTAAGTAAATGTGTGTTTTGTGCTCAGAACTCTTTGTGACTTCGTGTTCATCAACTTTAACAGGAAATGACTTGCACTTCAGCAGGAAGCTGCTCCTGTCTCTGCCTCATTTTACGCTCAGACACGGTTGCAAGTAACATTAAGTTAAATTGAGCAGTTAGTTGGATGTGTGTTAAAAGAAGACTAACAATATGTCACCAGAAAGTGTGTGTGTGTGTGTGTGTGTGTCAGAGAGTGTAAGTGTGTGTGTGTGTGTAGGCAGGTTTTTCTTCTGCTGATTAAATGAGTCAAAAATATACTATTATAGTTTTATTAGTGCTGTCAAATCGATTAATCATGATTAATTGCATCTAACATAAAAGTTTGTGTGTATATGTATGTATATATATATATATATAGATATACAGTGGTGTGAAAAAGTGTTTGCCCCCTTGTTAAATATGATCAAAGATGGTTGTAAAAAATAAATCTGCATTGTTAATCCTTTTGATATTTTATTTAAAAAATTAGCAAAAATCTAACCTTTCATTTAAGTAAAAGAATTGAAAGTGGGGGGGGGGGGGGGGGGGGAGGGAATCACATTATGAAATAAATGTTTTTCTCCAAAACACGTTAGGAACAATTATTTGCCCCCTTTTATTGAATACTTTATGCAACCTCCTTTTTCCAAGATAACAGCTCTGAGTCTTCTCCTATAACGCCTGATGAGTTTGGAGAACACCTGACAAGAGATCAGAGACCATTCCTCCATACAGAATCTCTCCAGATCCTTCAGATTCCCAGATCCATGTTGGTGCTTCTTCTCTTCAGTTCAGCCCACTCATTTTCTATAGGGTTCAAGTCAGGGACTGGGATGGCCATTGCAGATGCTTGGTTTTGTGCTCAGTGATCCATTTTTGTTTTGATTTTGATGTTTGTTTTTGGATCACTGTCCAGTTGGAAGATCCAAACATGGCCCATTATAAGATTTCTAGCACAGGCTGTCAGGTTTTGATTTTTTATCTGTTGGTATTTGATCGAATCCATGATGCCATGTATCTGAACAAGATGTCCAGGACCTCTGGCAGAAAATTAGGCCCACAGCATTAAAGATACAGCAGAGTATTTCATTTTACACATGGGGTACTTTTTTATCCCTGTGTGCACCAAACCCATCTTAAGTGTTTGCTGCCAAAAAGCTCTTTTTTGTTTGTTTCATCTGTCCACAGAACGTTTGAAAAGTAACTGACACTACTGGAACTTCAAACGAGACGGGTTCTATGGTCAGGTGAAGCAAACAAAAAAAAAGTACCCCATGTGTAAAATGAAATACTCTGCTGTATCTTTAATGCTGTGGGCCTAATTTTCTGCCAGAGGTCCTGGACATCTTGTTCAGATACATGGCATCATGGATTAGATCAAATACCAACAGATAAAAAAATCAAAACCTGACAGCCTGTTCTAGAAATCTTATAATGGGCCATGTTTGGATCTTCCAACAGGACAGTGATCCAAAAACATCAAAATCAAAACAAAAATGGGTCACTGAGCACAAAACCAAGCATCTGCAATGGCCATCCCAGTCCCTGACCTGTATATATTTCAAAATTTCTTAATTCTCCTCCCTCCTTTTAATATTAAACATATATCACCAATGTTCTTAGGTAATTAAGACATAATATCATGTCGTTCCATTGATGTTTTAACATTTTTACACAATAAATTGAAAAAAGAATAAGACATTTCTTTCAAAATTAACAAAAACCTTTACCTGACGGTGTAAAATTATAAAAAATCCTGACGGAGTTGACGCAAAGTGAGGACACAACTTTTATAGCTATTTTTTAATTGAAAATATAATTCAGTATTTACTTGTTGTATTGTTTGATATCTTAAAGATCTCAGCCTTTTAATGTAACTGTGTATTTGTTGCATTTTTAAACACTTTGTTTGGCAGTTTTACATTGTGACCTCATGCTGAGGACAGGTTAAATTACATGTGTTTCCAAGTATAGAGTGTGCTTTTAAAATAATACTAAAGAAATTATTAATTATAAGTATAAGCAATAAATGTCCTGAGTATACACATTTCACTTAGATGTAACTTTTTAAGTATTATTATTGTGTTGATATTCTTATTTTTTAACATAAATAGGGCTTTTGTGTTTGGGACATGTTTTGTCCCTTATCTCAAGAATAAGTGTATATATATATATATATATATACAAACCCGATTCCAAAAAAGTTGGGACACTGTACAAATTGTGAATAAAAAAGGAATGCAATAATTTACAAATCTCATAAACTTATATTTTATTCACAATAGAATATAGATAACATATCAAATGTTGAAAGTGAGACATTTTGAAATGTCATGCCAAATATTGGCTCATTTTGGATTTCATGAGAGCTACACATTCCAAAAAAGTTGGGACAGGTAGCAATAAGAGGCCGGAAAAGTTAAATGTACATATAAGGAACAGCTGGAGGACCAATTTGCAACTTATTAGGTCAATTGGCAACATGATTGGGTATAAAAAGAGCCTCTCAGAGTGGCAGTGTCTCTCAGAAGTCAAGATGGGCAGAGGATCACCAATTCCCCCAATGCTGCGGCGAAAAATAGTGGAGCAATATCAGAAAGGAGTTTCTCAGAGAAAAATTGCAAAGAGTTTGAAGTTATCATCATCTACAGTGCATAATATCATCCAAAGATTCAGAGAATCTGGAACAATCTCTGTGCGTAAGGGTCAAGGCCGGAAAACCATACTGGATGCCCGTGATCTTCGGGACCTTAGACGGCACTGCATCACATACTACAGGAATGCTACTGTAATGGAAATCACAACATGGGCTCAGGAATACTTCCAGAAAACATTGTCAGTGAACACAATCCACCGTGCCATTCGCCGTTGCCGGCTAAAACTCTATAGGTCAAAAAAGAAGCCATATCTAAACATGATCCAGAAGCGCAGGCGTTTTCTCTGGGCCAAGGCTCATTTAAAATGGACTGTGGCAAAGTGGAAAACTGTGGTCAGACGAATCAAAATTTGAAGTTCTTTTTGGAAAACTGGGACGCCATGTCATCCGGACTAAAGAGGACAAGGACAACCCAAGTTGTTATCAGCGCTCAGTTCAGAAGCCTGCATCTCTGATGGTATGGGGTTGCATGAGTGCGTGTGGCATGGGCAGCTTACACATCTGGAAAGGCACCATCAATGCTGAAAGGTATATCCAAGTTCTAGAACAACATATGCTCCCATCCAGACGTCGTCTCTTTCAGGGAAGACCTTGCATTTTCCAACATGACAATGCCAGACCACATACTGCATCAATTACAACATCATGGCTGCGTAGAAGGATCCGGGTACTGAAATGGCCAGCCTGCAGTCCAGATCTTTCACCCATAGAAAACATTTGGTGCATCATAAAGAGGAAGATGCGACAAAGAAGACCTAAGACAGTTGAGCAACTAGAAGCCTGTATTAGACAAGAATGGGACAACATTCCTATTCCTAAACTTGAGCAACTTGTCTCCTCAGTCCCCAGACGTTTGCAGACTGTTATAAAAAGAAGAGGGGATCCCACGCAGTGGTAAACATGGCCTTGTCCCAACTTTTTTGAGAGGTGTTGATGCCATGAAATTTAAAATTAAACTTATTTTTCACTTAAAATGATACATCTTCTCAGTTTAAACATTTGATATGTCATCTATGTTGTATTCTGAATAAAATATTGAACATCATTGCATTCTGTTTTTATTCACAATTTGTACAGTGTCCCAACTTTTTTGGAATCGGGTTTGTATATATATATATATACACATATATTATTTATTTACAAACTTTTGTGTTAGATGCGATTAATCAGGTTGTCAGCACTAGTTTCTATTAATATTATTAATATATATATATTTTCTATATATATATTTAATTTAATTTAGATGTATTTCAATGAACAAAAAATGTATTAATAGTTTTAGTTTTAGTTAACAGTAATAACCTTGGCCAAATTGACAATGCCAAAATGTCTGTGGGAAGTTCATTAAACAATTAAATAATGAAATTTATTGAAATAAATTGAAATGCATTTGCATAAACATATATTTTTGTGTTGAGTAAATAAATCTGGATGTGTGATGTGGTGTTTGAAGGTTTCGCTTGTGCAAAAGTTGTGCCATGTTGCTAAAATGGTTACCAGGGAGTTGCTATGCAGTTGTTAAGGTGTTTAGTGTTGTTGTTGTTATGATGTTGCTATGCAGTTGCTAGGGTGAGAAAAAAAGTCATAGAATTGTCATTTTTGGGTGGACTATCCTTTTAAGATTGCTTTTATGTTCCCAACCACTGATTCTTCCAGCGGAGAGAGAACAAGCATGTTGAGGAATGTGAAAGGTCGGGTTCGTCTGTACTGTAGGTCCGCTGGGTGGATGAAGTTGCTGGTCCGTATGGAGCGATCAGGTTGCCTATTCTACAGGAAGACAGGCAGACTTTCAGACAGACGAGTGTAATGAGAGTGAGACGTAGATACATCATACTTTGTTCATTCAAGGACAAACAGGACAACAGAGATATTCATGGCTTTTTGTGTGCTTGATATTTTCATATTCTGCAGTCTGTAGTTTTTCGATCTGTTTCAGGCCCATTTTACACCTGCTAGACATTCCCACAGGAGCGTTTTATTACTCAAAGGTTGCTCTTTAATAGCTCAGGAGAATATGTTTTATTCAGGTAACATCATCTCAGATGTGTCTACTTTAGAAAGTCAATAGACGTATACATGTATATAGCATGTTGAGATCATATTGAGTTTATATTGAGAACTTTGACTTGAATTGTGGTGATTCTAAAGTTATAGAATTATAGAATATTGTACGCCTTTATGTAAGTTTGCTGAACTGTTAAAAAGTGGAACATTACAAGCTATAAGAATTTCATCTTTTTATAAAAATATGAATATCAGCAACTCCACCAAATTGCAAATATTTGGTCAGTTTGGGCCTATGAATAAATTGAGGTGTTTTTTTTTCTCCTCAAGTATGGGTTTCAAGTTCTCACTATATCATACTATATGAGGCGTATGTAACAAAAATGCAGAAATTATTTCCAGTATCTTTTAATAATTCAGTGCTTGCCAAACACAAGTTATTCATATTGCATTTTTAGAATTATTTATATATATATATATATATATATATTCTATCAATTACCCATTAATAATATCCATCCCTGCATTTTATTCTCATTAAATATGTCCCAGGGATGTGAACACTACTTCATGCTGACTTTTAGTGTTTCACTGGTTACCACCCGGAGCGGATGAGTGAAGTCAACCTCTCTCGCTCTCTTTGTGAGTTACCTGGACGTTAAGGTTCCCCTGCGTCATAATTAGGTGTCGTGGGGTCAAGCAGATTGGTATTAAATCCTTAATGAAGTCTGCTGAAGCTGTATGGATGTGTGTGTGTGTGTGTGTGTAGTGCTGGGATAATTACATCCTGTCTTGGGGTTGAAGAAGACCTCTTGTTCTAGACGCCACTTTTTGATATAGCAGACACGCTTCTCCTGCCCCTATATCTCTAGTAATGAAGAGAAAGAGACTGTTGGTTTTGTGACTGGAAATGATGTAATAAAAATAGAATTTTCCTTTAGAAGTTGAACTATGTTCTAATTCACATGTAAAGTGTCCATCAAATGCGCACTTCAGAAGTAGTAGGTCGTCTAGGTTGTTTTATGAGTACTATGAATTTGGACAGCTTACATACTGTTTTTCACCTACTATATAGTATGGACGTAGGCATATTCGGACACAGAGATACTGTCCACCCTAAGTAGTATGCAAGGCTAGATTCAGTAGGGTTGAATCCAATTTGACTTCTGTTAGAGCCTATAATGTGTGGCATGTTATCAGCATGCTATTGTTGTCAGACTGTAGAAGATGTGTAGTGCATTTCATTTAGCTTTGCCAATAAAAAAATTGATCTAATAACTCGAGTGAGTAATAAGATGAATGGGAATGCTAACGGTTCACTTTCTCTAGGTACCTCATTGACTTTGAAAGTATCATACACCGATCAGGCATAACATTATGACCTAATATTGTGTTGGTCGCCCTTTTGCTGCCAAAACAGCCCTGACCCATCGAGGCATGGACTCCACTAGACCCCTGAAGGTGTGCTGTGGTATCTGGCACCAAGATGTTAGCACCAGATCCTTTAAGTCCTGTAAGTTGCGAGGTGGATCGGACTTGTTTGTTCCGCACATCCCACAGATGCTCGATTGGATTTAGATCTGGGGAATTTGGAGGCCAAGTCAACACCTCAAACTCGTTTTGCTCCTCAAACCATTCCTGAACCATTTTTGCTTTGTGGCAGGAGGGCGCATTATCCTGATGAAAGAGACCACGGCCACCAGGGAATACCGTTTCCATGAAAGGGTGTACATGGTCTGCAACAATGCTTAGGTAGGTGGTACGTGTCAAAGTTACATCCACATGGATGGCAGGACCCAAGGTTTACCAGCAGAACATTGCTCAAAGCATCACACTGCCTCCGCTGGCTTGCCTTCTTCCCATAGTGCATCCTGGTGCCATGTGTTTCCCAGGTAAGCGACGCACACACACCCGGCCATCCACGTGATGTAAAAGAAAACGTGATTCATCAGACCAGGCCACCTTCTTCCATTGCTCCGTGGTCCAGTTCTGATGCTCACGTGCCCACTGTTGGCTCTTTCGGTGGTGGACAGGGGTCAGCATGGGCACCCTGACTGGTCTACGGCTGTGCAGCCCCATACGCAACAAACTGTGATGCACTGTGTATTCTGACACCTTTCTATCAGAACCAGCATTAACATCTTGAGCAATTTGAGCTACAGAGTCTCGTCTGTTTGATCGGACCACACAGGCCAGCCTTCGCTCCCCACGTGCATCAATGAGCCTTGGCCGCCCATGACCCTGTCTGCGGTTCACCACTGTTCCTTCCTTGGACCACTTTTGATAGAAACTGACCACTGCAGACCGGGAACACCCCACAAGAGCTGCAGTTTTGGAGATGCTCTGACCCAGTCGTCTAGCCATCACAATTTGGCCCTTGTCAAACTCACTCAAATCCTTACGCTTGCACATTTTTCCTGCTTCTAACACATCAACTTTGAGGACAAAATGTACACTTGCTACCTAATATATCCCACCCACTAACAGGTGCCGTGATGAAGAGATAAATAGTTATTCACTTCACCTGTCAGTGGTCATAATGTTTATGTTAAAATTGTGTATGAAAGAGTATACTTTATATAATGATAATTTTTTCTACCGTTTGAAACATTACTTAATGCTTAAAACACAGATGCTACAGTATGTTTGGACTGGAATGCTAGTTTAGTATATACTGCAGTGCACTACACTCAGTAAGCATTGTTTGTTTACTGCCTACTAGTTTTTAAAAATAGTTTTTGAAACAATGCATGTGAATGATCAAGATTTCACCGTATACTGTATACTGTCCAGCAGTGTTTAAAAATAGTTTGGGAAACAAACAACATGTTATGCAACAATAAACAGTAGTATGCTACATTTTTGTCACAATAACTCAATCATTCGTTTTTACTAGTTCCGTCCATTTTGGAAATATTGACAAATTTAAATTAAATCTAGTTTTGTTTCCAAATAGCATTATAATAATCAGCTCAATTAATCAAGTAAAGATGATGTGAAAAATGGTCATTTCACGTCATTTCTGGTTCATGCGTCACATTGGAAGTGAAAGGTCAAGTGCATTGCATTGTGGGATACTCTGTTCCACTCAGAATGCTCTGGTTGTATTGTGTACATTTTGACTAATATATTATGTCAAATTTTCATATAGCATACAGCACACTATGTACTGTGCTATTGCCACACTAGTATGTAGTATTTGATTGAATGTATGCCCTAGGGTGACCCTGAGTTCTTCAAATGACGTCGGCTCCGCCTCTCTCTCCTCACATCACTCGTTAAGTCCTGATTGGTGCTTCGGTCTGATTGGCTGCGGTTTAATCAAGAGCTTCTTCCAGCAATTGATAGTAATTGTGTGTATGGAGTACTGTGTGTGTGTGTGTGTGTGTGTGTTTATAATTATCATTTATGTACTATTAGGTTGACCGAAGGTGACATCAATACAAGCAAACACACCAAACTGTGGTTGTGAAATCTCTCTCTCTCTCTCTCTCTCTCTCTCTCTCTCTCTCTCTCTCTCTCTCTCTCTAATCAATTGAAGTACATTAGTGCTCTATTTAAAACAACATTATACTATTATTAACAGGGAGTGTTCCTCAAACCTTTGGCTTAACGTTATTTAAATGTTGTGTAAATGTTAGAACAGTCTAATGATCTTAAAATAATGTTAATGGAACATCCTAATGATGTCATTTGCATTTGATAAATGTTCTCACAATGGTAGGAGAAAATCTTTTTGGTGCAGAATGATCTGAAGGTCTTTCAAACTAAAGTTTAAGATGAGCATGAACGCTGCATGTTTAAGTAAGCTACAGTAACATACAGACACTATGTTCAGAATAGTTTTGTTGTCACTGTATTATGTGCATCTCATTGGGCCCTATTTTAACGATCTGAGCGCATGGTCTGAAGCACATGGCGCAGGTGCACTCAGGGCATGTCCGAATCCACTTTTGCTAGTTTAACGACGGAAAAAACGGTCTGCGCCAGGCTCATGGTCTAAAAGGGTTGTACCTAGTCTCTTAATGAGTCATGGGTGTGTTTTGGGCGTAACATGCAATAAACCAATCAGAGTCTCATCTCCCCTTCCCTTTAAAAGCCAGTTGCGCTTGCACCATGGCGGATTCGCTATTTACATGGAAAGACTAAACGCTTCTCCAGAGAGGAATCTTTTTATTTTTAATATTTAAAAATATGTGGGTGCTGCTGCGCGTCCCTGTGTGTGTAAAAAGCAGAGTGTACGCGCGTTGTGATCTGCCTATAGGCACATATTACTAACACACCCTTTAAATAACACAAAAAATACTGCGTTTTCAGTTCCTCAAAATAGCAACGTGCCAACAATGCGCCTGAACACACCTCGTTTTCAGACCAGCACGCCCATGGGCACGATGGGCACGAGTGCATTTGCTATTTAAACAACGTAGTGCTGGACGTGAAAATGATAACTTGCGTTGCGCCTGGCATCACATTGCGCAGGGTGTATGATAGGGCCCATTATGTTTAAAGTCGGCATGAAACGGATGTTGCTATAGTCTTTTCTTCCCTATTGTGGTGTATATCTGAGTGAAATGGGTTGGACAAATGTAGGGCGGGACTTGATTTTGTCCATGGGGAATTGATTGGATGGTTGTGGTTTGCTATTGGTCAATCTCATGTGAGTGACAGGTTGCCCCGCCCTCGCATTAGTAAACGCATCATCAGAGAAGAGAAGAGATGTCGCTGCAGTATTTTATTTTTTATATAATTTTATATTTTATTTTATTTTATTGTAATATGCTTTGTTTTATTTTGTATAAAATATTTTTGTTTTTTATTGCTATGCTTTATTTTATTTGTATAAAAATGTTTTATTATATATAATTATATATTTTATTGTTTTTTTAATTAAAAACAATTTTATAGCTTGATTTTATTTTTATATTATTTTAATTTTATTTTTATAGTCTGTTTTTATATATTTAATAAAAAAAAAAATTATTTAATTAGTAAACATCTTGGACATTACTTTTCTGTTACTGGTGGGGTTTTTTTATGTTGATGGATTGGAAACACTGAGCGGTGTGTATAGAACTCCAATAAAGAACTTTGAATCCCAAGCTGGAGAGAGATGAATAAAGTTAGAGAAGACAAAGAAAAGATGAAAAGAAGTTGAGAATATATGAAGATATATGACAGCGCTGCCCTCTTGAGCTTTCCAGCCAAAGATAGAAGAGAGAGAGACGTGTTTGTGTCTGTGGCCACAGTGTGTCTGTTGGACCGAAGCTCTTTCTGATGTCTTTGCCTGTAGCCATGTGTGTGTAGCAGCGCTTGTACGTGTGTGTCGTTGCTCAGAGCGAGTCATGGTACTGAATGCACATTTCTGACTCTCTCCTTCTCAATTCTTGACACACACACACACACACACGCAAGCAATGGCGTCTCGTTTTGCATACAGACCCCCGGGGATCGCTGTCACTCATTCCCCCTCCGAGCCTCACAGTTGGCGAGCTGTCGCTTCCTCCGCTCATCTCAATCATCGGCGGTCGTCCTCTCCTCCCTCACTTTTCATCCCCACTTCTCTTTCAAACCCCTCCTCCTCCTGCACTCTTCCTCTCTTGCTCCCTCTCTCTCTCTCTCTCTCTGTTTTGTTTAGCTCTCTTTCTCTGTGAAAATGTCATGATACAGTTGATGACAGATGAGTTTCCTTTGATAGCCTGTTCTTGTCTGTCAAAAACTGCGACTACTTACCCAGAAACTGCCTGTAAGTACTCTGCCTGTGTTTGTGTGTGTGTGTGTGTGAGGGTTTTCAATCTCAGATATTTATCAATCACTCATTATTCTCAGCTGAACGTAGTTGCGTTTGCATTTGTGCACAAATGCATGCTTGGCTGCATATCAGGGACATGCTACATATAGTGCAAATTCAGCTGGATTTTGTCTTGTTTTACTTATTTTAAAAGCATATTTATTTGAAGCTCAGTTGCATTAATTATTAAGGGATTTCAGAGAATTTTTAAATATTTTTTTTTTTATATTTCTTAAGAATTTTTAACTTTATTAGACTTATATTTCAGATACATGCATCTTAAATAATTTTATTTTAATATAATTTAATTTTTTTTATATAATTATTGTTTTTTATTTCTTGTTTTAAGCATGAATTAATTTATAAATTATTTTATTTTTTGCAGTATATAAGCAACATGTATGTATTAGAATATTTAATCAGTCTTTGAAATCTAGTTGTTTTATGGCTCCATGCATTTCTGCGGTGCTCTTAAATGTCACTTGCTTTTTTTTATAAATGGTTTCAAGGTGTTTTTTTAATTAGTGTATTGATTTCAATGTGGTTTAAATTGCTAACTGAATTCTGTCTCAAGGTGAATCACAGAATATTAACCTTACAGAGAAGTACCATGGTATTACCATGTTCTTTTGTTCATTGTACCAATTTAGACACACCAATGATGGTAATACTATTGTAATTGAAATTGAAATATACAGTATAGACTACCATAGTATATATCAGAGTACCATGATATTACTATCATTATGATATGGCACTACCACATTACTATATTGTAAGGTGAAAAGTATAGGAAATATAGGACAATATTTCTTAACATTTTTTCTTTGAAATGTTTCACTGAATATCAGGGACATGCTACTTCTAAGCAATGACATGAACATATATGTACTCTATGTATTTGCATATCTAATCAGTCTTTGAGGGCATGTAGTTGAACATGCGTTACACTTTCACGGCTAATAACGCTTTTCCAAGTGACTTGTCATGTCACTGCATGTCCTGTTTGTCTTTAAATGGTGTGTTAAGTGTCACTTTTAATTAGTTTATTGATCCATGTGCTCTAAATTGCTTATTTTATTCTGTTTCAAGGTGAACTAGTACTATGTGGTGTCAATGTAATTTGTAGCATGGTGGTTTTGGACACAGCTATTACTGTATGCTAATATCATGGTATTCTTTAAAGTACCGTGTTATATAATATAATTTGTTATATAATGTTATATAATTGCTCTATTGGTCTGGTGCATATTTTATTTATTTAAAAAAATATATATTTTATTGGGTTCCGGAAGTAAAAACGGAATTAATTTTCTCCATAGTGAAATGGATTTTTAACGATAATTAATAAACCGTTAAAGACAGCCTTACTGTGAGCTACGAGGCTGTTAATCAGTTTCTGTTGAAGCCGTTAGCACGCATTGTAGTGAAAAACTACATTCCCCATGATGCTGTGCAGAAATTCCACCAATCAGAGAGTTGAGAAAAAGCAACGCGTCAAAATCTCTCTTTAGCTCCGCCCACTCCCATGAAGCACCAAAAGTGAAGTAATCGAGTCGTCTCTCTATGCTCTCAAAATACTTAAATATTTGTAAAAAATGAAGTTTGATAAAATATAATGATAATTAAAGCTGCAAGCAGCGATGAAAGGGCCCTCGCACCCGGGAGCACCGCCACCCGGTGGCCTCAGGAAAACAGCGAATAGTGGGCGACATGCATTTAAGTGGGTAAATATAGGAGAAATATGGCAAAGTCACTTCAATGTGCCACACTTCCTGCTGCCAGCAGGTGGCGCTTTGACTGTAACCGAATATTGGCATGTACATGTCTTCAGGCCTGGACTATTATCAAACGTGAAGTTTGGGGCAGATCGGACACTGTATGCCTGAGTTACAACAACTTCCTGTTTTGTGGCGTAAATCGCATATATTAGCACTTAGCCAAGTTTTGCTTGATTTAATGTGTTTCTAGCATGTTTGGGACTTGATGGCATATTTAAATGTGTTTCTGGGAGGGAATTACAGTGTAAAGCATGCCATTTCCTGTTGCCAGCAGGTGGTGCTATGACTAACTAATACTGGCATGTAGATGTCTTCAGGCCAGGACTCTTATCAAACATGTGAAGTTTGGGGCGTATCGGACATTGTATGCCTGACTTACAACAGCTTCCTGTGTCATTTTGACAGGCCGCCACGGACACACCCTTCAGCGAAAACTCAAGATCTTCACAATTTAACATCACCAAGGCCTTAAGATTAGACTGACCAAACATGATGTTGTTCTGGTTAAATCTCAATGAGGATACTCATCACAGTGTAAAACATGGTCTTTCCTGTTGCCCACAGGTGGCGCTATGACTGTAACTGAATATTGGCATGTAGATGTCTTCAGGTCAGGACTCTAATAAAACATGTGAAGTTTGGGGCAGATCGGAAATTGTATGTCCGAGTTACAACAACTTCCTGTTTCATGGTGAAACATCGAAATTTGTCAGGCCGCCACGGACACGCCCTTCGGGGAAAACTCAAGATCTTCACAATTTAACATCACAAAAGCCTTTAGATTAGACTGTGCAAATATGATGTTGATCTGATTAAATCTCTAGGAGGAGTTCGTTAAAGTACAGCGTCTGGAAATGGCAAAATTTGCAACAGTTTTGCAATCACTTCCTGTTGGTTTTCAGATTTCGTACCAGGAGACTTTTTTGTAGGTATTGGGCTGTTACATGTGTGTACCGAATTTCATACCTGTACGTGAAACGTAGCGGGAGGGGCACTTCGTTGAAATGTTGTAGGTGGCGCTATCGAGCCATTTTGCCACACCTAATTCTGAAACCCATATCAGATGTAAATTTTCACCACTTTTGACGCGTGTGTAAAGTTTCATGAGTTTTCGAGCATGTTTAGGTCCTCAAAAATGCGATTCATTTGGGAGAATAATAATAATAGGCTGAGTAATTCCAATAGGGTCCTCACACCATCGGTGCTCGGGCCCTAAATATGCTAAAAAATGAAGTTTTTAATGTTCTGATTCACTTTGTAACTGGTTGTCTTGGTTCCTGGCATATAACGCTTTAATGAAGACTTTTTGTAAATCCCAATGGGAAAACTGAATTTAAAAAAGTCCTTCCGTAACCAACGTCGCTGAAAAAGGGACCGGGCACTGTTGCACACTATAGTTCAAATAAGCATTGACATTTCGCTTCATTTGCATTCCTTCAGCCATATTGAGCATTTCAATATTTTTCATTAATTTTTTTCTATTAGTATCCTGTCTTCTTCTACTTATATTGACTCTGGGGTTAGTCAGTAGTAATTAGTCAGTGTGTGTGTGTGTGTCACCGATTTCCCCTCTGGCTGACTGACTCATGTGTGTGTAGTTGTGTGCTGCTGTGCACATCTGGGTGATTCTTGGACTGTCCTTTTTCGTTTTAATCAGTGTGTCAGACTCTGGAGCCGTGATGATAGTGGACTGAGATGTCTGGAATATGAGCATCCTGCTGCAAAATACCAGCTTTAATTATAGTTGGCTTTACATTAGCTGGTCAGGTGGACTAACTTAGTTTTTGGCTGGCTGACCAAGCAGGTCTAAGGTGGTTAGAGTTGGTAGACCACCTTAGACCAGCAACGAACCAGCCTGACAAGTCAACATGAAATGTTGACCGTAAAATTATTTTATTGTATGATAAAATTATTATAAAAATGAAATTATAATATATATATATATATATATATATATATATAATTTTATTTTATTTTATTTTTTTTTTTTCAACAGTTTGGGGTCGGTAAAATTTTTAAAATATTTTTGAAAGACGTCTTTTATGCTCACCAAGGCTGCATTTATTTGATCAAAAAATCAGTAAAAAAATTATTACTATTTAAAATAAGTGTTTTCAATGTGAATATACACTGCCATTCAAAAGTTTGGACACACTTTCCCATCAAAGAGAATGGGAAAGTGTGTCCAAACTTTTGACTGGTAGTGTATGTTAAAATGTAATTTATTCCTGTGATTCAAAGCTGAATTTTCAGCATCATTACTCCAGTCTTCAGTGTCACATGATCCTCCAGAAATCATTCTCATATGATGATTTGCTGCTCAAGAAACATTTATGATTATTATCAATGTTGAAAACAGTTGAGCTGCTTTATATTTTTGTGGAAACCATGAAACATTTTTTTAGATCAATAGAAAGTTTAAAAGAACAGCATTTATATGAAACATGCACCTGCCTTTACATCCCACTCTTAATCCGTAGGGTTTAATATGGAGTTGGCCCACCCTGCAGCTATAACAGCTTCAACTCTTCTGGGAAGGCTTTCCACAAGGTTTAGGAGTGTGTTTATGGGAATTTTTGACCATTCTTCTAGAAGCACATTTGTGAGGTCAGACACTGATGTTGGACGAGAAGGCCTGGCTCGCAGTCTCCGCTCTAATTCATCCCAAAGGTGTTCTGTTGGGTTGAGGTCAGGACTCTGTGCAGGCCAGTCAAGTTCTTCCACACCAAACTCGCTCATCCATGTCTTTATGGACCTTGCTTTGTGCACTGGTGCGCAGTCATGTTGGAACAGGAAGGGGCCATCCCCAAACTGTTCCCACAAAGTTGGGAGCATGAAATTGTCCAAAATGTCTTGGTATGCTGAAGCATTAAGAGTTCCTTTCACTGGAACTAAGGGGCCAAGCCCAACCCCTGAAAAACAACCCCACACCATAATCCCCCATCCACCAAACTTTACACTTGTCACAATGCAGTCAGGCAAGTACCGTTCTCCTGGCAACCGCCAAACCCAAACTCGTCCATGGGATTGCCAGGCAGAGAAGTGTGATTGGTCCGTCAAAGAACACGTCTCCACTGCTCTAGAGTCCAGTGGCGGCGTGCTTTACCCCACTGCATCCCACGCTTTGCATTGCACTTGGTGATGTAAGGCTTGTATGCAGCTGCTCGGCCATGGAAACCCATTCCATAAAGCTCTCTACGCACTGTTCTTGAGCTAATCTGAAGGCCACATGAAGTTTGGAGGTCTGTAGCTATTGACTCTGCAGAAAGTTGGTGACTTCTGCGCACTGTGCGCCTCAGCATGCGCTGTCCTGCTCTGTGATTTTACGTGGCCTACCACTTCGTGGCTGAGTTGCTGTTGTTCCCAATTGCTTCCACTTTGTTATAATAGCACTAACAGTTGACTGTAGAATATTTAGTAGTGAGTAAATTTCACGAATGGACTTATTGCAGAGGTGGCAACCTATCACAGTACCACGCTTGAATTCACTGAGCTCCTGAGAGCGACCCATTCTTTCACAAATGTTTGTAGAAGCGTCTGCATGCCTAGGTGCTTGATTTTATACATCTGTGGCCATGGAAGTGATTGGATCACCTGAATTCAATGATTTGGAGGGGGGTCCCAATACCTTTGGCAATATAGTGTATATATTAGAGCTGTCAAGCTATTAATATTTTTCATCTAATTAATTATGATGTGCCGATTAATCAATCTAATTAATGGCAAATTAATGGCACATCAGAAATTACCCCCAAAAGATAATTTAAAGTCATTATTGTGTTAAATGAGAAAAGCATCATATAGACATGGCAAGTAGCTTTAGAAAGAAATATTCTATTTGATTCAACATAGAATTTATTACACATAAATGTTTAGAGTACAACGCCCATGATTTTTTTTCAGACTCTGCATCTGAATTGGTATTTAGATATATTTACAGACCAAAACAGCTTGGTTGATCTTCTTTGTTCTGTAAATGGCTCTCTTTATGAATGAGTCATTGAATCATTTGGTTCACCCGATTGATTTGCTGAAAACGCTGATTAATTCAGAAACGAAACACCGCTGTGTGTTGCTCGGAGACGCACAAAAGTTCTGCTCTGGCTTTACAGGTAATATTTTTGTTGGCAAAAATGAGACAATAACAAAAAAGACAATATTGTGTCTAAAATATGACAAAATGTTAACTTATTTATTGAACTGTTGTATAAAATCAATGTCACATTTGCACTCGTGCTATTCAGGACAAAAACAGCACTTGTGTGATATTGACACACACGCACACACACACACACACACACACACACACGTAAAGGATTTTTTGCTGTTCACTTTACTAATGTGAAAAATTTAGGTTGGGACTTTTATTTGTTTGTTCCAGCAATTCATGTCCCTTTGCTTGGGTACATCCAGAAAAGAATTCAGATTTTGTTCTTGCTAAGGGAGTTTCCTATAGCCACGGCAGCCCTCGGCCAATTGCTGAGTACAATTTAGGCAGCGTGTCGCAACACCCATCCCTTGGCTGCACGCTCCTCCTGGCCAGCGCTAATGATACCCCTCACCTCTGGCCCTTCTGATCCGCCCCGGTACCTCCGGCCACATCCTCAGAGACGAGCCAAGCAGAACTAGCCGAATGAGAGCCAGCTTGAATGACGACCATTTCTGAGCCAACGGGCCTCCTCAGACAATAGCTGACAGGATCGCAGCGATGAGATGGGATCAGACAGCGAGCGCTGCGGGACAGATCATGCTTCGAGGAGTTTTTAACTACGTTAAGCCAATTTCCAAAGTAACCACACAGATGGGTCCAGGATGAGAGGAAAATGACGGATTGTACCTGTGCTTATTTTTACTAGCAGTTTTTTAGTGTTGTAACTTTTTAGATTGTAATTTTTCACACCATTGTGCTGCTCCTAAGATATGTAATTCATTATGTTACATCACTAGGGATGGGAATCTTACATTTAAAAAAAACTTTAACAGAAATTAGAAATGCTGCTTTGACAACTAAGTTTAAGTTGTACTAAAATGACAAACTAAAATTTAAATTAAAAAAAATTAAAGCTAAATAAAATTAGTAAAAACAAAACTAATAAAAATGACAAAAGCACATAACAAAATGACTAAAACTTAAACATGAAACCTAAAAAAAATTAATAAATACAATAATAGTATATAAATAATAGTAAAAATAACATGGGACTGATCTAGTTTTGTCACTTTGTCACATTCCCCCTATTCTTTTTAATTAATTAATTTTTTACATTTTTATCACACTGTAAAAAATTAAGCTGTGATTATCACAACTTAAAATTCAACATTAGAATAAGAAAAAATGTGTTGTTTCAACTTAAAAAATATGTTTGTGCTTGACTTAAAATATTAAGTTTAGTTAAGTTTAGTTAGATATTTAAGTTATCTCAACAAATTTTAAGCTGTTAAAACTAATTTCAGCAACATTTTTTACAGTGCATTTGGACATTTGTTCAAATTAGTAATATTTGCATATGATTCTTTTTCTGATTGGTCTACTATTTGCATCCTTAATTATGATTGGTTTTCCTTTCCTGCATGTATTTAAAGGGTACATAACACAGTTTCTGCCAGTCTCGTGTTAATCTTGAGTACCTATAAAGTAGTATTGCATCCTTCATATCTCTGAAGAGTCTTTAGCTTCATCATATTTATAAAACAGATACGCTGTACTGATTCTTTCTGAAAACAGCCAAGCTCCTGGAGGCGTGCAGTGGGCGGAGCTTAAGAGTCACGAGCACACACACACACACACACACAATTCATCATGGCATTATCCCTGGATAACTTTCGATTACGTTCGTGTTGTTCACATTATATGCACTTACGTGCCGATTGCCAACAAAACAGACGTTTGATGCAGTTTCATTCACCGCCTGCGGTTTCCACTCATGACCGGGAACAAACAAACACATTTGCAGAACTCTGTTGCTGCTCCGGAAAAACAAACTGCATCCACTGTTTAACACTGGATTCTTTGGGAAGCTGAACAAGGTGATCTTTCCCTCACAACCAGAAACACACTTCTTTAGTGACATTGTTGATTTCGTGGTAAAAACAAAATGACAGCGCTGCCGACGGCTTCCGTAACCCGAACGAAGCTCGTCGTCGGCACAGCAATTTGGCACAGAAATACTCTGTCATACGTCCAACTCGTTTTTGAAATTTTGGCCATGTTTAGCATGAGAATCCAACTCTTTAACACTGTGTAAATAAGTCAGAATGCATGAAATAGCATTAGACCCCCCCTTTAACCATTTATGACCACATTTACACTGTCAACTGGTGTCATGTATATTTACAATAAAGCCACTCTCATGTGGCATTTTTTTTTTTTTTAAACTAAAGTTCTAAAAGTTCTAAAGTTCTAAAACTTAAACTTAATTAATGCACATTACACACTTGAAAAAATAAACTTCTGGTATTATAGTGTAAATTCAACAGTTAATTACATAACCTGTGTAACTCTGGTCGGTAAATCTAACATTAAATGTGGGTTGTGTCACAAACCCCCTGTAACATGTTGTTTATGGAGCAGAGAGGCGGACAGCACTGACGTCTATGGAGGGTTTCCACAATGCCACCTACTCCTCAGAAGACACTTTCTGTCATTCTGTCTCTCCCACATGCTCTCCCTCTTCCTCTCCGGTAGCCTGTGACGCTGCCGAAAGCTAAATTGGCTATTTCCATGTAAATATGAGGCTTGTGTGTGGTTTAATTGCTATGGAGATGACTTAGGACGGACCATGTGATTTAAGCAATCAGAACGAAGCATCAGGGAGGAGAGCGGGAAGAAAGACAGAGGCTGGGAGAGGGAAGAAGGAACGGTGGATAATGCTAGATGAACAGACGTTGGAGGTGGAGAAGCTTGTGATCAATTAGGAGACTTGGAATAACCTTTTCTTTTCCTCTCTCTCTCTCTTTCTCTGTGTGTTTCAGGGGAAGAGGAATAAACCAGGAGTGGAGTCTGTCGGGTCTCCCGATTCAGGAAGAGGAAGAGGAGAGAAAAAAGCCATCAAGTAGGTGCAGGGACATTCATTTCGTTCACTGGGGCATTTTTTTTAAGATCGTTGTGTTGGAGTGAAGCCTGGCCATATGAAATCAGCGCTGCGATCCCAGGAAAACTACACTGTTTCTCCATAGACAACAAATACTTGTGTTTTAAATCTACGGAAATCATTTCAGAAGTCGTTAAAGCCGTGGCGGTCCGTCAGAGGAAGCAAGAGAGGCTCAAAAATGTAGTTAAAAGAACATAGCAACTAAAATGATCAAATTCACTGTTGTGTTAATTCATTTACTTACTAATGGGCCTAACTTAGATACACATGCAAAGTAAAACATATTCTAAAAAATTATGTCAAAATAATGTAACAGCATGATAGCCAATTGACCCCTGACTGTTTATTTATTAATGTATTTATCAATTAAATTACATAATTTTTCAATGAAAAAGTAATCTTGAAAAAAGCACTGGGAGTTCATACATTTTATGTTTCTTTCATTTACCATATTGACAAGCATTGGGTTGTTGAGTAGAATGATGATAATAATACGTCATTAATTATCAAAATAATTTTAGGATATCAGGGAATCAAGGAAAGATCATCTGTGTACAGGAGCATAAATACCAAATTTATAGTATTATTATTATTATTATTAAAAAGTAATAAATAATTGCATATCAGCAAAAAATATATACATATTATTATTATTATTATTATATACATAATAATAACAATAGAATATATATATATATATATATATATAGTAGTATTAAAAAGAAATAATAGCATATCAGCAATATATATATATATATATATATACATATACATATATACATATATATATATAATATTTTTGTAATATTATTAAGATACTAAATATATATATATATATTATATTATAATAAATAATTAAAAGTAATAATAATAAATACCATATCAGCAAAACATATTATATATAATCAGCAATATATACATATAATGTTTTATTATTATTATTATTGTTATTATTATTATTCAAATAATAAATAATAATTTTAAGAAGATGCCAACTACAATCTTTTACTAGTTTGTTCAATGTTGTTCGATGTATCAGCCTCCTGGAATATTCCCACCGCCTAAAAGTTATGATTTCCTTTCCATTTCATTCACTATTAAGTTTTTCAGTCTAGACTTGCTTTGAAGGGAACAAAAGTACACAAGTACGAGAGTAATTAACCGCATTCGACTGCTCGCTTTCATTCTGGAAGCTTCCTCTCTGAGCGATTCCGGCTCTTTGACTGATGGCGACTCTGAAAGCCGCGGGTTTCGCTGAAGAGCGTCTGATTGAGGGCGCGGGATCTTTGAGCTCAGCGGGATGCAGCGCCTCCATTGTTTTCCTCCTCTTAAGATCACATGTCTTCTTGTTTACGAGACGGTTATTCTTGGAGACGCACCGGTAGAAGTTGGTGTGACGTCTGACCTGTGTTGTGTGCTTCGTGACATTGCAGCTGCTGGTTTGGACTAATGAGTTCTCTGGATTTAAAGCTTGCAGGTGCTTGTGGAAATCTGTATTGCATTGCATTTTTTTCCTGAAGCTGTTGTTGAAATAATAACTTAACATAAATGACCTTTTCCCCATATACCAGGTTCACCTGACCCTTTGCATTTCTCTTGACTTCTCACCTTTCACCTGTTTTGCTGTTTTCCAAATGTTTCTTTTCTTAGCAAAGCATTAATGGTTTTGTCACCAAGAATTGTGTTTAATAATGTGTGATGCTTCACAGCTTCCTATTCTCTCTCTTTCTCTCGCTTACGCCTTTGATCTTTGATAAACTAATGAATGCACAGGTATAATCTTGCTCGTTTCTGCTTTGCTGCCTTATGGATGCATTGGGTGTGTTTTTATTTCCCTGTTTGATCATTAAACCCCTTTATGCACCTCTCAGTTTCTTCCTCTTTCAACCACCTCCTATCCTGAAGAAGAGGAGACTCCCGGAGATCGTCTGTGTGCAGATTGATGGATGAATTGGATCGCTCATGTTCCACTGACGTGTGTGTGTGTGTCTCTTCAGTGATTTAGACAGAGACTTTTGGAATAACAATGACAGCTGTTCAGTGCAGCAGCGCTGGAGCTCATACCCGCCCAAGGAGTTTGTACTAAACATTTCTCCTTATGCCCCTTACGGAGATCCACGCCTCTCACTCAAGTGAGTCTCTGTTCAGGCTGGTAAGAGACACCAACCCCTGACCCACAACTCATACCACACCCGAACCTCACCCAACCCGAACCCTTACCAACCGCACCCTCGATTTGTGCTGCCAGACTCTTAACTAGCAGCAGAAAGTCTGGTCCACTTTATTTTTTACTGTTCATTCAGGTCAAGAGCCGCCCACTTAGACAGGAAACGACCGTCTGACTGACACATGCTGCAAACTGACCAATCACTTTGTTTGTTTGTTTTATTATTTTATTATAGTATTATATTATTAGTAGTAGTATTATAGTATTAAGTATTATACCATATTTTTAAAATATAATTTTTTCAATATTATATTATATTGTTATTATGCTTATGTGTGTGTGCGCATATAATTTGAATATTATATATATATTTAAAAAATAATAATAAAATATATATTATAAAAATTATATATATATTGTAACTCACAATATAATGAGAATATTTTTATATATATATATATTTATATTATTGTAACTTACAATATAATTTGAATATTATGTATATTTAAAAAAATAAAATATATATTATAAAAATGTTATATATATATTGTAACTCACAATATAATGAAAATATAATTTATACGTATATTATTGTAACTTACAATATAATTTGAATATTATATATATTTTAAAAAATAACATATATTATTATATTATATATATATATATATATATATATATATATATAATATAAATATATATTATAATAAATATATAAATAAAGTATATACATATGATATATATATATTCTAACTCATGATATAATGAGAATATTATATATATATATATTATATATTATATTACAGTTTGGAGAACCGTTTTAGAAGTTGCATAAAGCCAAGCAAGCTTCAGATTTTCTGTTAGCGTTGGTTGTTTTCAGTGCAATATGTGTCAGACGGTCAGTGAGCGGACTGTGAGCTCAGACTAACACAACCCATATTTTACTGTACTTCATCTCACCTGTTACCCAACAACACACCCCATTTATCCCTGATCCCTGGCAGGGCTGTAATGATGAGGAAGCTAACACACTTTTCCAAAAGGATATGGCAATGAGCTCATAAAGCCAAACTCATAGTATTATTGATCTGATTGTGATGTGGTCCATAGTATGGGATAGTCCAGTACCAGTACAGCAGCCAAAATGACAAGATAAAGCCAAAATATATGAAAGATGAAGTGTGTCATTTCTGCTCCTAGAGATATGCACAATATATCCATACCATATCAGTTGCTGCCTTAAATTTTTAAGTACAATCAACTTTATTTCAACTTAAATTACATTAAACTGACTTAAAACATGAGTTGAATCTTGTATAACCTATAAATTGCTTATCTTATTTTGATGAGTTAAAGCAATGTAAAAATATATGTTGTCATAACTTATTGATTATATAATTTTACAGTACTGTATTTATATATAATTTATTTATATAACTTTTCCAATTTCTGCCGTTACTGATATTTTTTCAGCTTATTTTAAGATTTAGATGACTTCTGCTCTCATTTAGCACTAATCTATAGAGATATAAAGCTTTAAGGATATAATTAACCATTTAACCGCCTTATATTTGTGATTTTGTTCTATAACACATTTCAAAAGGAATATTTATCATATTTCATACTGTACATTTTTAATGTTATAATGTTTAAATGCACTTTATTTAAATTTTTTAACAAAATAGTTTATATTTAGAATATTGGCTATTAATTGGTTACCTTCTATAAAATGATTGATATCATCCAGAATTTTTTATATGCTTTTATAGTTTTTTTTTTTTTTAGTTTTTTTTTAATATATTTTGAATTAGCTTTTATATTTATATTTTCAGATTTTATTTATGTATGTGTTTTTTTAATATTTCTATTTAGCTTTAATTTATTTTTATTTAAGTTTTAGTTTTTTATTATTTCAACTTAAACTTTTTTCATCTAATGTTTATATTTGATATCATTTCAGCTTTATTTCAGTTAACAAAAACTATTTTTAATAGTTTCGACACCAAATAACATTACAATCTGTTTATTTGAGCCGCTCTCTGAGGTGTCGCTCGTGACGCAGAAATTGCACACTTCACGTTCAATCTTGTAATGCGAATGAAAGTCATTATGCAGATTTTATTCTTGATGCCACGTTGATGTTCTTTAAGCTTCGCAGGACTGCAGGGACATTATCAATGTATTGGACAGTTATAGCAGCAAAAGCCTGACATTCAAATCTGTTTTGTTTCACCCCAAAATTGCAAAATTGGACCCTAAATATCCCTCACTCCCTACAGCCCTGCTTTGTCTCTTCTTAGCATATGACCTTTAACCTTTCACCCCCCCTCCTCCCCCCATGGGGTGTTACCATGGAGACGGACAACCCTCCTGCTTCAGCTACCCAGCGAACAGCAGCAATAACAGTAAAGAAACAAACAAACAAACCAAAATGCACTCTTGAATGGTGTCTAACCCTCATTGTCGTAGAGGGTTGACCGTTACAGCCTGATTGTGGTGTGGTAACCCCCGTTTCACCTTGTTATAAGATGGTGTTGTTTTGCCTCTGTGCTTTCACCTTTCTCGGGCTTGTACTCGATGTGTCCCTCCAGCACTCCTGATTCTTCCAGCCTGTTTCGCAGCGGTGTCTGTGCGGTAAACCCTCACCGGCCTAATCCAGACAGGTTTCGCTAAAGAAAGAAACGGTCTAAACATGCTTGTCTATTAAAACCAGCGGCAGCCGTACAGAGGGGTTCAGATGGGGCGGCCTGTCTAGAAAATGAAAAATTAAATAAACATGTTAGCCGCGGTGGCTCAGGTGATTCAATTTCCCTTTCTCTGGACTGCGAGGCCGCTGGACCTGCTGGATTAAAGCGGTGTGGGTGAATGCAGGCCGCTGCACTAAAGCTCTGCTATTTGAGACGGAAACCGCAGATTGAAGCAAAACCGACTGGGAAAAACCACTTTGTAGTACTTATAGTCTAGTTTGTCTTTAGTTATAGTCTTTTTGTCACAATATTGTATAGGTATTTTAGAGGCTTGTATCTTGGGATGCAGAATAAATTACTTATTTGCTCTAAATATATAGAGCATTTGATTACACTTTTTTTAAAAGTGATTTAGTTATATAGTACTTACTCAAATAAGTACCAAACCATAATGTTGTTAGGGTTTGGTTTAGGATTAGTTACTTGAAATTATGCATAATTTACTGTTATTACTATAGTAAGTACATGTAGTAACATGTAACCGTCACCTTAAAATAAAGTGAGTTTTTTATTGGTAAATATTGGCTGATCTTGGATATTTAATTGTGCATGGCCATTTTTACATTTGTCTTCATCTAACAAGCACTTAAAGTTACGCTAATAATTTAAAGGCACAATATGTACGATTTTTAGATTAAAATATCCAAAAACCACTAGAACAATGTTCTATATATTTGTTTACCTATGTACTTACATTATCCCAAATGTTTCCAACAATGTTTAAATCCAGAGAAATCAGCTGTTACGGACCGTGTCCTTGCGTCGCCTGTCAATGACGTTGTATCCGTGCTAGCCTTGATTTCCGTAGAAACCATGGAAACACCAAAGACGCTTTAATATAGTGTGTGTTTTATTAGACAGATGAGTTCTAACAGTTTGGATACATTTATCAACAGAAAACTAATTGTTATATAGCTCAACACGTTTAGTCTTATTGTTTGAATTGCTTGTTTTCTTGATTTACCATGTTTTTACCACGCCTCAGAGACAACACTATTTTGTCAAGTGGCTGACATAGAATAATCAGAGAGAGCTTTCTCCATCATACAATATATTTTAAAATTATGTCATTTAGCAACAGTCATTTAGTCATCCTGTTTTTATTAATATGATATTCTAATATCGATCTAGATTACTGCAAAGTGCAACAAGTGCCACCGAGCGAACGCACAGAGTAATGCTATAACATAACTTTCAACACACTCAAGTGTATTTAGTATGATTATTTTAACCATGTAAAACAGCGATGCGTTACCGGTGTTTCGCGCAGGTCTCTTTCATTAGCATTCGCTCCCACGGCTCTCGCCGCGCCCTGCTTCATACCACTGTACCGTTAATAAAACTTTAATACATTCGCTCATTCATGAACATGATTTCTGCCCGAGTCCGTCAGATTCCTTTCCATCAGCTGTGGAGGTGAAGAGTCAAGACTACAACTCCCATGATTCCACACTCATTCACGCATCATCAAGCTACGCCTTTGTTTTGAATAAGCGACCTCTAGTGGCGAAACGTACATACTGTGCCTTTAATAATAATTTAAATGTAATCTTTAGCAAATCTCAAAATTAATATCCATGTTTTCATACTGTACATTATAATGTTGCAATGCCTAAATTCACTTGTAGAATTTAACCCTTAAACACATACTTCGGGACGTTATTTACTACCCTCCCCCTCATTCATTTTTTAAAGTTAGACATCAACCTTCTTTGTTTTCCTCAATATATTCCTTAGCAACGATATAGCAAGAAAAAAATTATAAAAGAATGCCTTTTATCTAATTAATTCTTTGTATAAAAGTGTATAGGGTCGCTAGCGACCCGGGGTATGTAATAGTGTAAGTATATTTTTCTGTACAACAATAATTGAATCTCTGATGACTCAATTGCAATTCACCTTTATTCCTCAAGGTGGCAATGTCTGATGCACAATGATGATGTGATGTTTCACTCATAATTACAGCAGGCATAAAACAAAAGAATACATCAGCCAAACTTATTGGCTCAGAGATTTACGGCACAACGCAATCAAATATTAGCGTTACTGTCGCTTGATGGTGGATTTAGTGAACAAGCTGTCAGTGATCAAAATATTGATTCTGAAGATGTTATAGACATCTCAATATGGAATATGAGCCAGATGCTGAATGTACTGAGGAAAGGAGCTCTGACGATGACAGGGAAGATGGTAAAAAGCATCTGCTCAAATTGAACCCTTCCAAGTTCCAAAAAGTAATGAAATATGCATTATTTTATTATTTTTAATTGTTATTAAAATATCAGAAAAGTTTTGTACTATTGGTAGAGATCCATTCATGTTAGATATAGATCCGGGACGCTAAAGACCCGAATATGTAATAATGATTGGCGAAACAATTGATTGAACAATATATTTTAATCTAATTGTAATATCAGCTGACTGACTCCATAACCTGTCCATAAACAATCAGTGTACAGCTCAGAGAACATATTTTAACATCATAAGTATTTATATTCTCTATCTTTTTGAATAAAATCATAACATTTTATGTAAGGCATCAGTCGTTTACATCACGTGAAAAGACCGACGCGACACTCATTTAGGTGACTTACATCGCGCCCCTGTATGTTGCTTTGCATAAAATTAAACAATATTTATAGATTTATAGATATTTACACAAACCTGTATTTTCCCAAAGACATTCACCAATTTGACGGAGCTGAGCCGCTCTCTCCTGAAAAGGTCACAAAAAGCCTGCGATAAAAATAACTCAACCGCTGGGTTATGTCTGACCCAGGATCTGAGTAACAAAAACTACCCAAACAGAAAAAATAACCCAAAAAAAGACCCAAAAGGCTCAACCCAGGATTTGGGCAGAAATAAAGTGTGTGTGTATATAAGTCTAAAAATCAGATTTCTCACCTGGTTTCGCGCCAATCTGCGGCTGTCAGCTTTGTCACTTAAAGCTCTTTTTGCTCTTATCCTGCTGTTTTTGATGTTGGTGTTGGTGTTGATGTTGTATTGTGAGTGTTTGAGTGGTGCGGCAGTGTTACTTAAATACTGCATGATGACTTTCACCAGGTCCACAAACTGGTGACCATAATGATTATGAAATACCGATGGCAAAAGTAACCCTTTGTCTATATGAAGTCTGCAACATTTATGGGTGTCATTAATGCGAAGCATGTCACCGGGACTGCAAATGTGGTTATTTGAAGCATCAGGGTCATTGTAAACCCGTTTTTAAGGCTCTGCTACGCCCCCTAAAGGAGGAGCTGCACTTGGCACTGCATCTTTAAAAGCCCAGGGTGTTAGTATGTAGTCCTGTAGCTCGCTGTGAGGTCACACGCATGTAACACTCTCATGGGATAAATTATTGTTATTTATCCAAACTTGTAACCGTTTCTTCTCTCCCAATGTTTGTCCTTTTCCTCCTTTTTCTCTCTTTCTGGCGGACCCCTCAGTGGGGCGGTGCCCGGGGGCCAGAAAGGGGCCGCGGGGGGTGGATTGGGGGACGGAGGGGGGCCGTCGCGCAGCGACAGCGTGAGGAGTATGATGACGGGGGGCATTAAAGCCGGCAGGTGGCAGACGGTGCAAAGCCGCCTGCATTCCGGAGACTTCAAGAACGGCAAGTGAGTCGAGCCCACAGGGGACAAGAAAGAGAGTGTGTGTGTGTGTGTATGAGATGTTTAAGAAAGTTAAAAATGCTTTTTGTCTGCACTTTGCTGAGATTTCAGGCCGCCCTGCAGTCTAATAATAGCAGAATCCGTACGACTGACTCACACACACACACTTAGAAGCACTTAGACGCGCAGATCACTCATTTCAGTCCATTATAAAACACAACAGTATCCGCAGTGACTCAAAAGACGGCGTAATTGGTGATATCATGCACCTGATTCAGCCTGCAAATGTGAAGTGTGAGGGATAATAAATATAAATGCAAAGCAGAGAGGTCTTGTGTTAGCCTGAAGGGGTGATTTTGCAATAATACAGACCGGCTGACTGTAATGATCTGGCTTGTTATATGGCTACTTAACATGTTAATGCACTGGAAATATTTATTTTTATTGAGTTTAAAGTTGACATGGAATCAGAGTTTACCTAATGCACTTTCTTATTACGGACGATTCGTCTGTGCATATTATTTCAAGTAAAAAAAAAATGGCCTTCATAATCTTTTCTATATATTTTTATTTCAAATAAATGCTGTTCTTTTGGACATTATATTCATTCAGTATTCAAGTATGTTTCACATTTTCCACAAAAATATGAAGCAGCTCAACTGTTTTCAACATTGATAATAATCATAAATGTTTCTTGAGCAGCAAATCATCATATTAGAATGATTTCTGAAGGATCATGTGACACTGAAGACTGGAGTAATGATGCTGAAAATTCAGCTTTGATCACAGGAATAAATTACATTTTACTATATATTCACATAGAAAACTGTTATTTTAAATTGTAATAATATTTCAAAATTTTTGCTGTATTTTTGGTCAAATAAATGCAGCCTTGGTGAGCAGAAGAGACTTCATTAAACTTTTAAATGATAGTGTAGGTACTGTATGTATGCAGGAAATTACAACTCATGAGTCCATGAGTCCTTCTAGAATGGTGACGAAATCATGAAAATGTTTAGCTGCTTTAGTTCAAATTGTGCAAAAAAAAAAGTCTTTCAGTCTAGCCCAAACTAAAGTGCAAGTGATTGGCTCTTTTAACTGAAAGGCAGTACTTTCATTCCTTTCAGCTCTTTTTTCCTCTGGTAATGCACACCGTTCACAATCCAAGCAGTTCCTGATATACATCATATTTTGGAGTAAAATTGGTTGCAAACAGCATTTTATGTTAATTTCATTGTATTTTGTGAGAACAACGAATCTGCATTATGAGACATGAAGCTACAACCATTATACGTATGTTTGCCATTTAAAGGGATAGTTCACCCAAAAATGAAAATTATCCCATAATCTACTCCCCCTCAAGCCAGCCTAGGTGTAAATGACTTTCTTCTTTCAGCCAAACACAATCAGAGTTATATTAAAAATATCCTGGCTCTTTTAAGCTTTATAATGAGTGAATGGGGGTTGAGATTTTGAAGCCAAAAAAAGTGCATCCATCCATCATATAACTGCTCCACACGACTCCAGGGGGTTAATAAAGGCCTTCTTAAGCGATGCGTTTGTGTAAGAAAAATATCCATATTTATAACTTTATAAACGTCTCTGTTACGTATGTAACCCTTATTCCCTGAAGGAGGGAACGGAGACGTACGTCACCGACGAATTGGGATCACTTCTGGGAGCCCCTATCAGCTTTGAGTGTATAGAGAACGGGCCAATGGCGTGATCTGCATCTCGCGCTCCGCCCCGCGGGTATAAACAGGAAGCGGATGCAGCGCACATTTGTTTTTCACTGAGGAGCCGAACTAGTGACTCGGTCATGCAGTGATGGTACAGCAACTGTGGCGACGGGAAGTACGTCTCCGTTCCCTCCTTCAGGGAACGAGGGTTACATACGTAACCGAGACGTTCCCTTTCAGTCGGTCACGTTCGACGTACGTCGGACGTCACCGACGAATTGGGATCCCTATGGAAAACGCCACAGTTACTACCACTTCCAGCACCCAGTGAAAGCCCCTCAGACCCCCGTCTGTTCGGGGCGGGGACTCACGCAGGGAGAGTCACTGCTGCTGTTCCGCAAGACCCACTCAGCAGAGTATTGGATAACGCTAGGAAAGCGTGCCCAGGGGGGCCACTGCAGAAGCCACATCCTACCCGTAGGGAGGTATCATGTGGAATATACACGTATGGACTGGCTGTGGGCAGTACAACATACGGAAGTCCCAGGGGTGGCCCCGGCCAATGCAGGCGGGAGACTACACCGCACAGAGACGCCAGAGCGAGCTCTGCCAAGGGAAAGACACGGGCTCGCCGTAGGGAGCCGTACCATGGAGGAATACACATATGGGACCGCCGTGGGGGGACACAACATATGGATACTCAGCCTAACACAAGTTCCACCAATGCATACGAGTATTAGACCTAGCGTCGGACGCTCCGCCACGTCTGACTGCCGCAGGTTGCAGAGGACTCAACAGGGTTCGCCGTTCTGGGGAACTCGACTGGAGCATATCAGCGCACGTATCCGGTCCAAGAGGAGGGGAATGGCGCAGCAAGCCGACACTAGAACGGGCACTTCGGTGTTACTGGCTATTTGAAGCGAGCACACGGGAAGAAACCGGCTCTACACGGAGGCTATAAAATCTAGCGAACGTGTTAGGTGTCGCCCAGCCCGCAGCTCTACATATATCTGTCAGCGAGGCGCCGTGCGCCAGCGCCCAGGAAGAGGCCACACTCCTAGTGGAGTGGGCCCTCAACCCGAGCGGGCAAGGCACGCCTTGGGTTTCATACGCCAAGGCGATGGCATCCACTATCCAGTGAGCCATCCTCTGCTTGGAGACAGCCTTTCCCTTCTGCTGGCCTCCGTAACAGATGAAGAGCTGTTCTGAGGTCCTGAAGCTTTGCGTTCTGTCCACATAATTCCGCAGAGCGCGAACGGGACAGAGAAAAGCCAGGGCTGGGTCTGCCTCCTCCGAAGGCAGCGCTTGCAGGTTCACCACCTGGTCCCGAAAGGGAGTGGTGGGAACCTTGGGCACATATCCGGGCCAGGGTCTCAGGATTACATGAGAGTTACCCGCCCCGAATTCCAGGCACGATTCGTCGACAGAAAATGCCTGCAGGTCCCCTACCCTCTTGATGGAAGCCAATGCAGTCAGGAGTACTGTCTTCTAAGACAGGATTTTTAACTCTGCTGACTGTAAAGTTTCAAAGGGAGCCCTCTGCAGTGCGGTTAGCACCAGAGATAAGTCCCAAGAGGGTATAGAGTGAGGTTGAGGCGGATTTAATCTCCTCGCCCCCCTCAGGAACCTGACGACCAGATCATGCTTCCCTAAGGACTTACCATCAACCATGTCGTGATTTGCGGCGATAGCGGCAACATACACTTTGAGGGTGGAGGGAGACAGCCTTCGCTCCAACCCTTCTTGCAGGAAGGAAAGCACAGAACTGATCGAACATCTTCGGGGGTCTTCTCGTCGAGAAGAACACCACTCGACGAACAGGTTCCACTTCAGCGCATAGAGGCGCCTCGTAGAGGGGGCTCTGGCGGAAGTGATGGCCAAGGAGGTGCTGTCGCGAGGAGCACTAGTTCCGGGAACCAGGTCCGGTTGGGCCAGTACAGCGCAACTAACAAGACCTGCTCCTCGTCCTCCCTGACCTTGCACAGTGTCTGCGCAAGAAGGCTCACTGTGGGAAACGCATATTGCTGAACAGATAGTTCATGCGTTCATGACCTCAAGGCTAGATTATTGTAATGCTCTACTGGGTGGTTGCCCTGCTCTCTTAATAAATAAACTGCAGCTTGTCCAAAACGCAGCAGCTAGAGTTCTTACCAGAACCAGGAAGTATGACCATATTAGCCCGGTTCTGGCAACACTGCATTGGCTCCCTATTAAACATCGTATACATTTTAAAATCTTGATTACTTACAAAGCACTAAATGGTTTAGCTCCCCAGTACTTGAGCGAGCTCTTAACGCATTATACTCCATCATGTCTATTGCGGTCTCAAAATTCTGGCCAGTTGATAATACCTAGAATATCAAAATCAACTGCAGGCGGTCAATCCTTTTCCTATTTAGCACCTAAACTCTGGAACAGTCTTCCTAGCATTGTTCGGGAAGCAGACACACTCTGTCAGTTTAAATCTAGACTAAAAACACATCTCTTTACTATGGCATACACATAAAACATTTTTAATTTATATTATTCAAATCAGTTAAATTATTGTTTTAGGCTGCATTAACTAGGTCAGCCGGAACCGGGAACACTTCCCATAACACCTGATGTACTCGTTACATCACAAGAAGAATGGCATCTACGCTAATGTTAGTCTCTCTGTTTATCCCGAGGTTTACTGCAGTCGGCCGGATCCGGGCCGGATCCGGACCAGATGGTGGACCATAGCCTGGACATGACGAACGCATCCCTGAAGTGTCTGTAGAGACCGTGTCAATTAAACTCCCCCCTGTAAATGCCGCATCGACACGACATCCTCATTAAACCCGTCCCCGGCGTGACGACTCCAATCTTTCGAATAATCCTACGAATATCTATTGATCTAATATGACTTCTGACCTGTAATGTTGCCAGAATCATAATCATACACTATTTGTTCGTCGGCCAGAGGAGAACTGGCACCCCGACTGAGCCTGGTTTCTCCCAAGGTTTTTTCTCCATTCTGGTCCTGAAGGAGTTTTGGTTCCTTGCCACCGTCGCCTTTGACTTTTGGCTTGCTCAGTTGGGAACACTTAAATTTCAACTATATTACTGATCTGCCCGCATTGACACTATATGATAATTGAAATGAGCTGGATGACATCACCGTTTTCACCAGACAGACTGTACAGCCGAATCAAATTCCGTTGCATTATTTTCCTGTTACCACTGTGAAGCTGCTTTGAAACAATTGGCATTGTAAAAAGCGCTATATAAATAAAGGTGATTTGATTTGATTCATTTGAGCCAGGATCAGTCAGTCGTCAAGGTAGTTGAGGATGCGAACACCACACTCTCTCATGGGAACAATGGCCGCCTCCGCGACTTTCGTGAAGACGCGGGGCGACAGGGACAGCCCGAAGGGTAGGACTCTGTACTGATATGCCCGTCCCTCGAACGCAAAGCGTAGGAACGGTCTGTGTCGAGGGGGAATCGAGACATGAAAGTACGCGTCCTTCAGTTCGGCATAGCGGCCCAAAGTGGGGTCTGAGTGTGCAGTGCAACACTTACCTACTTCCGCTGAGGGGGCGCACGGGTGTGAGGAGGCCTCTTGTGTGCGTCCTGGACACAGCCAGCACCCCCTGCTGGCGATAAGAGAGGCACCGGAGGGTGACAAGGCATGGGAGCATCGTACACCGCCAAGCGCGCTCTCTTGGCACCCAGAGATTTTAGAAACAGCTCTTTTTTTGAAGTTTTGGGTACCACTGGCACGAAGGCCAGTGGCGGAACAGAAATCAAATACGAACAAAAAATTCTCAACGATTGTGAACATCAGCTGGTGACAGGGAACGACCGCATCCAGAAACGCACGGGTGGAATGACATCTTGAAAAAGACGCAGTGCCACACCCGTGTGCTGAAGCACCCAGGAACGACCGCGGCAAAACACAGGAGAGTAGTGCAGCCTGTGTATGCACTCACCGTTGGGAACGCCCTCACCGAACCAACAGACAAAAACAGTGCTGTGAAAACAGTAGTTTATCACTGTACTCAGTGAGCTCGCGGTCGCCGCTGATCGTGCCTTCTCTCCTAGCACTCAAAGACGCCTCTTCTCTCGCTCTCTCTCTTATACTCTCTGCTGAAGCAGGAACAGTCTCCTTCATCGACACTGTGTTCGGCTCCGAAGTGAATGACAAATGTGCGCTGCATCCGCTTCCTGTTTATACCCGCGGTGCGGGGCGGAGCGCGAGATGCAGTGTATCGTTCTCTATACACTCGAAGCTGATAGGGGCTCCCAGTGATCCCAATTCGTCTGTGACGTCCGACGTACGTCGAACGTGACCGACTGAAAGGGAACTATAATTACTGGCTTCCATTAATGGCCATACACGAAGTCTAGATCTGGAGGAAGAGTGACCTCAAAAATTGGGCAAAATCCAAGTTACCATTCACTGCCATTATAAAGCTTGGAAGAGCCAGGATATTTTTTAATATAACTCTGATAGTGTTTGGCTGAAAGAAGAAAGTCATATACACCTAGGATGTCTTGAGGGGGAGTAAATCATGGGATAATTTTCATTTTTAGGTGAACTATCCCTTTAACCCTTTATTTGATTGCAGAAAGTTCTAATTAACCAGACGGAAGAATTAATCAGAATCAAGTACATTTAAAAATAAAGGTTCTTTATTGGCATCGTTGGTTTCATGAAGAATCGTTAACATCCATGGAACCATTCCATTTCACATAGTAAAAAATATTTAGATTATTGAAATGTTCTTCGCACTAAGAAAACAAATGGTTCTTTTTAGAATGTTCACTGAAAGAGGGACCAAAAATGTCTCTTCCATGGCATCGCTGTGAAAACCTCCTTTAGTTTTAAGAGTGTATTTCAGTGAGCTGTGTAATAGACTGTAATCACAATCAGACGAGGAAATATGATACGTTCCGATGACAAACATCCATAATTTGTCTGATGACTTTCTGAACACCAGATTTTTCATAACACGGTTAAAGTTTAATAGAAGCCGTTTCAGTGACATGAGCGATGGCTGGAGGATGTTTAACACGAAATTTTCCATATTAATCGCCGGCTAGTGAAACCGTGTAGCACAAAATATTAATGCACTAAACGTCCTATAAATGTGTTTAATATTTCAGTGACTCATAATGTGCATCTGTCAGAAGTGTGAAATGAATCCTGAGAGAGGAGGAAATTTCATTACATTGGTAAGAGAAAGTTTAGAGAACCCAAAGGACAGCATTTCAGGACAGCGTGACAAACAAAGCTCTACGAACCCATACTGTCCCGTAATGATGCTCCCTATGCAGACTTTTTCATATGTCCATGAAGTCCACGAGACTGTAGCATGTCCCATTTGTCAGTGTAGATTCAGGAGGGATCTCATTATGACTACACATAAACTGACTCAAGAAATATTAAAGGTTCTGCACCTTTAAAGTCAAAGTGAAATGCTGTCAGTTTTACTTCCATAATCGGTGTATTTCTGAGTAAAATGGTATTCTGTCCCTAAATTAGGGTGGGACTTTATAAATATTATATATTTTACTATGTATTTAAAAATATATTTACATAAATGTATTTTCAATAAGTTTTAGTTATTTTAGTTTTAGTTATTTATATTTCATCATATTATTTTAAACATATATATTATAAATTATATTTAATTAATATATTTTATTATAAATATATTTGATAAATATATATTATATATTATAATAAATATATATATATCATTATAAAATATAGTATGTTATAATAAATATATGTATTATAAAATATATTTAATAAGTATGTTTTTAATATATTTTAAAATATACAAAATATATTGCTAATGTATATTTTTTATACATTTACATGTATTTTTGATACGTTTATATTATTTTAAATATATTTTAAATTATATTTAATAAATATATTTTATTTAATATATATATATATATATAAAATTATATTTTAATAAATGTATATTTTAATAAATATATATTTTTAAATATACTTAAAAATATACAAAATATATTGCTAATATATTTTTTTAAATAGATTTACATTTTTCGATAAGTTTTAGTTATTTATATTTCCTCATATACATTTATATTGTCAATATTTTGCATTTACTAAAAATTTATTTTATTTCTAGAAATGTATTATCCTGCCCCCCATTTGTAATACATTTTGAAATTTAAAGGTTTACAAGATATATATTTTCATATTTGAAAAACTTATTTCATTAAGCTGCACTGTTTACAACATATTTAGTCATATATTTTTGTGCCATTTTTTGGTATATTGTCAAACTAAATACATTTATATTGTTTATATATTTTGAATGTGCAAAATTATATATATATATATATATATATATATATATATATATATAATTGGAAATGTATTTTCTTGCCCCCTTGAAGTACATTTTGTACATATTTTATCAAGCCATGCTGCAACATATATAGCATATTTGAAATATATTGTGGCCAGAAAAAAAATTGTGCCATGTGGGTTATTTTATCCATCAGGAATTGACTGGATTGTTAAAAGTGAATGTAAAATAACATTTCAGAGAAGTACCACTAATGACGTGTGCAAAATAAGACCTGCGCAAGTTTGGGCAGTTTGGTTTGTGCAAAATTATTTCTTGCTGATAATAATGAGACTAATTAACAAGACACACCAAAGGAATGAACAGATGAACAAGACAAGTAGTGAATAAGGAACCAAACCTCACAAACAATCTCCAAAACACAACCTCAGCAAACCAAAACAAACCCAGAGCTGCTACAACGCTCCTGACGTTCACACAGCGAGTGCTGCGCACACATACACACGGGGGCTCAATTTAAGTTTTCTTCACACCCTTAGCTAACACCTCCTCTCCTCCAGCACCTCACATATTCTCTCTCTGTCTCACATCTCTCTTCTCACACTCCATCCATACCACCAGTCCTCGTTCTTCTCTCGTTCTCTCTCTCAACACGCCCTCCGTTTTTCTCCGTCAGTAATTGGATTCTATTTTCAGGCCGCTATATGTGTCTGTCTCTTGTGTTGTGTCTCACATCCTCTTTTCCCTGTCTCTCTCTTCCTCTGTCTCTCTCTTTCTTGCCTACATCTTGTTCTCCACTACGGCTTGTTTTGCCCCCTGGTGTTTGTCCTGCAACTACCTGATGCCCTTTACCAACTTAACCTGTTGAGCCCTATGCCATGTCAACATGAAATCAAATTTGACCCTCTTTACATTATTAATACATGTTCCTGTCCCTACAGTGCAATAGTCTATAGCTAATAGTCACTAATAGGCAGGAATCTTTAAATTTTTATTTGGGATTGGATTTCAAGATGCTAGTTAAAACAAAAGCATTAACTGTACTCAGTTTTGAACAGTTTCGTCTATGTTACCGCCCAGTACACTGGAAAAAAAAACAATAAGTAAAATTTACTTTTTTACTTTTTTGCATGCATATTTTTAAAGTAAATTTCACATGGAATTAAGTAAAGTCTACTTAACTAAGTATAATTAACAAATAAAATAAGTATCGTAACTTGGTCAGTTAAAGTTTGAGTAATTTCTACACTGTACAAAATTATTGTTGGTTTAACTTAAAAAATAATAAGTTGCCCGGTTGCCTTAAAATTTTGAGTTCATTGAAATTAAAAATTGGAGTTAATACAATGAAGGAGAATGGTTTAATAAATAGAAACTCAAAATATGTTATCTGAACCACATTAATTATCTAAGATAAAAAGTTGTGATAACAAATCATGATAATAATTTTTACAGTGCTGTTTTACTTAGTTGAATTTTATTATACAATTTCAAGTACATTTTACTCAAACAATATAACACTGAATTAGCCCATGCTTTTAGAGTGAATGCTTTACTTAGAACATCTAAGTAAATAATACAGTAAATATTGTGTAGACAACATATCTACATAATAGAAGTAATGTAGTACCCTGAACACAGATATCTCAATACTTTGTACACAATACACAATAACGGTAATATTCGTTGGATAATTTTTGAGTATGAATGTGTCATTTTGAGTAGAAAATGAACTCCAGATGTCACAAAACAGCAAAATACTAAACCTAACAACAAAAGCAATGATAAAACTGTGTAAATACAGCTGGAAAACAGCGAAAAATGCAACTTTATTAATTATTCATACCCCAGTGCATGATGGGAACACCAGTATCAGAAAGTTAAGTAGGTTTTACTTAATTTTATAACGTTGATATTGATATACGCTTTAATTTCTACAAGCTTGAATTGAGTACTAATATAGAATTTACTTTGTTTTTTAAAGTCTTGCCTGAACTAACTTATTCATGTAGAAATTACATTTGTTTTTTCTGTAGTATTTACTTCACCACAGAATCATTTTTATCATGGTAACACAATCATCTTTAAAAAGTGAGAGGTTACCAGTAACAAACCCAACCGTTGGGTTAAAAACGGCTGGGTTTGTCCATATTTGACCCAAATTTGGGTTGAAACAACCCAGCATTTTTTAGAGTGTACCATGGATTTTACCTTTCAAGTTGGTGGCATGTAAAATCAAAATATTGGCGGAAACAAATTATTGTTTACAATAAGCTGTACTTTTATATTACAATTTAGTTTGTACTCATTTCTGTCCTGTAAATGCATAATAGCTGTAAACTTGGCTAGAATATGCTCATTTAGTTTATACAGTCACAGATTTGTGCATCAATTTCACACCTAACATGCATCCTTTCTCTTCATTATGATGCAGAAGCATTAAAATGGTCTCCTGTGGTTGCTGGGAAATGAAAAGTGAGAAATTCTCGAATGTGTCTCTATTTGCAACCAAAATCACTTGTGTGTCACATTGTATTTGAAGGCAGTATCTCCTGTTTCACATGAAAATATGTCACATTACAGAAGTAAAATGGGATTTGAATGCCTTTCATGTTGACTTCAGTATATCAAGATGGTTTTCCTCCACTGGAGCAAGTTTGAGTTATGTCCCATAAACTCCAAATCACTCAAACATTATATTTAATGACTTTTTTGAAAAATGTTCACTGACATACACTTTCAGAGAAAAATGTGCAAAATTGTATCTTTAGGGGCACAGCAGCTTGATACGTGTCACTTATCTCCCCCTAAAAGATGCATATTAGTATCTTAGAATAGTAATATGTACCCTTAAGGTACTACTATCCCAGCAAGCAATAGCCGTCATTTCACCGTCTCATTTAACTATAGACCCGATATAGTCTGGCTATGAGTAACCCACTTCTAGCCAAAATAACCTTGAATTATGTCGTTTTTGCCAAAATAATTTGCGAGATGTATGATATTCCATCATGTAAGCAAAGTCAACAGTGATTACAAGGTGTTTGGTTTCATTTCTTTGACACATGGCCGTAACCACCACACAGCTCTGATTGTTGCTCAGTTTGATGACAAAAGTAAAATGTTAAATTTTTTTGGTTGGTCTGCCTCAGTGGTCTAACAGCGCTCGTCACTGTCAGAATGAGTGAGATGGCCAATCAAATCAAAGTAGGCGGGGCTTACTGTTAATGCGAATTCCAACGCGACACTTCAGTTATAGCAGTGAAAGAGTGCGTCGTAAGATGTAAGTAGCTGAACATTTAATATTTGCCAACTGTTTTCTGATAAAAACGTATTACTGACCAACAGTAATATCAAGTGATGCAAACTACTTGATATTTTTTATGAAATTTCACCATTTTGAATTGAAAATATGACATTATTTATCTAAATCATAACTGAATTTGACGTGACAAGAAACTTTTTGCATTTTTACATATTAGGCAGACGAAAATAAGAGTGAATTTGTGCATATTTAAAAAAAAAATATATATATATATATATATATATATATATTATTTGCAAATATTTACTTCAAAACTACAACTGGAATTTTACCGTTACCAATACCCTCCCCCTCCCCAAGCAAAAAAAAAACAAAAAAAACTTTGGTCCCCCCTAATGTCTAAGACATGGTTACAGCCTTGCTTTGACATCTTCATGTCCTAGATGACTAGTCTATTCTTGGGCTATGGTTAGATGTCTATTCAATTTTCACTGACAGCCCAGATTTTAGCCTAGCAGCAGGGCTGTGTTTGGACGGCTATTAGACATCTTTTAAACGCAAAATTGCTTGCTGGGATGAACCTTTTAGGGCTAAAAAATGTCCCTTTAAGGCAGGGGTGTCCAAACCTGCTTCTGGAGGGCCACGTCCTGCAGAGCTTAGCTCCAACTAACCATAGTATGCTTTTATTAGCTGGTTCAGGTGTGTTTAATTGAGGCTAGAGCTGAACTCTGCAGGACAGTGGCCCTCCAGGAGCAGGAGGACACCCCTGCTTTAAGGGTACTGCCCCAGTGACGAGCTGTTGTACCCTAAAGGTAAAATTCTGCTGGGATTAGACGAGCTGAAATGGGAAGAATAGCCAGGAAATGTTTACATGAGTGCAGCTGAGGTGAAACTCACTGTGAAGTTTCTGAGGTGAATTTGACACAGTTTATAGATCAAAGTGAAACAGGGCTAATGAGAGAAAGAGAGGGACGTAATTGCGAAGGGAGGGGAGGAGAGGACAAGAGAATGACGGATGAACTAGCGTAGTTGGTTGGCTGCTGAAGAAACTCAGGGGGCCGTGGTGTTACTTAAAACGAGTGTCGCAAGAAACGATGGGCAAAGTTAAGAGAAGAAAGGGAGGAGAGGCATGTGTGAGGAGTAGACAGAGATGGGAGGCTCTCAACAGACCAAAAAACAGTCTCCCGCAAGAACCGGTGGCAGCCGTCTGACACCACACACGCCGCGGCACACACATGCGCATGGTCGATCAGGGCAGACCCGTCACACACCGCGATCCAGTCAGCCACGCACGGGAGCGGCACGCAAGCAGGCCGTGCAGACGCATACGCACACGCACGCTCGCCGCTCATCGTCGGCTCATAGCAGTCTCGCTCGGGCCGGAAACGGACATGCGCACGCACACCTGCAGGCTCACGCAGACCAGGGCGGCTGCGGTCTCTTCTGCTACCTGTGTTACAGTGGCTACTGCCTCTGTTTGATGCTTCTCTCCTTCTTTCTCCTTCTCCTCCTATCCCCACCTACATCTCGCACTCCTCCTGCTCCTCCTCCTCCTTCCTCTCCTCTATCACCTTCTCCATCTGACGACACTATCTTGTCGTCCTCTCTGGCCATTCCATTCTGCCCCCATCCTTCCCTGAACCTCTCGTCCTCCTCCATGTCTCTATTCTCACCTCTTCTGTCCTCAACCAACTCCCTGTCTCTCCTCCACCCGGATTCGGGACTTATTCCCTTCAACTTGTCATCTCCTCTTCCTCCATGCCCCTCTACGTCTTCTGATCCTCCTCCAACCCCTTCCAAATCCTCCTCGGATCCTTCTGCTCGACCCCGTCCTTTTGTTCTTGTCCCGCCTTCTCTCCTCCTCCTTCCTCGTCCCTCCCTCTGTCGCTCCCGCCCTTCCTCGTCTCGCTCCTTGCCCACCCTCCTGCTCTGCCCGCACAGTTTGTCCGACCACGCCCTCTCCTCGACCGAGACCTTGGACCAAATTCCGTCGATGGGGGCGTTGCCTCGGCCCCGCACGTTGTTGCGTCAGCAGAGCCTCCAACAACCCTTGATCCAGGCTCCGGCCCCGAATTTGGCCAGCAGGCCGCCCATTTCCCAGAGTTTGGGTCAGCTGCACACCCAGCCAGGTAGCGGAGGGGGCGGTGGCGCGGGGCCTGGAGGAGGGGGCGGAGCCGGCTCAAGGAACTCCAGGGGCGGCCCGGCAGGTGGTGGAGCATCACGCTATAGGTCAGGAGGTGCCGGGGGGCGGGCCTCTCGTGGGAACCCTGGCAGCGTGGATCACATGATGGGCCAGATGAAGAAACGAGGCCTGGACGTTAAATCATTCCTGTAAGTCACTTCCTGTGTGGGTCTGTCCTGTGCATGCCTTTTTCTCCTGTATTTGCATGTTTTCCTAACTTTATCAGTCTTGTCTAAGTAATTTCCAAATTGTTTAAGTATAGTTCACCCAAAAATTTAAATCATTTACTCACCCTTATGTCGTTCCAAACCGGTATGACTTTCTTTCTTCAGTAGAACAGAAAAAGAGAAGTTTAGCGGAATGTTCACGCTGCTCTTTTCCATAAAAATCGACACATACAGTGACTATGGCCTGTAAAGCTACAAAAATGACAAAAGAAGCACCATAAAAAGGAATCTAGTTTTATTTTTCACTGTTTGGCAAGTCTTTTGAAACCACATGATAGCTTAGTTAAGTTGTTATTTGCTAAGAATGTTCGCCACACCTCAAATTTTATTTGTGTTCTTGTATATTCAAATATGGCAGCACAGTGGCTCACACATAGCAAATTGGCCGTAGGTGTGTGTGTAAGTCCCAAGCCATGTAATGAAACCTACCTTGGAAAAAACATTGCCGAGAAAATTCATCAAAATCTATAAGACTCTATGAGACTCTATTCTGTCCATAGAATCGGATACGACTGGAATAGTAGTATAGATAGATATTCAAATATACTATGGAAAGTCTCATAGATTTCATATCAATACTTGAGGACTTACTCACACACCTATGGTCAATTTGCCATGTCCAATCCACCTAACCTGCATGTCTTTGGACTGTGATGGGGAAACCGGAACACCTTGAATTTTTGTCTGTTTCTTCTACATAGACATCATGCGAGTTAGAGTATAGTTAGAATGTAATGGACTGCTTTTTTCCATCAGCATTAATTTTCACTGTAAGGAAAAGAGCAGTGTCATTCTAAGTCGCCATTCTCAAAAACATCATTTTGTATTCCATGAAAGAAATTAAGTCGTGCATTTTTGGGTGAACCATGTTTAAAGTGCTACAAAAGCATTATAATATTTGAGAAATATCTCAGACTATACCGGGTCAGTCCCCTTTCTCTGAGATGCTTTGTTAATACTTGACCTGTTTTAGTGTGTGGTAATATTAATAATAGATCTCTTAAAACAGTGTAAATGTCCCAGAGTTCAGCTGAAAATGATCATTGCGTGCCTCTTCTTGTCTGTTCTCGTCTCTTTTCCTGCACCTCTGTCTCTCTTTCTCTTCACCTGTCTGTCTTCAGACACTGTCAGACAGTTGTTCATTCTGTCACACTATATTTCAGCCCCGCAGCAGGATATTACCCCCCTCCCTCAGCGTTCTGCACTGATCTGCTGTTTTGTGACGTTCTGTTTTATATGGCTGAATATTGCCTTGTGTGCGGTCTGCCTCAGCTGGTTTAAATATATCACATTTTAGGACCTCAGGGGACCGCTGGAGATATGGTACCAGGAGTAATATTATGTATGTACACTCACCTAAAGGATTATTAGGGACACCATACTAATACTGTGTTTGACCCCCTTTCGCCTTCAGAACTGCCTTAATTCTACGTGGCATTGATTCAACAAGGTGCTGAAAGCATTCTTTAGAAATGTTGGCCCATATTGATAGGATAGCATCTTGCAGTTGATGGAGATTTGTGGGATGCACATCCAGGGCACGAAGCTCCCGTTCCACCACATCCCAAAGATGCTCTATTGGGTTGAGATCTGGTGACTGTGGGGGCCATTTTAGTACAGTGAACTCATTGTCATGTTCAAGAAACCAATTTGAAATGATTCGAGCTTTGTGACATGGTGCATTATCCTGCTGGAAGTAGCCATCAGAGGATGGGTACATGGTGGTCATAAAGGGATGGACATGGTCAGAAACAATGCTCAGGTAGGCCGTGGCATTTAAACGATGCCCAATTGGCACTAAGGGGCCTAAAGTGTGCCAAGAAAACATCCCCCACACCATTACACCACCACCACCAGCCTGCACAGTGGTAACAAGGCATGATGGATCCATGTTCTCATTCTGTTTATGCCAAATTCTGACTCTACCATCTGAATGTCTCAACAGAAATCGAGACTCATCAGACCAGGCAACATTTTTCCAGTCTTCAACTGTCCAATGTTGGTGAGCTCGTGCAAATTGTAGCCTCTTTTTCCTATTTGTAGTGGAGATGAGTGGTACCTGGTGGGGTCTTCTGCTGTTGTAGCCCATCCGCCTCAAGGTTGTGCGTGTTGTGGCTTCACAAATGCTTTGCTGCATACCTCGGTTGTAACGAGTGGTTATTTCAGTCAAAGTTGCTCTTCTATCAGCTTGAATCAGTCGGCCCATTCTCCTCTGACCTCTAGCATCAACAAGGCATTTTCGCCCACAGGACTGCCGCATACTGGATGTTTTTCCCTTTTCACACCATTCTTTGTAAACTCTAGAAATGGTTGTGCGTGAAAATCCCAGTAACTGAGCAGATTGTGAAATACTCAGACCGGCCCGTCTGGCACCAACAACCATGCCACGCTCAAAATTGCTTAAATCACCTTTCTTTCCCATTCTGACATTCAGTTTGGAGTTCAGGAGACTGTCTTGACCAGGACCACACCCCTAAATGCATTGAAGCAACTGCCATGTGATTGGTTGATTAGATAATTGCATTAATGAGAAATTGAACAGGTGTTCCTAATAATCCTTTAGGTGAGTGTATGTCAGCACATGCATATGTGTTTGAGCATGTGTGTGAGTGTGTTCATGAATGTTTAATGGTCTTTCTTTTGTGTTTAAAGGGACAGTTTACCCCAAAAATAAAAATTCTGTCATTATTTATTTACCCCCATTTCACTCCCAAACCATTTGACTTTCTTCTTTCTAAACACCATCACTATCTTGAAAAGCTAATCAAAGTCATATATGCATATATATAAGTAAAATGTACTGATATTTACTAAATTCACTGATCTTCCCTTCCATACCATAGTTCTGAAATGTTGAGTTTTCAAACTAAACCATGGCAATTTTGGTTGCAAAACATGGATAAATCAATTCTGTGTGACGTTACAGATGTTACAAAGCATTTTGACTAGAGGTTGAGCGATGGTGGATTTTACCGATAATGATAACTAGGTTGGACCATGTTGGCCGATAACCAATATAATCAACCGATAGTTTTTAAAATGGATACTGAATGAAAACAAAATGCATAAAAATGCTGAACTTTATTACAAAAAATAAAAAACAGTACTGAACCATGAAAATGCACTGCACTTTTTAAATATAAAAAATATTAATATATTAATTATACCTTGACCATTCATGTTAGTTCATAGTACATTAACTAATGTTAAGAGATACAACTTTCAATTAACAATTACCCTCGCACACCTGCAGGTAATGGATACGTGCGTATTAGAAAGGACCAAAAAAGTCAAAAATCAAAAACAAAAGAAAGTCCTGTATACTATCTACTTGCTAAAGTATCAAAAACGCTTTATTTTCTGTAATGTTCCGGTCCCATGACCTTCATCAGGCATATACACACACTAACTATTCAAAACACAGACACATTTAAAATCAACTCATGACCAATCACTGCGATGTATTTTTTGTTATATGTAACATGTATTTTTATATGATGATGATGATGATGAGGATACAATGATTTATGAAGTCACTGATTGTGATTGATAAGTGATGGATCTTCGCAGTGATTGGTCATGAGTTGATTTTAAATGTGTCTGTGTTTTGAATAGTTAGTGTGTATATGCCTGATGAAGGTCATGGGACTGAAACATTGCAGAAAATAAATCATTTTTGATACTTTTGTAAGTAGATAGTGTGCGCGACTTTCTTTTGTGTAAGAGATACAACTTTAAAATGTAAAAACATATTAGTAAATGTTGAAATTAACAATGAACAATACTATTATTAAGTGTTACTATTTCATATAAATCCCAACAGTCATGCTTAAAGATGGCCATCTTTAAATATCTACACAAACATAGCATTGAAATTAGACACATATGTAGGAATTGTATGTAAACTCTCACACTTTATTTGCTTCTATTTTAGAACACTTGATGATTATCTAATCAAAATAACAAAATATGCATTACAGTTACCATAAAAAAAGAACTGAAATCGAATGCATTTCTGATTTGTTTACATGTTTCTGTCGGCTGCATGACGACACAGTTTGCTTTCTCATGCCACTAGCTTTAAATATGCAACTTCACTGCATAACAACAAGTACATAAAAGCGACCAGCTGAATATAAACTAATGCAAATAGATGGTAACAATTGCGACATGAAACATTTGAGTCTGGTTTGCTGTGTTTTTGTCATTGTTTTTTGTCAACCGCTTGAGGTACTACTAATGTTAGCGTCCCCACAGCTTCGACGGCAAATATACTGCTGTTCTCCACTAATGCAACATCTAGTCAACAAATTAATTCATAATGATATGAAAACACGTATGGTAGTGTACTGTACACATACCGTTTCATTGTCTGTTTTAAAGGGGTGGTTGATTAAGATTTCACTTTTTTAACTTAATTTAGCGTGTCATTTGAGCGTAAACAACATCAGCAAAGTTACGACGCTCAAAGCAAAGGGAGATATTTACTTTTACAGAAATCATTTTTTAAGGACTACAACAAATGGCTGGTAGCGACTACAACAAACTTATTCATGGGTTAGTGACATCACTAACCCTAAAATTGACATAAACCCCACCCCCGGGAACACGCAACAAAGGCCATGCTGAGAAGAGGAAGAGTTGTTGTAGCACATTTGAGAGTCTGCTCAAGCTGTCTCATCCGTCTTTTCACATTTATTGCAATACAGTACGAACACAAATGCAATAGCATGTCATAAAAGCAAGATGACAACATAAGTTATAACCGTAATTAAACTGAACTATACATGTTCTCTCTTCATGCAGCAGATATTCTCTGGCTCTGTGCATCTTACAACAGTTCCCACACGAGCGATTTATAGATTATCATGACAGAATATGCTAATAAATGACTTAAAGATAGTTAACTCCACATCAGCTACATAAATTCATCAACTAACCATTCAGAAACGTCCTGTCTCATTCTACATGTTGTCACTTCTTGTCACGAGTCTCTCCATCATTGTCCGACTCAGGTTTGAACATAAAAGGCTGAACAGTTTCGGACCTTTCAGTGTGTGTCTGTGTGAGGTAATCGGATCTGTGCTAACATGAGCTCTTGAAGCTCCGCCCTCTTCTTGAAAGGGCGCCGAGAGCAGCAGTTCATTTGCATTTAAAGGGACACACACAAAAACGTTTTTGCTCACCCTCAAAAAGTGACAATTTTGACATGTTTTAAAAAATGATCTGTGGGGTATCAAACTCCACAAGGCGTCAGTTTTCATTTGGCCTCTAGAGGCCGCTCTCATACTGTTTGATGACAGCAGATCCTTCTCAGCCGCTGGATTTTTCGGTATGGATTTTTGTGGAAAACCGATTGTTCCATCGGTTATCGGCACTGATAAATTGATCGACCTCTAATCTTGACATCCCAAAGTTTTTAAATTGCGCATATGTAATTGACATTTGAAAGCTGCACCGGAGTAAAACACGACTTTCATTTCTGTCTTTTTCTTACATAAAACTATATTGTATACTGTAGCATCTAAAGACTTGAAATATTGTGCATGACTACTTTTAGGGGGATTTTTGTAGCTTTACAGTTCACTTTATGCCTTCGTTCTATGGAAAAGAAGCACCATGATTTGTTTCCCCCCCCCCAAAATAACTTGTTTTATGGAAGAAAGAAAGTCATATGGAGTTTGGAACAAAATGAGGATGAGTAAATGATGGCAAAATATTCATTTTTGGGTGAACCATCCCTTTAATATCCCTCATGTTCAGTCTTTTGTTTTCAAACTGGGTTGTTTATTCATGAGGAAAGTCTGAAACATAATGCCCTAGAATAGCTGTGACTTATTGAGTGCACATGGACAGCAGACTATCAACTGACCGCAGCACATTACGCCGGCTTGACAGGGGCTACAGGTCTTCAATAGACGCTCAGGCCGGTTTAACTCCGTCTCTGTAAATCTCTCCGGCTGCTACTGCGTGACCTGTGAAGGAAGGGAGGGCAGGTCTCAGTTTAAATGACAAACAATTAACGCGACTGAACATCATCTAATTTCCCAAGATTATCCACACATGAACACATGGCAAATCGGCGTGATTGATGGATTTCATGGTGCTCAAGTGATGTAACATGGTTGAATTTGTAAGCCTGCCTCAGTTGTGTAAGTGGCGTTTGGCTCTGTTGTGACGTATTTAATTGAATTATAATAGATGCTTCCTTGAATGCGGTCGTGTGGGAAAAGGCTTGTAATTTTCACATTTATACAGCGATTGTGATGAATAGCTAGGCGTCTTCACGCGCTGCTAGGTCAACAGCTTATTATGACAGGTTTGAAAAAGAATTTCTCCTGAAAGGCCGCAATTTTTCATAGACACTTCTTGTATTTATTTGATACATATTCTTCTTTTATTCGTCCTGCTCTTTACCATCCTCTCGTTTTGTTCAGAGTTTGAGGGGGTATTTTTCATGTTATTTTATTATTATTTATTTACTATTATAGTACTTATTAATATATTGATTAAGTTTATATTTTTGTATTTTCAGTTTTAATTTTAGTTTAAGTATTGGTAGTTTTGTTATGTGCTTTTGTCATTAAAAAAAAATTATATTCAGTTTATTTCAGTAATTTTAGTTTATTTTAATCTAGTATTTATATTTTATATTGTGTTATATTTATTTTATTTCAGCAATTACTTGGTTTGGTTTTAGTTAACAATAACAACACTCAGAGTAGTGCATCCAAAAAAAATCTGAATGAAAAAATCATTTACTGTTACTGTTATGTCATTCCAAACCTGTATGATTTGTATGCTGCTTTATGGACAAAAAGTACTATAAAAGTAGTCCAAAAGTAGTTCATGTTGTGATATAGCACACAAGTGGTATGGACAATTTTTATGTCATTTTTTTGTTGCTATTTTTGCATCTTGGCTGCCTCTGGAGACTTTATGATTTATATGATTATAGTTAGAGCTGGATAAATTGAGAATCACATTTTTTTTGTTTTAAATAGAGATCACGATTCTCCCTTGATTCTGAACAGACATCTAAACAAAATAACGTGATTTACTAGAGGTTCTGACAAAATATGAATTACTTCAGTCTATTTAAATGTTTAATTAATATGAATAAATTTTTTTTTAAAATCGGTTTAAATGAATGATTCACTCATAAAGCCTTCACTTGTTTCATTACTGGATCAATCAGCGTTTTTGAACGAGTCTCTTGAATGAATGATTCAATGACTCACTCATAAAGACTTCACTTGTTTCATTACTGGATCAATCAGCGTTTTTGAACGAGTCTCTTGAATGAATGATTCAATGACTCACTCATAAAGACTTCACTTGTTTCATTACTGGATGAATCAGTGTTTTTGAAAGAATCTCTTGAATTAATGATTCAATGACTCACTCATAAAGACTTCACTTGTTTCATTACTGGATGAATCAGTGTTTTTGAAAGAATCTCTTGAATTAATGATTCAATGACTCATTCATAAAGCCTTCACTTGTTTCAATACTGGATGAATCAGCGTTTTTGAACGAGTCTCTTGAATGAATGATTCAATGACTCACTCATAAAGACTTCATTTGTTTCATTACTGGATGAATCAGTGTTTTTGAACGAATCTCTTGAATTAATGATTCAATGACTCACTCATAAAGCCTTCACTTGTTTCATTACTGGATGAATCAGCGTTTTTGAACGAGTCTCTTGAATGAATGATTCAATGACTCACTCATAAAGACTTCATTTGTTTCATTACTGGATGAATCAGTGTTTTTGAACGAATCTCTTGAATTAATGATTCAATGACTCACTCATAAAGCCTTCACTTGTTTCATTACTGGATGAATCAGCGTTTTTGAACGAGTCTCTTGAATGAATGATTCAATGACTCACTCATAAAGACTTCATTTGTTTCATTACTGGATGAATCAGCGTTTTTGAACGAGTCTCTTGAATGAATGATTCAATGACTCACTCATAAAGACTTCACTTGTTTCATTACTGGATGAATCAGTGTTTTTGAAAGAATCTCTTGAATTAATGATTCAATGACTCACTCATAAAGACTTCACTTGTTTCATTACTGGATGAATCAGTGTTTTTGAAAGAATCTCTTGAATTAATGATTCAATGACTCATTCATAAAGCCTTCACTTGTTTCAATACTGGATGAATCAGCGTTTTTGAACGAGTCTCTTGAATGAATGATTCAATGACTCACTCATAAAGACTTCATTTGTTTCATTACTGGATGAATCAGTGTTTTTGAACGAATCTCTTGAATTAATGATTCAATGACTCACTCATAAAGCCTTCACTTGTTTCATTACTGGATGAATCAGCGTTTTTGAACGAGTCTCTTGAATGAATGATTCAATGACTCACTCATAAAGACTTCATTTGTTTCATTACTGGATGAATCAGTGTTTTTGAACGAATCTCTTGAATTAATGATTCAATGACTCACTCATAAAGCCTTCACTTGTTTCATTACTGGATGAATCAGCGTTTTTGAACGAGTCTCTTGAATGAATGATTCAATGACTCACTCATAAAGACTTCATTTGTTTCATTACTGGATGAATCAGCGTTTTTGAACGAGTCTCTTGAATGAATGATTCAATGACTCACTCATAAAGACTTCACTTGTTTCATTACTGGATGAATCAGCGTTTTTGAACAAATCTCTAGAATGAATGATTCAATGACAAATACATTTTTAACAGTCACTTGTCGCCACCCACTGGTGTAACAATGTAATAAATCAATATTTGCAGCTCGAAGTTACTCTATTTTGAACGCTACCGTAGACATCAGTTTTTATTCCAGTACTTCTGTGATAATTTGAATTACTGTAACACATAAATAATGATACAGTGTGGCCGAAAACCTGTTTCATACTTATACATGAGGACTGCTCTCTCTGGATCAGCGGCAGCGTATGATTTTGTTAAAGGTTTAATAGACACAGGCGAATCGCTGTCTTTAGGAATGAGATCGCGTGGGTGTTTGAATCAAGATCGCAATCTTTTAATGATTAATCGTGCAGCTCATTGACATTAAGTGGGTGAGTAAATGATTTTTGGGTGAACTATTCTGTAAAATCTGCATGTTTGGTTAAACGTGTTTGTTTCCATGATTTGATATGTGTGTTTGATAGTGTTTGTACACAGGCAGGTGTTGAGTTTAAAGTCTTTACTACAGATTCACGTTAACCCTGAAGCATTGATTTTCTGTCCTCTGAATCATTACTCTCAAAATAGATTGTTACCCCAGGGCAGAGAATAAAAGGAAAACAGAAAGAAAGTGAGGCAATATGGGGTTTTGTCTGAGGCTCAGAATGGCATACTATTGCTGCAGTTTGCTGTGCACAGTATGCATATTTTGTATGCATGGTTTTTTTTATGCACACTGTATGCATTAAAATAAGGGATGGCCTACTACATTTGTCCTTCCATTTCCAGTATTGATAGCTGTTAATACAGTACTATACAGTATGCATTGATAAATGTTTCAATTTAACAATAAATTGCTACATTCTCATCACATGAAAGAACATTGCATGTTTAATTGAGCATGTGGTGTTTAGTGCTCAGCCATAAATATACCAGATTATTTCACTTTTTTTAATTTATGCCTTAAATTTTGGCAGTTTGATCAAATAATGAGCTAGAGAAAAAGATGAAATAGTCAGTAGACAAAGTTGTGAATTTAACATGCACAAAATTGGAATATTGCATAAAGCATTTGCGAATAAAGCACTGTTTCTGTTCCATGTATTCATGGGAACAAAATCGCCACTTCCTTGGAAGTTGCTGCAATAAACGAATTGCGAATCAGTAATAAATGCTGTCATGTTTTCTTGCGTTCAAATGCCTGATGTTTGGGAACGCAATCGTGTGAGACACTTCTGGAAGGGAATTTAAACCAAATTATTCTGATGACAGACTTTGGCTCAGGCATTTTAGAACACCAAACCAACATTTGAGATGATGTGCGATGCGATTGAACAATGTGCATACTGCAAAAAACAGTATGGAAGTATGGCAGTTAGAAAACATCCGTGTTCCGTTTATGCTGGGAAGACTAAATATTTCATCTCCGCTGGTTAAAGGGGGGTGTCATTGACACACATACATGGCCTTGGGTCTGATATAGAGACAAAAAAAGAGCACAAGAAAGGGAAGACGAGAGGAAGGGGGAGGTGGGGTGTAATTGAGGGTTGTTGGTGTGTTATCAGTGGTCAGCGACAGTCCTGTTAACATCCCAGAACATTCGCCGTCCGGCTCTCACTGGAAAAAGTGCCTCTTTTTATTGCTTTGACAATAATGATTCCTGTCTGTTGTGTGCACATGAGTATGTGTTGTACGTGTGTGAGTGTGTAGTCGCACCAGCCAGGAGCTATTTTTTGCAGCCATTAAATTCTGAAAGGCAAAAATAGCCGGAGTGTGCCAAAATGGAGGGAAGCCCAGGAGAATATGAAGGAACGGATGGATTTACAGCAGGAGAGAGAGGGGGGAAAAATGGAAGATGGGGAAGTGGAGGGGGGTGGAAGAGTATTAAAACCACTTTAGATATGAGAAGAAGGAAAGGAAGTGAAGAACGAGAGATCATAACGCCATATGACGAGGTTAGGATTTAAAGGAGTAGTTCACCTGAAAATGAAAATACTGTCACCGTTTACTCACTTTCATGTTGTTCCAAACCCGTTTCCTGTTGTTGTTGTTCTTCTGTGGAACATAAAGGAATATTTCAAAAATGAATGCCATAGGGATGGTAAAATGTTGTCCCAAAATTAATTTAATAAATAAAGTACTTCATTAATTAAAAAATAACACATTAAAAATTATATACATTAAATATTTAATTGTGCATATACTAATTTTAAAATGGTTCCTATAAAATTTTTATTTTATATAACACACAATGAATAAATATATTGGAAATATATTGTGTGTATATATATATATATATATATATATATACTTATTTTACTTACAGACAATATACATAATTACATATATACATATATATACATATATATATATATATATATATATATATAAAATTGCAAAATGTATTTATATGTATTTAGCTAATTTAATTTGACTATTTTTTATATATATATATAATATTTAATATTATATATAATATTTTTTCAATTTTATATATATATATATATAATTCAAATTAAATATTTAATTGTGCATATATTGTGAAATTAAATTTTTCTCCATTTAATTCTATTACATACAGACAATATACATACATATATTTACATAAATCGTGATTAATCGCATCCAAAATAAAAGTTTGTGTTTACATAATATATGTGTGTGTACTGTGTATAATTATCATCTATATATAAATATTGACAGCCCCAATTTACATACATACAATATATATATTTACACACACACACACACACACATGTATATGTAATATTGGTCTGTAACAATTTGCGTTTGAAAACCTAGGATTTTTCATGTGAACTGTTCCTTTAAGATCAGGAGGGACAGGCGAAAGCTTTCAAAAGCTGTTTAATAGCAGGATATTAGAGAAAGGTCCAGGCTCAGAGATGAGAGGGATTTGTAAGTAGAGAGAAAAATGAAGAATGTAAGAAAGAGAAGAGGAGAAGAGATAGAGGGTGAGCAGTGACCCAGAAAGCAGCAGCTCAGTCCCGACACCTCACACACACACTGCACTCTCAAATAGAAACAATTAGTCCAGATCTCTCTAACGGGCCTCAATTAAGGCTGAGGAGAGAGAGAGAGGGATGAAAACACTAGTGAAAGAGGGAGACGGTGAGACAGGTGCAGCGAGAGGATGCAGACAATGTGTTGAGTGACGAGGACAGTAAATCAATGTGTGTGTGCGAGAGAATGTGAGTTTGAGTGTTTACGGGCCAAGAGCAGCTCTAAACATGATGGGAATAACTGGAGAATTTGTATTTCACAAAACTATTCACACAGAGCGCGACATAATTTTTTTTTATGATTTGAATACTTGAATTTGCATAAACGCCAGCAAAATGCATTCTTGTGCTTTAATGCAAAGTACAACAAATCTTACATTAAAGGGGACCTATTATGCAAAATTCACTTTTACATGGTGTTTGAACATAAATGTGTGTCGTCAGAGTGTGTACACAACCACCCTATAATGGTAAAAATCCAGCCACTCCTCTTTTTTTAATCCCCATAAATCATAAGCAGTGTCTCAGAACATGCTGTTTTCAGATTCTAGCAGTGTGACGTCACATATTTTTAGGCCCCACCCATGCCTGCTGAGAGGCTCCGCCCTACTAGCTTAGCTCCGCCCCTCAGTGAGCTGTACACAGTCCGCATGTTTATCTCCTCGCCAGAGCGTTTAACAGCAGCATTCAAGTGAGAAATGTATTCTTATTAAAGCTACTAAAGTTATTCAGTCAAGAGCAGTGAGTGATTTTCTGTTTTCTTTTGTTGTTTGATTCATATTAACATCATATTCAGCAGTAGATGCTGTATATTACTCTGCTTTCACTTTAATACACAGATCTAATATACACGTGATTTCTTTCCCTGCTGTTTACGTTCACAGACATAACCGACTGTGTTTACAGTGCATCTGGAAAGTATTCACAGCGCTTCACTTTTTCCACATTTTGTTATGTTACAGCCTTATTCCAAAATGGATTAAATTCATTATTTTTTTCCTCAGTTCTACAAACAATACCCCATAATGACAACGTGAAAGAAGTTTGTTTGAAATCTTTGCAAATTAATTAAAAATAAAAAACGAAAAAAATCACATGTACATAAGTATTCACAGCCTTTGCTCAATACTTTGTTGAAGCACCTTTGGCACCAATCACAGCCTCAAGTCTTTTTGAGTATGATGCTACAAGCTTGGCACACCTATTTTTGGGCAGTTTCTCCCATTCTTCTTTGCAGGACCTCACAAGCTCCGTCAGGTTGGATGGGGAGCGTCGGTGCACAGCCATTTTCAGATCTCTCCAGAGATTTTCAGTCGGGTTCAAGTCTGGGCTCTGGCTGGGCCACTCAAGGACATTCACAGAGTTGTCCTGTAGCCACTCCTTTGTTATCTTGGCTGTGTGCTTAGGGTCGTTGTCCTGTTGGAAGATGAACCTTTGCCCCAGTCTGAGGTCCAGAGTGCTCTGGAGCAGGTTTTCATCAAGGATGTCTCTGTACATTGCTGCATTCATATTTCCCTCGATCCTGACTAGTCTCCCAGTTCCTGCCGCTGAAAAACATCCCCACAGCATGATGCTGCCACCACCATGCTTCACTGTAGGGATGGTATTGGCCAGGTGATGAGCGGTGCCTGGTTTCCTCCAGACATGACACTTGCCATTCAGGCCAAAGAGTTCAATCTTTGTTTCATCAGACCAGAGAATTTTGTTTCTCATGGTCTGAGAGTCCTTCAGGTGCATTTTGGCAAACTCCAGGCGGGCTGTCATGTGCCGTCTGGCCACTCTACCATACAGGCCTGATTGGTGGGGTGTTGCAGAGATGTTTGTTCTTCTGGGAGGTTTTCCTTTCTCCACAGAGAAACGCTGGAGCTCTGTCAGAGTGACATCGGGTTCTTCGTCACCTCCCTGACTAAGGCCCTTCTCCCCCGATCGCTCAGTTAGGCCGGGCGGCCAGCTCTAGGAAGAGTCCTGGTGGTTCCAAACTTCTTCCATTTACGGATGATGGAGGCCACTGTGCTCATTGGGACCTTCAGTGTTGCAGAAATTTTTCTGTACCCTTCCCCAGATCTGTGCCTCGATACAATCCTATCTCGGAGGTCTACAGACAATTCCTTGGACTTCATGGCTTGGTTTGTGCTCTGACATGCACTGTTAACTGTGGGACCTTATATAGACAGGTGTGTGCCTTTCCAAATCATGTCCAATCAACTGAATTTACCACAGGTGGACTCCAGTCAAGTTGTAGAAACATCTCAGGGATGATCAGTGGAAACAGGATGCACCTGAGCTCAATTTTGAGTGTCATGACAAAGGCTGTGAATACTTATGTACATGTGTTTTTTTTTTTTTTTTTTTAAATAAATTTGCAAAGATTATTATGGGGTATTGTTTGTAGAATTGAGGAAAAAAATAATGAATTTAATCCATTTTGGAATAAGGCTGTAACATAACAAAATGTGGAAAAAGTGAAGCGCTGTGAATTTTTTCCGGATGCACTGTATGTGAACGCTGTGTGTTTTTTTGACTGTTTAAGCACAATAAGACGTGAAAGAGAACTCTGACATCCAGCTTTCTGTGCGCGCTCAGAAAACCAGAAGTTTTGACTGATATGGTTTTTAAACACATGCAGATAATAAACTTTCATGATGATGAAGAACTGCAATGTCACGATAGAGATGATAATCAAAACCAGACAGATGTTTTAGTTTTTGCCAGAGTATCCGAGGCACGAGCTGTACAGGCTCCGCCCTCTTCTAGATAGGAACGGGGAGCAGCAGCTCATTTGCATTTAAAGATACATGCACGAAAACAGCATGTTTTTCCTTCCACTCAAAAATGGGCATTTACAACATGATATAATAAATGATCTGTGGGGTATTTTGAGCTGAAACTTATATTACATCTTGTAAAAAGGCGCTTTAAATATCAATAATAACGCAAAATTGTGATAATGATTTCTCTTTGTTTAATGTGAAATACAACCCATCTGATTTTACTTCATCATGTCTTGTAACACAAAACACAACTAATCTAACAATCACTCATTTTAGCGAATCTTGTAAGTTGTGCTGTTTTGTATCGAAACTGAAAAGTTGGGAAGAAAAGACTATTGCAACTTCCATTTCATGCCGATTTTAAGCACAGGTTTGCCATTGAGATGTGAACCAAAGTTAACATGCAAATAAGTGCATATTCATGAATCGGCTGCTGTAAAACAGAACATGTGCAGTATTTGTGCAGTGCGGTCTGAGGAACGGGGCTGATATGCTAAACTCAACTCAACACTAATCATTTCTGCTGCCTAATAACGGTTTCTTGTTCTTGTGTTTCCTCTCGCTCTCGACTCTTCCTCTCTGCACTTTACTGCTCTCTCTTTCTTCTCTCTCTTTGTTTTGTGTGTCATTTTTCTTGGTGAAGGGAAGGAAAAATGGTGGTTCTCTCTCTCGCGATCGGATTGGCCGAGCAGGACGACTTTGCCAATCTGCCAGACCTACAGGAAGTACCGCCCAGTCAAGAAACCCCCCCTGACAAGAGGTATCTGTCAGAATGTGTGTGCATGCGTGTGTGTGTGTGTGTGTGTGTGGGGAGAGATGTATTATATGTTTGACCAACCCACAGCAAGCGGTAGAGCACCTGCCAGAGAGCAGGGCATTGTGGGTAATACCCAGCATAGCGTGTATTTGCCACAGGTTCTGGTGCAGCAGCTACAGACACAGCGGTGTGCTGTCTTTCAAGTCGTAATGAGAGCTAGTAGTTTCTCTCAAGCTCTGTTCCGAAACGCTAGTGAGCCGTCATGCTATCGACTGCCAACATGGGCAGCCAAATCTCATAAGTGACTTCTTTGTAGTGCACTTCATAGGCAGCAATTTCACATGGTAGGCGAACAGCACAGAAGAGCGCTACACATGAGAACCGACTGCAGTTTGGCATTAGCATATCGCTAATCAAAGGATATGGTACTTGAATAAACAGAAAATACAAAGCTTTTGGGTGAAATGTTTTTTCAGGAGATTTATCTAATACAAAATGCTAGAAAGTGGTGCACAAGAGATGCAATTCTCATTTGATTACAATAGTTTAATGTTAGCATGTTGCTAAATAATGCTAATAATGCGAACTAACGGAGAAACGGCTCTTTCTGTCGATTTTATTGTAGCAAGACTTTGTATGTTGTCATGTTTACATTGCAGAACCCTTAAAAATAGCCCAACACCTTACATTTTTATCAATTCTTTGCAGTATCAGTGTTAAACAGCACTATTTATGAGAACTGCTGGAATCATGCAACATTCAATTGACCTGTACAGACAAGTTGCGAATAAAAGAGCTATTTGTATTCCAATAGTTTGATGCTAGCATGTGGCTAAAGAGCAACGCTCATGAGAACTAGGAGAAATGGCACTTCCATTTGATTTTATTATAGCATGATGTTAGCATGTTGTCATGTTTACATTGCGATTGTAACAAAGGCAAGCTAGTAAGAGCTGTGTGGGTAAACCTAACTCCCCTTATCTCAAGAGGCACACTAGCACACTATCCTTGTTATCATCCTCGTCTCCCATGCCGGAGACTCCGGTTCGAGTCTCGCTCGGAGCGGGGCGAGTAGGACTGGAAGGGTTACACAGTACTCTAATAACGTACAATAACGTTGCGATAATGTACGAATTAATAAAATGGACAATTTTTTATTTCATTGTAGTATTTAATCAATTCGTTTCAGTATCGATGCTAAATGCAAGAATGATGCAGCTTTCAGCTGATTCTGGAAGAGTGATGAAGCCTTAAAAAACATTGCACTTACAAATAACAAGTAAAAAAGTCAATTTTTAACTATTTTACCAATTATTTTCAGTATCCACGAGAATGTCATGTCTACATTGCGATGTTCTAAGCCTATAAAATGTTGCACGTACAAATAATACAATTAAAATAGCCCATTTTTAATAAGATTGAACAATTTTGTCAATACTTTTTCAGCGTTGATGCATAAACATGCTACTAAACTAACAACATAATACTTTAATTAGTATAAATATACAGTACAGACAAATTTTGTATAAAAGTGTGTTTTTGACTATATTAATCATTTTCTATAAGTAATCACATATAGGCTGTGTCCGAAATCGCCCCCTACACCCTTAAATAGGGCACTATTTAAAGGGACAGCCATTTGTAGTGGTGTCCAAAACCATAGTGGATGTTATCGAGTGCACTCATTCAATCCCACAATGCACCGCAATAACGAGTGTACAACGGCTAGAGAATACCCATAATGCACCGTGAGAGTCGCGTGTCGAATGAATTCCCGCGTCTGACCAGAAGATGGCACTACAGCTGAATCATCCATCCATACATTTTCCAAATCGCTGGTCCAATGTGGGTACAGCGTAATATCATACAGGTATAAACTCCTTTTTAATTGATTATTAAATAGTTTAATTGAGGTTAATACATGCTAGTTTCCATGACAGAGTTCAGGATAAATCTTTTCATCACTACTGGAGCTGCCAGTTTGCTAAGTTTCAAACGATAATTAAACAGCAAGCACAAAGTATGCAAAAGCGGCAGCCCTTCACTCCCTCAAGTGAACTATGTTAGAGGACTAATGTAGGGAATAGTGAATGAATGAGGGTATAGGGGGTGATTTCGGACACAGCAGTCACCATCTACCATCTAATTGTATTCTTTCTTAGCTTGTCACATTGCCTTCTCTGCAAAAAGATGCAATGCTGTGTTTTGTCAAAACGAGGTTTCTAAAGGCTGCGTTATTTTCCACCGATACCTTGTGGAACAGGGAACACACTGGATGAATGCTGTCTAGTTAGGCATCTCGCTAGGTTTTGGAAGAGAGCTTCAGAATGGCTGATACGAAGTAAATGAACAAGCTGTATGTTCGGCTGTATGTCGCTAATAAGTAATGAGCTCATTAATCATGCTAATGAGACTCACCTGAGGATAACAGGGTGTTTGAATGCCATTGGTGGCTGTGTGGGCCAGGGCTCAGCCAATGAGGTGTGAGATACTGTGACTTACTTCACGCTGAGACGTGAACTGTTGCGATCTTTACTTCACGTCTTGTTTATTTCTGTTTTTGGCATTTTTATCCCTATTTGTTCTTCTTTCATCCTCTGACTTTAGCGTCAGATCCTTTTATCCCCGCTCTCCTTGAACATGTCTCCCAAGTTCACTCTTTTTCCCTCGTCTTTTATGCTTTTATGTTGTGTCTCATTAGCTTTACTTTTCCCGCTCTGGCTGTATTCGGAATGTGTAGGGTGCAGTGCGCACTATAAATTGCATGTGTAACAATGTGCAACATATAATAATAAACATTTCAAACAGTATGCTGCATTATCACATGACCTCATTACATGTAATTAATCATTCTGCACTATATGTAATATTTAAACATTTAGATATTTACGCTATATATGTAAGATTTACATAAAAAAAATTATATATACAGTTGTATATAATAGTGATATTTAATTTTAATATAAATATATATATTTAAATAGTATATTTTATGTATTTTTATTTATTAAATTATATATATATATATATATACACACACACACACAGTATATATATATATATAATAAAGATTTACATATAAAAAAATTATATAAACAATTATATGTATAATAGTAATATTTAATTTCAATATAAATATATATTTAAGTATTATGTTTCATGTATTTTTTTTATTAAATAAAAAAAAAATATATATATATATACATACAGTGTATATATATAACTTTGTATTATATATATATATAATATATTATAAAAAGTTGTAATATTTTTGTCAAATTTTAAATATAAAATTATATATATATATATAATAAATTATATGTTAAATACTGTATGGCTGTTAATCACTTATTACTGGCACTTTATATACAGTATTAGTATTTTTAATTATTTTTTTATTTTTAACTTTAAATGTAATGTAATTAATAATCTAAATATCTAAAATATCTTATTGTATTTTAATGGGGAAAGGGCTGAAAAAAAAATCCAGTTTACTAAATAACCATATTTATATTTAACAGTGTCCTTTTACAATTTTGCATTGATTATATATTTGTACATTATGATTGTAAATGAAAGATTGTGGGGATATTATATTCTGCACATTCTAATTGGTTTGCATTAATAAAAAATTCACAGTATGCATAATGCAGAAGTAATATGAGTAGTATAGTATTTCAAACACAGCGTGTGTTTTTTTTCTTGTGTGTGCATTTAGTGAATTGCTTTGCAAAGGGTTTTTATTATTTAGATTCATGCCTGTCACTTACATAAACATTCATTTATTAAAAACCCATTCCTCTATAGATAACACACAGCACACACTCTGCCTACACCTCTCGAGGGAAATCCTCTCTGGCTAACCAGCGATCATCGGCGAATGTTTCTGCGCTGGATAATGGCAGTGAGTCAGAGGCTGAATTAGTTTTTGATCATTTGGAGGGCCGACGTGTGATCGCAACTAAATTAGAGAACGCAGACATCAGGGTCTCTCTCTCTCTGTCTCACAAACAGGCGCTGTATGGCATTATGTTTATGATTTACTGCGTTTGGTGGCGTGCCAGCGAGAGGGAGAGTATTGATGCTGTTGGTCGAGGCTAATTTACAGGCCTCTGACTGAAGTGGCGTAACTCTCCTGAGACTGGGGCTGACACACACTCGGATGCCTCTTTAAACACGAAGGAAAACATTAGGGGTAGCCCTGATCACCATTAATATTATACAGACTGATGCAAGACTTCATTATGACGGAAACACCTGTAGTTCCTGTGCTGCTAGCACCTCCTCTGTCGAAGTGAAGTACTGTTGCACTCAACCTGAAAAAGTACAATACTCTACAGTGTTGTTCAGTGTTAGGATTATGAGCAATTTATAACAAAGACATAAAAAAAGAAAAACATTCTGCACTATATATGTAATATTTTTATAAATTATAAAAATGCTTTACATATAAAAATTTAATAATAAATATATACAATAAATACAATAAATATACTATATTGCCAAAAGTTTTGGGACGCCTGCCTTTACATGCACATGAACTTTAATGACATCCCATTCTTAATCCGTAGGGTTTAATATGGAGTTGGCCCACCCTTTGCAGCTATAACAGCTTCAACTCTTCTGGGAAGGCTTTCCACAAGGTTTAGGAGTGTGTTTATGGGAATTTTTGACCATTCTTCTAAAAGCGCATTTGTGAGGTTAGGCACTGATGTTGGACGAGAAGGCCTGGCTCGCAGTCTCCGCTCTAATTCATCCCAAAGGTGTTCTATCGGGTTGGGGTCAGGACTCTGTGCAGGCCAGTCAAGTTCCTCCAGACCAAACTCGCTCATCCATGTCTTTATGGACCTTGCTTTGTGCACTGGTGCGCAGTAATGTTGGAACAGGAAGGGGCCATCCCCAAACTCTTCCCACAAAGTTGGGAGCGTGACATTGTCCAAAATGTCTTGGTATGCTGAAGCATTAAGAGTTCCTTTCACTGGAACTAAGGGGCCAAACCCAACCCCTGAAAAACAACCCCACACCATAATCCCCCCTCCACCAAACTTTACACTTGGTACAATGTAGTCAGGCAAGTACCGTTCTCCTGGCAACCACCAAACCCAAACTCGTCCATCGGATTGCCAGATAGAGAAGCGTGATTCGTCACTCCAGAGAACACGTCTCCACTGCTCTAGAGTGCAGTGGTGGTGTGCTTTACACCACTGCATCCGAAGCTTTGCATTGCACTTGGTGATGTAAGGCTTGGATGCAGCTGCTCGGCCATGGACACCCATTCCATGAAGCTCTCTACGCACTGTTCTTGAGCTAATCTGAAGGCCACATGAAGTTTGGAGGTCTGTAGCTATTGACTCTGCAGAAAGTTGGTGACTTCTGCGCACTGTGTGCCTCAGCATGCGCTGACCCCGCTCTGTGATATTACGTGGCCTACCACTGGCTGAGTTGCTGTTGTTCCCAATTTCTTCCACTTTGTTATAATACCACTAACAGTTGACCGTAGAATATTTAGTAGTGAGTAAATTTCACGAATGGACTTATTGCACAGGTGGCAACCTATCATGGTACCACGCTTGAATTCACTGAGCTCCTGAGAGCGACCCATTCTTTCACAAATGTTTGTAGAAGCGTCTGCATGCCTAGTGCTTGATTTTATACATCTGTGGCCATGGAAGTGATTGGAACACCTGAATTCAATGATTTGGAGGGGTGTCCCAATACTTTTGGCAATATAGTGTATCCCTTTAACTGCTCTAGTAGCTTGACACTACACTGCTATACATTTCAACAGCATTTCTTCAATCTCCACTTGACTCATTCACTATTTTTCAGAAGTTCTGGGTGATTTCTTTGGTCTTTCTCTCTCTTTTTCGACTCAAACACATTTTTTCTTTTCTCTCGTTTCCCTGGTTAATTAGGGCTAGAGTAAAACTCAGAGCTCGCCAAACACACACACATGCAATTAACTCAGCCAGGAAGAGCTAGCAGACTAATAAGGAGAAAGCTGAGTGAAAGAGAGAGACTGTGTCTGAATGGCCAAGCCTTCGAGCTGTTGGCACATTCCTCTGGCCCATTTGCCGCTGCTCTGAAGGCTTGTGATTACCCAGAATGCCCAGTGAATGAGTATCAAACAGGAAGCGCTCAGCACTGGAGAACCAACATCGCCTAGCTAAAATACTAAAGCAGTGGCAGATGTAATATGGAAAACAAATGATCTCAGAGACGGAGATAATGTAGGCTCTCACAAACACACACGCACACACACACACTCACAGGCTTTGAAGTGCTATCTGATGGTTATATCTCTATGAAGTGCTTGAATCAGCATGAGCGAGATTACAGCCACTGAAACACTGAGACGCTGTAATGAATGTGTGAGTGAATCTTATGATGCCCGGGTCACAATTCAACACAACATCAAAACAACAAAAATAAGAAATAATTAGGCCTGTGAATTTAATGCACTGAGTAAAATTAATTTACTTTTCTTTTTTTTCTTTACAAAAATAACACTTTTTGTTTATTTTCTTGTCTGCTACAATAATGTCTTCAAATGATCTATTTTTTCACAGCATATGTATGCAATGTATTACTAATAATTACATTTTTAAATCAATTGTCAGTCCTACAACCTATATTTTGCATGACGAAAATGAAGCATATTTTAAGACTGTTAATTGTTCATGAGAATTAAAGGTGAAATGAAAAGTTTCCAAACAGGTTTCCTGAACATTCTTCCATTGTTTTGGCAAATAGTATGTATTTATGTAGATGTATATGTATGTATGTATGTATTAGCACAAATTAAATTCGGTACAACATACTATCATGACATTACACAACACAATACACTATGCTAATATATATATATATATATATATTTTTTTTAAATATACCATAAATTAAAAAATATTTTTAAATGACCATAAATTAAAACCAGTACAAAATGCTACATATTTATTTATTTATTTATTTAGCATTAATTAAATTAAATACAAATATTGTTACAATACTATTATTATACTTACAATTGGTTTTGCAAATATTTATTAAATAAATAATAATATGAATATTTTGTATATATTTTTATATGAACAAAAATTTAATTCAGTACAAAATACTACTGACACACACACACACATATATATATATATATATAGATAGATATAGATAGATAGATAGATAGATAGATATAGATATAAAATATACTGTATACTTACAATTTATTTATTTATTTAAATGAGCATATATTAAATACAAATATGATATATACTTACAGTTGGATTTGCAAATAGTAATTAAATAAATCATATTATTTATTTATTATAGTACTTATGATTATGAATATTTTGTACATTACAATATGCTACTGAGTAATGGGGTTAACATGCTTAATATTCATGAATATAATATCACACTGCAGAAAGTACTAATAGATGCACAATATAATTTGTTACTGATTTCAGTAGATTGTGGGCTGAGGTGTGACCCGGACGTGTTCCTGACAGGTTTCGTGACATTCACTCATGTGCCGTGTGCAGCGAGAGACAGAGATTCATATCACGTGCCCTTTGTCACGTAAAGTCTCGTCTCTCATGCTAACACACACAGCTTTTCTCTGCCATTTTGCTGTTGGTTCAAGCGTGCGGAACCTTCATAGGGAGGCTTTGCTGTGGATTGAGACTGAAGCTCCCACTGTGATCATGGCATTTAGATTGAATGGATTTAAAAGCGCACACACACACACACACAGTATAAGTGCTGTGAGACTCTGGAGTGTGTTGTGTCAGAGAGAGGATCTTTCTGATGTAAACCGTACAGCCGTAGGCTCTCTCAGACTCTTTATACTCTGTTAGTTTGAGTCTATGAATGAAACTCATTCACATAGTGTGTTGTTCTACTGTATACGCTTTTGACATTTACACTATTCGGAATGGAAAAATGCCTAATGCCCTGCTGGAAGAAAATCTGTACATATATACAGTATATATAGAAATTTGCGCAATGTTTAGGCCTACACTAGTAAAAATAGTTTGAGGTCGGTAAGATTTTTAAAAAATGTTTTTGAAAGACATAACCAAGGCTGCATTTATTTGATCAAAAATACAGTCAAATTGTGAAATATTATTACAATTTAAAATGACTGTTTTCTATGTGAATATATCGTAAAATGTAATTTATTCCTGTGATCAAAGCTGAATTTTCAGCATCATTACTCTTCAGTGTCACATGATCCTTCAGAAATCATTCGAATATGATGATTTGATGCTCAAGAAACATTTATGATTATTATCAATGTTGAAAACAGTTCTGCCACTTAATATTTTTCTGGAAACAGTGACATTTTTCAGGATTCTTTCATTAATAGAAAGAACTTTACAGTCACTTTTGATCAATTTAATGCATCCTTGCTGAATAAAAGTATTAATTTCTTTCACAAAACAAATACTGGATATACTGTAGTATGTGGCTGGAAACCCATCGGTACGCTTGTGTGCTTCATGTGGTTCGTGTTCTCAGTGGGTGCATCTGGATTATAGTATCAGCAGGAATTAAAACCCCAGTGACAAAAGCTTGTTTCTTTATTGACTGTGTTCAATCTTACACAATCGTGGCCTTAAACACACACACACACACACACACACACATTCAGCGTGTGGGTGGCTTGTGTGTAGACACGTCTAGTGTTATGCAGATAACGGGACGCATTGGATAGACATTGTGAAAACACATGTTGCGGGCATACATTTGCATAAAAATGCATATAATTTAAATGATTATATAATGTAGTTCTTTATGCAATTCTGTCTAAAGCTACACACAACAAAGTTTTAGAATAAGCTACTTTTGCAGCAATGAAGAGCGGCTTGCTGGTTTAAACTTCTGTTATATAGCAGCATATATATGATTAGTATGACATTTTCCCCATGAGCCCGTTTATAAAGTTAGTAAAACTGACTGGTTTTTCAAGACCATTTTCCACCCACTCTGACCCTTAGATTTAAACAGGATGTTTTTGCTGCTGTACCTTTAAGACGTCTGTTATCTCTGTTGTGATTGGCTGACCTCTTCACATGTGAATTAGCTTTGCTTACTTCCAGTTTGCTACTTCGAAGGCTTTCAAACAAGCACAAACTTAACCTGATTATCATGCATACTATTTAGTATATTTTTGTGAAATTTTAAAGTTGTAAATGTAAATATATTAAACATAAAGTAAATATATGTAAATATAATTTATATATAATATATACACTTTTATGTGTACTCTACCTATATTTACAACACCGATCAGGCATAATCAGGTATCACCGTATGTCTGGTGAAGTGAATGACACTGATTATCTTTTCATCACGGCACCTGTTAGTGGGTGGGATATATTAGGCAGCAAGTGAACATTTTGTCCTCAGAGTTGATGTGTTAGAAGCAGCAAAAATGTGCAAGCATAAGGATTTGAGCGAGTTTGACAAGGGCCAAATTGTGACGGCTAGACGACTGGGTCAGAGCATCTCCAAAACTGCAGCTCTTGTGAGGTGTTCGCGGTCTGCAGTGGTCAGTATCTATCAAAAGTGGTCCAAGGAAGGAACAGCGGTGAACCGGTGACAGGGTCATGGGCGGCCAAGGCTCACTGAGGCACGTAGGGAGCGAAGGCTGGCCCGTGTGGTCCGATTAAACAGACGAGACTCTGTAGCTCAAATTGCTGAAGAAGTTAATGCTGGTTCTGATAGAAAGGTGTCAGAATACACAGTGCATCACAGTTTGTTGTGTATGGGGCTGCATAGCCACAGACCAGTCAGGGTGCCCGTGCTGACCCCTGTCCACCGCCGAAAGCGCCAACAGTGGGCACGTGAGCATCAGAACTGGACCACGGAACAATGGAAGAAGGTGGCCTGGTCTGATGAATCACGTTTTCTTTTACATCACGTGGATGGCCGGGTGTGGCACCAGGATGGCACCAGGATGCACTATGGGAAGAAGGCAAGCCGGCAGAGGCAGTGTGATGCTTTGGGCAATGTTCTGCTGGGAAACCTTGGGTCCAACCATCCATGTGGATGTTACTTTGACATGTACCACCTACCTAAGTATTGTTGCAGACCATGTACACCCTTTGAAAACCCTTGTTTTCATCAAATGTTAATATTTGATTAATCATTATTTTGTGTGTGTGTTATAGAACCTGAATGCACAGTTACTCCATACAACGATCTCATCCCTGACTGGTCTCTAGCATCAGCATGATGTATTATCAGTAGGAACAACTTCTAGTGACAAATAGCCGTCGGCGTGAGCTCTTGAGACAAGCCCCTGCGCCTGTAGAAGTAGCTGTGGGTCAAACTGCTGCAGAATAATGGAGCTGTCCGTGGTGCTGACACTGCTGTGTGTGTGTGTGTGTGTGTCGGCCTTCTAGCGCTCCAGTCAAGTGGATAATCTTCTGTAATTAGCTGTAGATAAAGAGAGAGCGCAGTGTGTGTTTAAAAGCAGGTGTATTAATGAGAGGGAGAGATGGAAGAGTGGCTGAAGCCAAAGAGACAGGGTTTGTTTGGACGCAGCAAGTTTTGACGGGCTGATTTTGCAAAAAAAACTTGTAGCATTTCATGATTCACATGGCTTGCGGTGTCTCTGTCGCGCTCTGTCCCTCTCAAACGCAATGCTAGAGTTAGTGTGACGACTCTCCCAGTATTTGCTAATGCATTCCAGGGTGGTTTCTTTAGCTTGGGTCTCTCGTTCAGTGTACGTATTTGGGATTTTTCTTTACCTGTTTTATAAGTCTAAACACTTAGTAACATCACACCTCAACAAAACACATCATTTGTGTCTGGAGCACAAACTGTTATGTGCTGAAGTTTAATGCATCCTGTTATGGCTTTGTTTTCATCACTAACCCCAAGTATGATCAATAATAGTGATGCTTAACAGAGCAAACACCTGCCAATGGATCAGTTTGGTTGGTGTTGAACAGAGCATATTTTTTTAACTTATGCTTATTTCTTTTTAGTGTCTTTGACTAGCTCACTCTGAGATGATTGATGTGTGTGTGTATATTAATGTGTATGTGTGATAGCTCACCAAAAAATGAGAATTATGAACAAATTGTGATTTAGATATGTGATTTTTTTTTTTTTTTTCTACTTGAAATTCAATTTATATAACATAACATGATAATATTTGAGTATGTAGTATTTTTATGTATATATTACCATTTCTATATACTTTTTTAGTCTTGTTTATTTATATATGTGTTGTGGGAAGAAGTGTAATGTTTTTAATTATACATTTTTCAATTTTAATTTATATATATATATATATATATATGTGTGTGTGTGTGTGTATCATTTGTTATATAATTATTATTCTTGTTATATAATTATTATTTGTTTTATATATATATATATATATATACTGTATATATTGAATTTAATTTTTTAATATGAATATTGAATTTTATATTCTTTTTTACTTTTTTATTTTGATGTAGTTTAATATTAAATTGTTTTAATGTAAATGTTTTTACTAGGGGTATAAATCGGATGGTTCATCCCGATACGATATGATATTGTTTCTCATAGCCAACAATATGATATTTGCCGATACCTCAAAAAAAAATCAGTGATACGATTACAATCCGATTCGATTCAGCATATTTTCGACAGATAACCAAACTACAAGCAATAGAACAAATAAATACAATAAAATAATAAATGCTTTTCAGTTTTTCAGGTAGGTCTAAGAAGTTTTCAGGCACAGAAATTAAAAAAGTAATCAAGTGTATAATAACACTGCATAGTCTTCACTGTGTACATTAAATATAAATTAAATAATATTAAAGTTATAAAAGTTATTTAGTCAAGAGCAGTGAGAGATTTTCTCTTTGTGTTTTGTTGTTTGATTAATGACACAGACAGTGGCAGGTTTATTAGGCTGCTGTCACTTTAAGAGCGAATGCACTGATCCATGAATATACTGATACACTTGCGTTTTCTTTGGACGCATTAGCACCGGTAATGCATAGACGGACATTGCGCAAAGATGTGGAGAGTGTCAAAATAAAGATGTTCTGTCATGAAATAGCCCAGGCTGATTGGTCCTCAACTCAATCCACTTGCATTCACATCATTCTCTATAGGGCACAGCTGATTGGTTCCTGCTGTATCAGTAGTCAATGAGCTTACTGCTCAACCTTCAAAAATACTGGTCAGCATTTTCTTTAGCATTTTCTGTAGCAGTTACTGCACAATTTCAGAAACCCTTCTCCTTCCCCAGCTCCACCTGTATAGATCTGCTCTAGGTAATTCATGTATGCTATATTATACAGCAGCATGTCTTACTCACAGAAGTGTGTTGTGTATGTATTATTAGCAGCAATATCAGCAACAGCAGCGTAACAGATCTATTCCACCAAGACTAAACATATCAACCATTACTCATGACAGAGAGTTGCCATGACAGAATTATTATTATAAATTTCTTCTGTGGAAATGCAAAGGAGAAGTTCAGAAGTACAGCTCGGACATTCTGCTAAACATCTCCTGTACAGTCCACACTAGATGGAAAGGGTGAGTAGACGAGTTTTATTTGTGGCTGAACTATTCCTTTAGGGATTTTTATGGGAATCTTGGTCTGTCTTGCCCAGGAGCATCAGATTTTAATTGAGCTGTTCTGCTGTGCTCGAGCACATATTAGATCTGTGTGTGTGTGTGTGTGTGTGTGTGTTTATAGTGTGCTGTCCAAGAAATTACGACACGCTTTGAATGAAGTGAATGAGCTAACAGCAGTGTGTGTGTGTGTGTGTGTGTGTGTGTGTGTGTGTGTGTGTGTGTGTGTACTGGACAGGCTTCGACTTTTGTCTCGAAAGGCCCGTTGCATCTCACACATGCATGAAGTAATGAGTTACTGTGGACACACTCATGCCGCTGTGCATCGTGGGTTGGTTATGTAATCATCTCTAGTACGCTGTGTGGATGTGTGTGTGTGCATGCGATGGCATGTTGTGTTGTGTGTTTCTGACGGAAATCTGTATAGAGAGGAGCGCGGTCTCCCTTTCCAGCCTGGACGCGTCAGCGAGGTGCGCGTGTTGGTTCCCGGGCCAGGTAAACGCAGGATAGTATAACAGGTCACGGTGAACCCCAAAGCGGCCCGCCTCCAGCCTGCCTCTGAATGTGCGTGTGTGTTTGTCATGTGCGTCCATGCGTGTGTGTATTAGCGAGGCGCTCACCTGTACCTGTCATATATCCTTCTCCTCGTCTGCTGTTTGTGCACTATATGGTCTCCCGTTTGCTGCCCCTCCATCCCTCACGCACACACTCTCACCACCCCTCGGTTGCCATGCCAACAGCCCACTTTCGAGGTGAGAGCGCTTGGAAGAGCACATTCCAGATGTCAGGGGGAATTTGGGCTCTGTGCGCCCCCTACTGGTGACGCCACACACCTGCAGGCTGCCGTCTAGAAACATGAATAATCATATATACATTATTCATAGATATAAAACATCTACGCCGCGTGTGGGAGATGTTTGTACACCTCAGTTCAAGAGAAATCATCTGTTTCTCTCTGTCTTATTTCTCCTTGTGCTGTCCTACATCCATTGTAGTTTTACAAACAGCTTTACTCAGCGGTTTGCCACTCAAAGTCACGTTACAGTGTTTTTACCATGGTAAATGAGTGTTGTTACAACACAAAGCATTAAACCCCCTTATGGCTAGAAAATAGTCAAGTATGCAGATTTTCTTCTGTAATTTGATGTATTTTCGAGTGAATCAGGATATATAAGCACAAAAAATGTAGGGAAGCTGCCAAACGTATTTTTAAATAATTGTAAAATTATTTTACTAAATGTTATATAAAATAAATATTTTCTTGAATTTATGAATAAATTATTAATTTAGTCCGTATATTACATTGATATTTAGTTATTTTTTAATTAATAATAATTGTACAAATATTTTACTAAATGTTATATAAAATAAATATTTTATTTTCTTGAATTTATTAATAAATTATTCATTTAGTCTGTATATTACATTCATATGTAGTTATTTTCAATTATGAATAATAATAATAATTATTTAATATTAATTATTTAAAGTAAAATTTATTCAAAAACTTACCTTTTTATTTTATTTAATATTAGCAACTAAAATAAATATATCAGCTTATTACTTATATAAATGTTTTATTTAATTCATTATTATTTAATTTGTATACATTTTAATTAAAATTATAATTTAATTTAAATTAAATTATTTAAAAATAAAATATAAACATATATTTGTAATTAAATAATAAATTTTAGCTGAATGTTTAACTAAAATACACACATTTAATTATTGCTTTTATAAAATGGCAACAATATCAACATGATACAAGACAAAATTGTTCAATACTTTTAGAAAATATAAGTAAATATTATATAAAATAAATATTTTATTTAATTCATTGTTTCATTTAATTTGTATACATTTTAATTACTTCACATTCGATTATTTTAAAATAAAATTATAAGTTAAAATATATATTTTAATGAAATAATTAATTAATTATTTAATAAATATTTAATTATTTTATTTAATTTGTATACATTTTAATTACTTAATATTAAATTATTTAAGAATAAAATTAAAAGTTAATATATATATATTAATCAAATATATAATTTTAGCAACTAAAATAAACATCTGCATATTGCTTTTATAAAACAACAACATCAACATGAAATAAATAAATATTTAGTAAATATTATATAAAATAAATATATTTAATTTGTATAACTTTTATTTACTTAATTTGATATGACAAAAGTTTTAAATACTTACATGTACAGTATTAATAAAAAATTACACTAAACTATTTTATTTTAATATAGTCCATTAGTTCATTAGTCTGTAGACATTAAAGGATCGTTAATATAGAATTTAATTAATGTGTGCGCATGCGTGTTTGCTATTTCACGACAACGTCAAAGGTGGATCGATTTTATAAAGCATCCTGTACCGTTCAATGATTTATGAAGATGACATTTATGTTGACATGTGCGATGACAGCTAAAGTTAAACAGGTTACCGAGCCAAACTTCTGAATAACCTGCAGGCGAGTCACACGTCTACAGTGAATGAATTATTCAGGCCTCAGAGAAGCGTCTACATGTCCTTTATCTGCCCTCGATCGATAGCGAAGGACAGACGGAGAGATACAGAAAGAAAGAGAGAAAGATGCTCATTGTGTTCTTTCTCTTTTCTCTGTCCTCATTTCACCTGTTCAACTCACCCAGGGGTTTAACCAGGGGTCAGTGGAGGAGATTATCTAGAAAACATAGAAAAGATGTTCATGCGTTACTGATACTAACAGAAAGTCTTCAGGCTTCAACTTCAACTTCAGCTTCTTTCTTAGGCGAATAAGAATTTGTTTCTTTTTAATATCGTCTTAGACACTTTATATTCAAACATTTATAGTAATGTGTATGTTTGTGATGTGTAATGTGATAAATAAAGATGTTTTATGACTATATCACCCATTATTGATCCTTTTCCAACATGGAAAGCACTTGTTTAGTAGAAAGTAGATATGTGACCCTGGAGCACAAAACCAGTCATAAGTCGCACGGGTATATTTGTGGCAATAGCCAACAATACACTGTATGGGTCAAAATTATCCATTATTCTTTTATGCCAAAAATCATTAGGATATTAAGTAAAGATCATGTTCCATGAAGATATTTTGTAAATGTCCTACCGTAAATATATCAAAAATGTATTATTAGTAGTAATATGCATTGTTAAGGACTTCATTTGGACAACTTTAAAGGCGATTTTCTTAATATTTAGATTTTTTTAAATATCCTAATCCTAACAAACCATATATCAATGGAAAGATTATTTATTCAGCTTTCATATGCTTCTCAATTTCAAAAAATTGACCCTTTTGACTGGTTTTGTGGTCCAGGGTGACATATGTTGAATCACATGATGCTATTTTAGAAGTTCACTATTTTGTTTGTTTATTGGGTTAACAGAATATGTTAACATGCTTTAATGTTCAAAAAACACATTATTTTTCACATACTGTACATTATTGCAGCACCTCTATTCCCAGTCTGTCTGAAACACTCTGATTTCTATTAAGCCCCTCCTTCTGAAGAGCTCAGAGTGCTCTGATTGGCCAGCTGACCCAGTGCGTTGTGATTGGTCAAACACTTCAAGTGTGTCACAGCGTGTTTCAGCTTTCAAGGCTTCTAATGAAGTTGTAAACAACGTCGTTGGTTTTAGTTTTGCAGATCTTATACATGCACTAAAAGATACACACTTAAGGAAAGCATCATATAACCCTTTACTTTACTTTTTAAGACTTTATAAGAGGGTTCAAACCTATGGGCTTTCAGACCCCGATATTCACTCCCTTCTTTCTGTCATTATCATTTCTCCATCTGTTTTTTTTCCATCATTTTCATGGCAGCTGAATTATGTGTGTGGGTTCAAGATTGAACTAACAAGGACACTAACTCACTAACAGATTCAGCCAATCAGAGCTGCATTCAGTTCACGATTAACCAATTACTGACACCGATCCTGAATATTCATGAGGATGTGTTTCTGAAGATTTGAAAGCCCTGTCTCTCTCCCCTCCCGAGCTAACCTCGTGTCTGTCTGTCTGTCTGTCTGTGTGTCGTGCTTTGCCTGCTCTGTGTCTTTCTGTCTCCGCTACGGCTACGTCTGTGTGTCTTCAACAACTTGGCCATGATGTTTGTGGCGGCTTTTGAGTGAATTAACCAAGAACTAAAGTGACACCATTGAGAGGATGTTTTCCCGAAACAGATGTGTTGACAGACAGACGCTTCATGGTTTGTGCGTAAACCTCCCGCCCGAGTCAGATCCGTCCTCCCGGACCTCTGCGGCTCTCCTTAGACTGGTGCGGATCCAGCTGGGAATATGATTCATATGAAATATGATTATCCTCGTCTACTCACCCTCATGTTCTTCTCTCTGGGACACAGAGTTATTTAGCAGAAACTGCTCTTTTCTATTCGGCAAAATGCTCCAAAAAAGAAAACGCAAAACAAACATTTTAGAGGGGACCTAAACAATAGAGAAATAATAGTAATGCCTAAAATCTGTTTTGAAGATTATACAGGTCAAATCAGGAGGAAAAGTGCCTACATTTTCTATAGCTTAATTTTAATTTAATTGAGCTTTTCATTGAGTTTATTTATTTATTTGTTTTACATTTGTCTGTTTAATTGTTTTTGTTGTATAGCATCAATTTTTGGTCACATGAAGGAGCGCTGCTTTTTACATCCTTGTGATGCAATATTTATTTTATTTTTGTGGTCCACTTCTGGCTTTATGCAATAAGATTTCAGTAAATAGCAGCTTAAATTTTATTTTATTTTATTTTATTTTATTTTATTTTATTTTATTTTATTTTATTTTATTTTATTTCATTTTATTTTATTTTCCACTTCTGGCTTTATGCAGAAAGATTTTCAGTGAATAGCGATTTAAATTTCACTGTTTTATTTTATTTATTTTTTTATATTTTTTATTTATTTTATTTTATTTTCCACTTCTGGCTTTATGCAATAAGATTTTAGTAAATAGCAGCTTAAATTTCAGTATTTTATTTTATTTATTTTATATATTTTTATTTATTTATTTTATTTTATTTCCACTTCTGGCTTTATGCAATATGATTTCAGTGAATAGCAGTTTAAATTTTAGTTTTATTTTATTTTATTTTATTTTATTTTATTTTATTTCATTTTATTTTATTTTATTGTATTTTATTTTATTTTATTTTATTTTATTTTATTATTTTATTTTATTTAGTTTAGTTTAGTTTAGTTTAGTTTTGTTTTGTTTTCCACTTCTGGCTTTATATATACACTCACCTAAAGGATTATTAGGAACACCATACTAATACTGTGTTTGACCCCCTTTCGCCTTCAGAACTGCCTTAATTCTACGTGGCATTGATTCAACAAGGTGCTGAAAGCATTCTTTAGAAATGTTGGCCCATATTGATAGGATAGCATCTTGCAGTTGATGGAGATTTGTGGGATGCACATCCAGGGCACGAAGCTCCCGTTCCACCACATCCCAAAGATGCTCTATTGGGTTGAGATCTGGTGACTGTGGGGGCCATTTTAGTACAGTGAACTCATTGTCATGTTCAAGAAACCAATTTGAAATGATTCGAGCTTTGTGACATGGTGCATTATCCTGCTGGAAGTAGCCATCAGAGGATGGGTACATGGTGGTCATAAAGGGATGGACATGGTCAGAAACAATGCTCAGGTAGGCCGTGGCATTTAAACGATGCCCGATTGGCACTAAGGGGCCTAAAGTGTGCCAAGAAAACATCCCCCACACCATTACACCACCACCACCAGCCTGCACAGTGGTAACAAGGCATGATGGATCCATGTTCTCATTCTGTTTACGCCAAATTCTGACTCTACCATCTGAATGTCTCAACAGAAATCGAGACTCATCAGACCAGGCAACATTTTTCCAGTCTTCAACTGTCCAATTTTGGTGAGCTCGTGCAAATTGTAGCCTCTTTTTCCTATTTGTAGTGGAGATGAGTGGTACCCGGTGGGGTCTTCTGCTGTTGTAGCCCATCCGCCTCAAGGTTGTGGGTGTTGTGGCTTCACAAATGCTTTGCTGCATACCTCGGTTGTAACGAGTGGTTATTTCAGTCAAAGTTGCTCTTCTATCAGCTTGAATCAGTTGGCCCATTCTCCTCTGACCTCTAGCATCAACAAGGCATTTTCGCCCACAGGACTGCCGCATACTGGATGTTTTTCCCTTTTCACACCATTCTTTGTAAACTCTAGAAATGGTTGTGCGTGAAAATCCCAGTAACTGAGCAGATTGTGAAATACTCAGACCGGCCTGTCTGGCACCAACAACCATGCCACGCTCAAAATTGCTTAAATCACCTTTCTTTCCCATTCTGACATTCAGTTTGGAGTTCAGGAGATTGTCTTGACCAGGACCACACCCCTAAATGCATTGAAGCAACTGCCATGTGATTGGTTGATTAGATAATTGCATTAATGAGAAATTGAACAGGTGTTCCTAATAATCCTTTAGGTGAGTGTATATATATATATATATATATATATATTTTTTTTTTTTATTTTTTTTTTTTTTATATATTTTAGTGATATATTATATCATATATTATAGTGATTTAATTTTTTTGAATTTTATATTATTTTATTTTATTTTTATGGTGCATGTCTGGCTGCATGCAAAACTATTAGTTAGTGGATAGTTATTTAAATTTCATTGTTTTATTTTATTTTATATTTTTTGTCCAATTCTGGTTTTAAATGAAAATATTTTCAGTAAATATAATTTCCAACTTTTCCCTCAGAAAAAGTTATCGTATGATTTCTGAAGACTTTGACCATAGTGCATAAATCGTATGGATTACATTTTGGTGCTTTTATGCCCTTTTCGGAGCAGCTGTGCTCACCATCCACCTTCACTGTATATACGGTTAGATTAATGGAATTGGAACATTTTTAAAAACATCTTCTCTTATGTCCCACAGAAGAAAGAAAGTCCTACAGGTTTGGAGCGACACGAGGGCGAGTAAACGATGAAAAGGTTGTCACTTTTAAGTGAACTATCCTTCAAAGCGAGAGAAGAGCATCAGATTTCCCTGCCAGTCTAAAGACGGTCTGATCCTCCCGGATGTCTCTCTTTTTTTCCCTCCTGCTCTCTGTGTTCGACTGTATGTGCCATTTGCTGTGTTCCTTTACACTATTTGTTTACTCCTTCTCTCTCTTTTGTCTTTCCAGCGCTCATTTTCTCTCTTTCTCTTCAAAGCTTCACCTCTCTCCGGAAACAAAACGCTTCCTTCCTGGTCTCTTTGTCTTTCTTTTTTCCGTTGTTTCTTTTCTGTAGAACTAATCTGTGTATGTGCTTTCGTTTAACTCTTCTTTCTTTCTCTCTGACTGACTCCAGGGTTTCTTCTCTCGCTCTCTCTCTCTCCTGCAGCTGTGCTGGTTTGGTTGACGTCTCTCTCATGGTTTTGTTTGACTCTCCAGTCATGCGAATAATCTTCTGCCTTTCCATCACAGAAAAGCGTCTCTTTTCCTCTTACGCTGTCTTTTGTCTCTCTTTTTCCCTCCAGCTGTTACTGTGTCTGAGTTTCGTCTGTATCCGTGTGCCGCCTCCATCGCTTTTCTATGTTCATCCTGTAGTTGTCTTGTGTGTCTCTCTCTCAGTCTTTCTGTCCCTCGATCACTCAGTTTCATTCAGATGTGTGCATTTGTCCTCTTCACCTTCTCTGTCTGTCTCTGTCTTTCTCTCTCTGCTCTTTTGGCCCCTGCTCTGGTTTAGTTTTGTCCTGTCAACTAGTTCAGTAGTTTAGTCAAACATTAGAGGATTATTTAGGGGTTTAGTACACGTTATGCTCGATCGACAGCATTTGTGGCATAATATCACTTACCACAGAAAATTATTTTAACTTCAGTGTCATGACCACATATTATTGGATAATTTAATGCTTGTAAGAGCATTGACAAAAATATGAGCTTTCTGCTTTTAAACCCTCCATTTTATTTTATTTTATTTTATTATTTAAGCTGAATTTATTTATTTTTTTACATGGAGTGATAAGTCAAGTATTTTCTGTGGCAATACACATTATATTATTTTATTTTTTAAATGGACCGATGAGTCAAAATATTTTCTGTAGCATTAAACATTTATTTTATTTTATTTTATTTTATTTTTTATGGAGCAATGAGTCACAATTATTTTCTGTAGCAATACACATTTAATTTATTTATTTTTTTTTTTTTAAATGAAGCAATTAGTCAAAACTATTTTCTGTGGCAATACACATTTTATTTTATTTTATTTAATTTAATTTTTAACTTCAACTGAGCAGTGTGTCAGAATCATTTTCTATGGCAATACATATTTTATTTTATTTTAAATATTTGAGTCAAAATATTTTCCGTAGCATTAAACATTTATTTTATTAAAATTTATTAATTTTAATTCAATTTATTTATTTTTTAAATTAAGCAATGAGTCAAAATTATTTCCTGTGGCATTAAACCTTTATTTTATTTTATTTTATTAAATTTTTTACTTCAACTGAGCAATGAGTCACAATTATTTTCTGTTGCAATACAGATTCATTTTTATTTTATTTTATCAATTTTATTAAAAGGAGTAATGTGTCAAAATTATTTTCTGTGGCGATAAGCATTTTATTTTAAGTCAGAATTATTGTCTGTGGTAATAATCATTATACTACAAATACCTGTAAATCGGCTTCGCTTGTACTGGACCCATATCATTCCCATATATTAAGTCGATTTTCCAGTCCAGGCCAACCGCCCAAATCCGACTTCGGACACCAACCCCTGGAAAACGAAACGGACCGCACCGTGGCGTGATGAATTGACAGCTTTATGTGTTTGCTGAGATATTTAATAACTCTGAATATTGGCCAGTTTATGGTGTCTTTTGGCTGTGTTATAAACTGAGGTAACATTTTGTCCCACAGTGTTTTATAACAGGAAATGTGTAAAAGTTTGAACTATGTGATTTTTCTTTTCTATTTCTCTGTTGTGGCTTTATTTTATTGTGTTCAAGTGATCGAGAGTAAAAATCATTCTCATGCTTGTTATTAATTTGTCTTATTTATATTCTTGTCTGTTTTTAAAATGTGTGATGAAGCCGGTCAGAATAACACAAGTCCACGCTCATAGAGGTCAAAAGGTCATCTGGGTTTGATTCTGTGACAAAGAAACGCAGGGCAAGTCACACATCAGTGGTATTTTTAGTAACCTGTGCTTCTCTCTCTCTGTCACGCCCTGCAGTAGGAATATGGGGAATAAGCCGGCTAACAGTCCTAAGGGTCAGCCGCCAGATGCCGACGGCCATTCTTCAGTGTCTGACCTTGCCAACTCGCTCACTGGAGACATGGTGATGGTAGGACAGTGTGCTTGCGTGTAGCGTCCTGGTGCTGCATAGTCTGTCTGACTGCTGGCATTAAGTGTGAATCACATTGCAGCTCGTTCAGCCCCTTTAGACAGGGAGAGGAACGTCTGAACAACATGTAAAGCAACCAGGGGGGTTTTAAAAGTGTTGCTTATGAATATTAATGAATATATTCACTAAATATTAAATAGGTGCTCTATAGCCTTTAAATAGCTGCTTAGTGTCTCAAATAAACTCTTAAAGTGCCCCTATTATACTATTTTAAAGGTTCTTAATTTCGTTTTGGAGTCTCTTACAAAAGCTTTACATCCAATGTCAAAAAACACTTTAATTTTCTCGTAATATATATTGCACATCACCTCATTTCTCAAAGAGTCTGAAAACGGTTCTCTCTAAACCCCTCCTTACTGCGAGGCTACTCCGCTCTGGGGTGCATTTCCCGAAAGCATTGTTAGCCAACTATGGTCGCAAGTTCCGTTGAACTCTATTGGTAACTACGGAACTTGCGACCATTATTGCTTTTGGGAAACGCACCCCTGATTGGTCAGATGACCCAGTCTGTTGTGATTGGTCTACTCTGCTCTGATTGGTCAGACGGCCCAGTCTGTTGTGATTGGTCTACTCTGCTCTGATTGGTCAGATGGCCCAGTCTGTTGTGATTGGTCTACTCTGATTGGTCAGATGGCCCAGTCTGTTGTGATTGGTCTACTCTGCTCTGATTGGTCAGATGGTCCAGTCTGTTGTGATTGGTCTACTCTGATTGGTCAGATGGCCCAGTCTGTTGTGATTGGTCTACTCTGATTGGTCAGATGGCCCAGTCTGTTGTGATTGGTCTACTCTGCTCTGATTGGTCAGACAGCCCAGTCTGTTGTGATTGGTCTACTCTGCTCTGACTGGTCAGATGACCCAGTCTGTTGTGATTGGTCTACTCTGCTCTGCTCTGATTGGTCAGATGGCCCAGTCTGTTGTGATTGGTCTCCTCGCTCTGATTGGTCCGATGGCCCAGTCTGTTGTGATTGGTCTGCTCGGTCAGGTGGCTCAGTCTGTTGTGATTGGTCTACTCTGCTCTGATAGGTCAGATGGCTCAGTCTGTTGTGATTGGTCTACTCTGCTCTGATTGGTCAGATGACCCAGTCTGTTGTGATTGGTCTACTCTGCTCTGATTGGTCAGACAGCCCAGTCTGTTGTGATTGGTCTACTCTGCTCTGATTGGTCAGACAGCCCAGTCTGTTGTGATTGGTCTACTCTGCTCTGACTGGTCAGATGACCCAGTCTGTTGTGATTGGTCTACTCTGCTCTGCTCTGATTGGTCAGATGGCCCAGTCTGTTGTGATTGGTCTCCTCGCTCTGATTGGTCCGATGGCCCAGTCTGTTGTGATTGGTCTGCTCGGTCAGGTGGCTCAGTCTGTTGTGATTGGTCTACTCTGCTCTGATAGGTCAGATGGCTCAGTCTGTTGTGATTGGTCTACTCTGCTCTGATTGGTCAGATGACCCAGTCTGTTGTGATTGGTCTACTCTGCTCTGATTGGTCAGACAGCCCAGTCTGTTGTGATTGGTCTACTCTGCTCTGATAGGTCAGATGGCTCAGTCTGTTGTGATTGGTCTACTCTGCTCTGACTGGTCAGATGACCCAGTCTGTTGTGATCGGTCTACTCGGTCAGGTGGCTCAGTCTGTTGTGATTGGTCTACTCTGCTCTGACTGGTCAGATGGCCCAGTCTGTTGTGATTGGTCTACTTTGCTCTGATTGGTCAGACAGCCCAGTCTGTTGTGATTGGTCTACTCTGCTCTGACTGGTCAGATGGTCCAGTCTGTTGTGATCGGTCTACTCGGTCAGGTGGCTCAGTCTGTTGTGATTGGTCTACTCTGCTCTGATAGGTCAGATGGCCCAGCCTGTTGTGATTGGTCTACCGCTTACAGTGTGTGTTGGAAACAAAACTGGCATTACCATATCTGAATTTCAGCTCAGAGGCTTCCTCAGTGATTGATACACAGTGATACGAATAGTAACAGCGTCTTCTCGACATGTCAACAACACAAACTCTTCCAGGCCTCAGCAACAACTATTGTGTTTGAGGGCGGGGCAAAGTAGACGTTGTTCGCGGGCAGCCAATGAAGACCAGGCTGGCATTATGCAAATTTGTTACATATCATATGTGCATGCATGAAGTGAGTGTGGAATCACTGATCTTTAAAACTTTGCAGACTTTTTACATTCACAAACAGTTATATTACATGAGAGGTAATATATGGAAAAAAACATAATAGGGGCACTTTAAGGCAAGACACTACAAGCAAAAACATTGTTTTTTTTCATGCACTTGTCAATTTTAAGATTTTGGGGATATTGTGCTTTTCATAACGTGTTGTTTCAGACTAGTTTCAGACCAAAATACACTTTTTATTGCACCTTTTTATTTGCATCTGTAGATTTTAATTACAATAGATGTCTTTAAAGGCTGTTTTCTCAAAATATGTCAGAAAAGTCAGAAATCTCCACTTCAGCAGCTTTACATACACCAAAAATACATTTTATTCCTGTCTATATTCTGTCTATAGGTTTTTACAGAGGGGTTTGTTCATATGTCATTCACCTGACATTTTATTCCTAAAACATAGTGAAGATGTATTTTTCTCTGACAGTATTTTCTGATTTATGAAGTGATAAAAAGAGAAATCTAAAATAAAACCTTTAACTGTAGTATGTCAACAAAATGAAACAAGGATTTTGAACCTGGCTTTATCCAATGCTTCGATTTCTGTTCTAGAAATATATGCAAATGAGTGCATATTTAATTAGATAATGCCTCATTTATTGCATATTTAAACAACATTTCAGAACACTTGTAAGACAAAAAGTGTTTCTTGATTAATTATAACAGCAGATGTCTCTGAATTAAAAAAAAAAAAAAAAAAAGTCAGGTTTTGAAAACACTCCAGATTGCTTTATAGCAGATCTTTGGTTAGGGTGAAGTGTGTGTGCTTTTGTATTTTTTTGTCTCAGCGCCATTCTTCATTCTCTCTCTTGCTCTCTTTAGTTGTCTCCGGGGTCGGAAGACGATGACCATGAAGGTCCAGTGAGCGAGAAACTGGGCCGGATTCAGTTCAGCTTGGGCTACAGCTTCCAAGACACGACTCTAACGGTGAAGATACTCAAAGGTCAAGACCTGCCCGCTAAAGACTTCTCTGGGACCTCCGACCCCTTCGTCAAAATCTACCTACTGCCCGACAGAAAGCACAAACTCGAGACCAAAGTCAAGAGGAAAAATCTCAACCCTCACTGGAACGAAACCTTCCTTTTTGAAGGTCAATTGTGAATCATCCATGTTTCCTTACATTTATTCAGTTTTCAGCAGAGTCTCTTGCTTGATGAAAATGTCCCTGTCAAGTACGTGTCTAGGTCATATTTCATCCCAGAATTTGAAGAAAGACAAAAAAAGATATGTTTCCTTTTCAACACTATCATTACTTTAATATTAATAATAATAAATATTATTATTATTATTACAAATTAATGATTAATCAAATTAATTATTATTTAAATTGTAAAATAAATAAATTACTTGGTCTTATAATAAATTGATAAAATTATGATATTATATTATATTAATTATATTATCATTTCTGTAGCTTAAATACTAGAGCAAGGCGGTTGCAACACAAAGGTCATGATGGGTTCAATTACCAGGAAATGCATGAACTGATAAAATGTGTACATTGAATGTAAGGTAAAAGTGTCTGCCAAATAAATTGTAATTATTTACTGTAATACTGATGAAAATAATGTATTTAAACAATTAGAATGTAAAATCAGCATGAGAATGATGAAAATGACAACTACATCCAAAAAAAGCTTGTAAAGGTAAACTGCCAGGACTCATTACAATAATGAGAGGGCTTTTGTTTGTTATTATATTTTTCTATATGACAGTAATGAGAATTTTGGGGGAAATATACTGAATCATCAGGAAAATACTGTCACGGTGCAAAAATGTTAATGGTTTTATTATGCACAATATTTTCTTTTGATTTTTGGATGAAGTATGCCCTGTTTTCATCATTCGGAATGGGTAAATCTGAATCTAATCCTCCTCAGGGTTCCCGTATGAGAAGGTGCGAGAACGGACGCTGTATCTCCAGGTGCTGGATTACGATCGGTTCAGTCGTAACGACCCGATCGGAGAGGTCTCCATCCCTCTGAATAAAGTGGAGCTCGGACAGCTGAAGTCGTTCTGGAAGGATCTTAAACCCTGCAGTGACGGCAGCGTGAGTGGTTCTATATGGTTCTACATAGAACTTTAGAATATGGTCCTAAATAGAACTGTTAATATGTGTAAAGAACCATCTTTTTTAGAGTGTAGTCCATAGGACTATTGCACTATATCAAGCTTTGTATGAGTAACTATCTTACTATCTGCCATAACTCTCAAACCTCTTTCAAGCTAGTGTCAAGACGTGGTCTGTTTGTGTGTGTGCTGTAGGGAAGACGTGGCGATCTGCTGTTGTCTCTGTGTTATAACCCCACTGCTAACACCATCACTGTTAACATCATAAAAGCTCGCAACCTCAAAGCCATGGACATCGGGGGCACCTCAGGTACTCAGACACACGTATAATAACAAATACACTGGTTGAATGAATATTGAATAGCTGCATATGTCATTTGCATAACTCACACCCTCTCGTTCTCTGATTGGCTGTAGACCCCTATGTAAAAGTATGGCTAATGCACAAAGACAAGCGAGTGGAGAAGAAGAAGACAGTGACCATCAAACGCTGCCTGAACCCCGTTTTTAACGAATCCTTCCCTTTTGAGGTGCCCGCACATGTTCTCCGAGAGACCACCATCATCATCACCGTCATGGATAAGGATCGACTGAGCCGCAATGATGTCATTGGAAAGGTGACAATATGTGCATCCTGTGTATGATATTGTATGTATGTATATGTGTATATATATATATATATATATATATATATACACATACTGATCAGGCATAATATTATGACCACCTTCCTAATATTGTGTTGGTTCCCCTTTTGCTGCCAAAACAGCCCTGACCCGTCGAGGCATGGACTCCACTAGACCCCTGGAGGTGTGCTGTGGTATCTGGCACCAAGTTGTTAGCAGCAGATCCTTTAAGTCCTGTAAGTTGCGAGGTGGGGCCTCCATGGATCGGACTTGTTTGTTCAGCACATCCCACAGATGCTCGATTGGATTGAGATCTGGGGAATTTTGAGGCCAAGTCAACACCTCAAACTGGTTGTTGTGCTCCTCAAACCATTCCTTAACCATTTTTGCTTTGTGGCGGGGCGCATTATCCTGCTGAAAGAGGCCACAGCCACCAGGGAATACCGTTTCCATGAAAGGGTGTACATGGTCAGCAACAATGCTTAGGTAGGTGGTACGTGTCAAAGTAACATCCACATGGATGGCAAGACCCAAGGTTTCCCAGCAGAACATTGACCAAAGCATCACACTGCCTCCACCGGCTTGCCTTCTTCCCATAGTGCATCCTGGTGCCATGTGTTCCCCAGGTAAGCGGCGCACACACACCCGGCCATCCACGTGATGTAAAAGAAAACGTGATTCATCAGACCAGGCCACCTTCTTCTATTGCTCCGTGGTCCAGTTCTGATGCTCACGTGCCCACTGTTGGTGCTTTCGGCGGTGGACAGGGGTCAGCATGGGCACCCTGACTGGTCTGCGGCTATGCAGCCCCATACGCAACAAACTGTGATGCACTGTGTATTCTGACACCTTTCTATCAGAACCAGCATTAACTTCTTGAGCAATTTGAGCTACAGTAGCTCGTCTGTTTGATCGGACCACACAGGCCAGCCTTCGCTCCCCACGTGCATCAATGAGCCTTGGCCGCCCATGACCCTGTCGCCGGTTCACCACTGTTCCTTCTTTGGACCACTTTTGATAGATACTGACCACTGCAGACCGGGAACACCCCACAAGAGCTGCAGTTTTGGAGATGCTCTGACCCAGTCGTCTAGCCATAACAATTTGTCCCTTGTCAAACTCGCTCAAATTCTTATGCTTGCCCATTTTTCCTGCTTCTAACACATCAACTTTGAGGACAAAATGTTCAATTGCTGCCTAATATATCCCACCCACTAACAGGTGCTATGATGAAGAGATATCCAGTGTTATTCACTTCACCTGTCAGTGGTAAAAATGTTATGCCTGATCGGTGTGTGTATGTATGTATATATATATATATATATATATATATATGCGTGTGTATTTCAGCAGTGGCGTGTAACACAGTCCCTCCTATTAGCCACTTTGGTGGGTTGAATTTTATATATAATATATACAGTTTTAGATTGTAGCCTTTTAAAAAGGCATCTGAAATAATAAACTAAGTGCAATGTAGTGTTGTCAGAAATATCGATTTTACGATGCATATCGATGCTGAAATATCTGAAACGCTTCCAACACTCATTTTTCTCAGAATAGACACACGACACCAGCATCTCTTTCTCTCTCTCTCATCTCTCCGACAGCGAGTGACACACAAACCCTCCTCCCCTCACTCACTCGCTTCATTTGCTCCGGATGAATATTGTTGCTGTTACAGAGCTTGAATTTCGCCGTGGGATTGCGTGTATTGTGCATAATTTTACTCATTCCCGCAGATTTTGTGCTCACACCCAAAGTGCGCCACATAAAGCCACCTCTCAGCGTTAAATTGAGCTCTTTTTCGCTGCTTATTGCGCTTAAACAGTCAAATACACACAAAATAATGCAAAATGCCGGTCTTGGCGAGTATTCACGTAAACACAGTCAGTTATGTTTTCAGTGAACGTAAACAGTTGAGAAAGAAAACGTGTAACAGTGTAATGGATCTGTGCGTCAGGTCTTAAAGTGACAGCAGCCTAATATTCCTGCTCTCAAATTATGAGATAATATTATAAATATCTATATGGCAGTTTTCCCCCATGGTATCGATGTCAAAATTGTGGCCAGTGAAAATGCTGAGTGGCGAGTAACTTTGGAAAACCACTAGCCACAGCGGCTGATGAGCAAACTAGTTATAACTAGAAACTACATACAGTATATACTAAATAAGAGGGTGACCAATCTTAATATATTATTCATCAGTTTTTCATAAAATATACTGCTGTAGGTAACAGTACTTTGGGTTGGGTTCTATTTTTTAAATAAACACTGATTTGATTCTATTAACGGTTCATCTGCATTCGTTCACTGTTGCAGAACGCTGTGCTAAAGTCATGATTCAGCGCTCATAGTAAATCAACAGCGGCATGACAACTGAAAATAGGGTTCTTCAAAAGTACTAAAAGAATCGTTAACGGAGTCATTTAGGAACCTGAATCGTTTAATGGAATTGGAAACGAGTCGTTAAATTCTTTATGATTCCCTACCTGAAAAAGAGCGGGAACCCTGCTGTGTCCTTCATTCTTGTTTACAATCATCTCTTTCTCGTTTTCTCTCTCAGATCTACTTGTCATGGAAGAGTGGTCCTGCTGAGGTCAAACACTGGAAGGACATGTTGAGCCGGCCACGTACAAACGTGGCGCAGTGGCACGCCCTCAAAGCCTGATTCGCCCACTCCATCTCCCATTTTTCCCTCCAACCCCATCTGACCTTTGACCCGAAACCCCGTCCTTATGCACAAGACTAACTTGCTGCCAGACGGCACAACACGGGTACTTTTAGCCATCCACTCTTGTAACCTTTAACCTTTGAGCTTCTGACCTCCTCCACTTTTGGTCTCTATTTACTCTGGTAACATGTAGTATAAAGGCCTGCATATTTACCAATTGCTGATTACACAAACGGTTCTTTGATATTTTGTGCATTAGCATCCGTTCGGGGCTAGGGATAGTCGCGAAATCCAACAAAGCCATTTAAAGATGCTCTGAGAGTGCTCGTGCCGCAACTACACGTTACCAGGATGATGTTTCCTGTTTTTTTTCGCCATTATTCCCCCGTGTTCCTCAGGCTGGAGAGGTCTGACATGTTTCTGATGTGTGAACGCATCACCTCGGCCCTGTCCCTCGTCTCATTCAACCAACCCCACGTCTAGACCCGGAGGCTCATGGGAGCTCATTTGGCAGCCTTTAAATTGGCCACCGCTGAAACGGATCAAGTCGCTGGAACTCTGGGAATTGTATTTTTCCAGGTCTCAGACATCCCGTGAGAGTCCGACGGCCCCGGAGGGCCGCTGTAATTAAAGCCATGAGGGGAAATGAGACGCCCTCTTTCCATTAACAGTCTCTCGTTTTTTTTCTCGTCTCCATTTATAGTTGTTTTTCTCGAAATCCCTGACCTCTCCAAGCCTTTCTCACTTGAAGTGATTTTCCGTATCTTTGTTCCTTTCATCTATCCTCCTATCTCTCTTTCTTCTTCTAAGTAAACAGCTCCGATTGGTTCAGCTGAAAGCCGCAGACATTAAATCTTACGCCATCTGGAGACAGCGAATGGACTCCACCATCCTTGTCTCTTTTGCTTTTTTCCTCTGTGGTTTCTCTTTATCGCTGGCACAATAGTAGTGAAGTCCCTCTTTTTCTCGGGATCCCTTGTCGTCCGTGTGCTGTGAGTGACGTGTCGTAGATCCAACCCAAATATCGTTAAAAACATTAACCACCAGGGTGGAGAAAAGAAAATTACTTTCTCGAAGGATCGTTCCAGGTCTTCTGGGACTTTTGGAAGAAAACCCAGATGGAAAGAAAAAAAATACACACACACACACATACAAAAAAAAAAAACTTGATGTCATCTTTTTTTTCATAAAAAGGACATTTGAAGAAACCAATCAGAATTGTTCTTCCAGATTTGCTGTGAAATATAGAAGCAAAGAGTTTCGCGCCGGATAGTTCTCGCCACACTTTGCTCTAGTGACGTGTTTCTTTGTGTGTGTGCGCTGATAGGGGCTCATCTTTTACTGAAACCCTCCTGTTAACGGGACAAAAAACCTGCCTTTTCCCGCGGATGTGTGCGTATGAGACTGTGTCCGAGGTAGATGGGGATGAATCTCACGGAAACACGCCCTGGTCATGTTTTATCCCAAAATCAAAAGAAAAGAAAAAAAGAAATTATATTTTGCATAGCGAAAATTAAGACAATTAGAAGAAAAAATTATTGTGAGATTATTTTCATGATAATTAAACACATTTTACCCCCAAATGCTCATTACCATAAATAACTAATACATTTTTTTGTAATACAGTATTTTTATTTTAAATTTAAATAAGCATAAATTAAAGTCTTTACAACAAAAAGGTACCATGATGTATATATATTTTACAATTAAAATAATATTTTTATATATATATTAGTGTTTGCATAATATATGTGTGTATACTGTGTATAATTATTATATATATATATATATATATATAAATATAAATACACTCATTCATGTATATATTTATATATAATATAAATTATTTAAATATATATATATATATATATATAGTATATAAATGAAAATTTTTTTTAAATATACATGAATGAGTGTGTATTTATATATACATAATAATTATACACAGTACACACACATATATTATGTAAACATGAATTTTTTTTATTTTGGATGCGATTAATCGATTTGACAGCACTAATAAATAAATTAAAAAAAAAAATAAATATATATATATATATAGTCATATGTTATTTTTTATTTTATTTTATTTTGTCAAATATATCAAATATAATGCTATAATAATTGTAATTTTGGGAGGGTATTAAGCACATTTTCCCCATAATGAAAATAATATTTTTCTGTAATTCTTGTTTAGTCTAAATAATGATTACTGTAATACAATTTTTTTTATCTAAAATAATGCATACATTAAAGCTGTGCAATTAATACTACTGCAAACAATGCATTAATATTTTAACATTTAAATAATGCGTTTATTGTTTAAATTGTGGTACTGAGAATTTGGGCTTTATTTTCTTTATGCCAAAAAATAATTTCCCATTTCTTTCTTCTGATTTTGGGGTGAAAAACGACCCAGACGTGTTCTTGACAGGTTGTGCGAGATTCGCCTGTGCGTGTATTACAGCATTAATGTGTATCTTCATTGATGTTAAAAATAATCAAAGTGTGTGAATATGCTGCTCTATTTTCTCATGGCTTCCTTCCGTCTTATTATGAGACTCTATTATGTTCTCCTCTGAAAAGAGTTGGAGAAATGTGAGCTGCACTTTTTAATGGTGTAACACTGAGAAATATAATAGCAATTGTTTGTAACAATAATAAATAGTTTTTGTATTTTAAGGGAGGAGCGATTTGAAGAGCAAACGGCACGTTTCGGGGAGGCTGGACTGGGCTGGACAGACAATCTCTCTTTCTCTCTCTCTCTCTCTTTTCTGTATATGTGTTTGGTGTGTGTGTGTGTTTGTAAGGATTGTGTCATTTATGCAGGCCGGCTGCTTGCGGCATGACGAGGCATGTGTTAGCATGTGGTATGGCGTTTTCGTGGAGGGTGCCGTTGCCATAGGGTCACTATGGGGACGGAGTGAGTGTGCAGTTGTGTAGAGACGCTCAGCATGACATCGACACACAGAAGCAGAGGACGGCTGTCCAATCTACTAGTTATTCTGGGCAGAGACCTTGAACAGGACAGACTATTTTCCACCTAAAAAACCTGAGCTCTAAAAAGTGTTTTAGTAACATAACTAGTGCATAACCCAATAGCTAAATATCTGGCTGTCAAATCTGATGCGTTATCTCAAGAGATTAATTAAATGTTTAACATTCCATTAATTTCGCACAGTTCATGCAGTTGGCTAATTTGTGTGATTTCGATACACACAACTGTTCTCATTCATCAGCAAAACAAAAATGTAGATGAATCACTATTATTTTAATCCAATGTTATTTTCTAAAATAACTAGTTGATAGTACTGTATTTTACTAACATTAATCTGTAGTTGCATGCTACTTTAAAGGTGTACTAACAATTTTTTTATCTGCACTACCAGTCAAAAGTTTGGACCAAGCGGCAACCTCCCGCGGTCTCTCTTGAATCCAACACGGAAGTGACTTAAACTGCAATTCATCGACTGGCCGCTAGAGACAGGCTCCAAAAGGGAGTCAAATCTGTATCTCCCCCATGTTAAAATGCCCAACTTTACAGCAGAAATAAATGTTTACAGCCTGGTACAAAAAGTGGTTTTGGTCTATACAGCTAATTTTGCCCTTCATGACAACTGTGAGGGGGGTGAATTTTTTTATAACTCATCCGTTTAAATTATATTAAGCCTTAAAGTTCTGCATAATTAAGGGCGTGGCCACTTGAGTGACAGGTGGATTGCCGCTATGGTCGAGCTAGGCGGGCGTGGTTTCAGCAACCAGGCACCTCAGCTCCACCCACGTCCCGCCTCTTTGCCCATTTTCGGTTATCCGGGAGTGACGCGCTGCCAAGATGGCGACAGCCGGCTCTGCTCACTTTAGGCTTCAAAAATGCTTTTCAGAAACCTACGGGTGACACTACGTCCATTGTTTTATCCAGTCTATGGTTTGGACACATGTACTGTACTCTTTTTATCATGTACTCTAGAGCGCACAGGCAGTTCACACTTGAATAAAAATCAAAAATCAGATTTAGTCTGAACGAGGCTTTGGACTTTATACTGACACCTATTGGTGTGGATGTAGCATTACAGATATCATTGTCAAAATATTCTATTTGTCTTTGTCACCTATTATTAATTTATTCTGCAACCAAAATTGTTAGAGAACCTACTAAACTAAAGCAAGTAGTATTCATAGGGTCATGTGACCTCTACAGCCATGTTTCCACCGAAATTACCCGGAACAATTTGTCCCAGGAACTTTTTTCCCCCAGACCTGTTGCTGTCTGCATTTCCATCATGGTCTAAAGTATCTTGAAGATTAGGCAAATTAGTCCGGTGACGTAGGACTGCGCCCGACTTTCCAGTTCCCGCTGGATTTCGTCCTCCGCATATAAGCTTAATAAAGCCCGAACCTTGTCGTCGGTCCATCTGTCGTATTTTTAAACTCCATTGTTGATTCGAATAGCAAATAACTCTTACTGCACACACCGCAACAGACTTTTAAAAATGGTGTTTGAAATAAAATGCTGCGTGGAGTCAACCAATCAGCATGTTCGGCACCCAAGTCCCACCCCCTAAAGTTCCTGAACTTTGAAAAAGCTTTACTCGTGAGCATAGACTTTCTTAATGGGAAATTTCTTCCCGGAAGAATTCATTAGAGCCTGGACCCTGCGATCGAAACACACCGAGTACCACCCAAAAGTCCCTAGTTCCTGGGGAAAGTTCCTGCGGTGGAAACGCGGCTTACATGGCGAATCTCATGTGAGGTCATGCACTTTTAATTTTTTTAGATGTTAAAGTTTTATTATTGGCGTTAAAGTAACACTGGTAAATGCAAGCTGAATAAAAACTGCAGAAGGCCTTGTAATGATTTTCGGCTGTTGGATTCTGCCGTCTTTGATAGACTCGAGGCTCGTGTGTGTGTCCGTGCAGAGGCGGATCTTTGGCAGATCGGAAGCAGCGATGCAGCTCATCTTCCAGACTGTATTTAAGGGTCCGCAGTACATCTGCTTTCAGCCAGGAGCCATCTCAGATCAGTGGAGCGCTTAATAGAGCGCTCTAATGCGCTCAATGTAATCAGATAATAGTACAGCTTAAACTGCGCGTGTTTGTGTTTGTTCTCCATAACTTACCCTTTAGCATACACAAACATTGTGCAAGATGCAACATCTGCTGAGTGTGTGCTGTGCACGTGTGTGTTTAAGCAGAATTTGAGCACATTTTCAATGTGCATGTGTGTGCAGTCACGTGTAAGGTCACCTTGTTTTTTGCTTCACCAATCGAAGCTAGTTGACCGTTGTACGTGTGTGTTTGCGCATGCATGACGTGTTGCTGTCACACATACGCAGCTGCTGACTGCAGAAAATAAATATTGAGTCAGTGAATCAGGGTCAGAGTTTGAGTTCCTGGACAGTTGAACTTCTGTAATGTGTGTCACATAACAAACCCCATCCAGGCACACAATCATATGTTAACTTAAAGGTGACGTTTTTATTGCTCAGAGTCGGCTGTAAGTAAGCCATTAGCCATTTGACTTCCTGTGTTAATATTGAGTTTGGGCTACTTATTTTATTAACAATGGAAGATGGTTCAAACCTCTAACCCTAGCAACCAACCAGAACATCCTGGCAGTACGTTTTGTGCATGTAAAAATATAAAAATCTAGCTATTTTTGCAGTTTTGTTTGGTGCTGCTTGCTGTGCAGAAATGACACACTTCATCTGTTGTAAAAATCATTGTTTGTTTAATAATTCCAGAATAAATGCCGTAAATGCTGCGGGACAGTTGCGCTTTATTTAGTAGATATTCTCATGAGACTCGGTCAGCAGTCTGAAGTGTGTGTATGTGTGTGTGTGTGTGTGAGACAGTCACTGACCCCTGTGCTGACCAGCACCTTTGGTCCGTTCATTATGTGTGTGTGTGCACCTGCGTTCACCTGTGTGTGTATTATAGAGCAGTATGATTGTTTTGGCAGTCATTGTCACTGTGAATTATTTTCTGCTTGGACCTTTTGGGTAGTTTTTTTTTTTTTTAGGAAAACTGGGCAAAAGTTCTTTCGCACATACACACTCACACTCATGCTGGTTTAAAGCATCACAAACACATGCAATTGTTTTTCAGCTCATTAACCAGCAAAAATAATTTCAGTTCTTCATTTTACCAAATTACTGATTTAAAAAACTATTTTTCCACACGCATGAGCACGTCACGCATCTCCCACACACACAGCTGCGGTTTCTGTGTTCGCTCCTACACACATTATCAGAGAGACAAATTCACATGCCGTACATCAGTCACTCCTCCGTCCAATTAGCTGCTCTTCAGGGATGAGAGCGAGAAAGAAAAAAATAATAAAAAATGAGTTTAGCGCATGTTTGCAGCGGGTTGCATCATGCAGGTCTCAGCTGGAGACACTTATAGTATGAGGTGTTCGCTTGAGCAGCTGATAAACGGCACATTTTATTGCTTAGCAGTTGCTCATCGTTCAGTTCTCAATTATTGGCCATGTTTTAAGTATCAACTTCATCTCAAATAAGTAAAAAAAAACACAAATGAGGCTGAATGTAAGAGTATAGAGCTATAAAATTAATGTGGACAGCAGAAACTTTTGAAAGAATGATGAAAATATTGAGATCTGTGACTGCAGACTTGAGCAGTGAGATGTCACTGCGCTCTCTACTAAAACACTAGAGGAGATGCATTCTAATTTGTGATTTGCAGACTATAAAATATACGCTAGAGGAGATGCATGTGCAACTACTTGGGTCTTTTTCTAAAGAGATCAATCAGTGCGAATCTCCATTTAATCTCATTTCTGTCTCAGAGAAATAATTGAGATAATGAGGATATAGTTTGTGATTTGCAGAGCGTACACTACAAAATGTAAGCTAAAGGAGATAAATGTGCAACTATCAGGTTCATTTTCTCAAGAGAAAAAATCAACATGAATATCCATTTAATCTCATTTCTGTCTCTGAGAAATAATTGAGATAGTAAGGAGATCTAAATTAGCCAAGCGTACACTACAAAATGTAAGCTTGATGAGATGCATGTGCGATTACTTGGGTCTTTTTCTCAAGAAAAAAATCACCACAAGTCTCCATTTAATCTCATTTCTGTCTCTGAGAAATAATTGAGATGATAAAGAGATCTAGTTTGTGATTTGCAGAGCACACACTAAAAAATGTAAGATAGAGGAGATAAATGTGCAATTATCAGGGTAATTTTCTCAAGAGAAAAATCTGAACAAATCTCAATTTAATCTCATTTCTGTCTCTGAGAAATAAATGAGATAATAAGGAGATATAGATTGTGATTTGCCAAAGACGCTATACAAGATGTGAACTAGAGGAGATGCATGTGCGATTACTTGGGTCTTTTTCTAAGGTGATAAATTAGCGCGAATCTCCATTTAATCTCATTTCTGTCTCAGAGAAATAATTGAGATAATAAAGAGATCTAGTTTGTGATTTGCTGAGCGTACACTACAAAATGAGCGAGAAAGAAAAGAGAATAAAAAATTGATTAAATAAAAGGATTGATGTGGAGAGCACACACTACAAGACATAAACTAGTCTCCCGTATATAATTTTTTAGGTCATTTGCCACCAGAAGCCTGCTAGCAAAGCATCAACAGTCATTTTTGTCTTTTTCTTGTTCTGTGCAAAGCCGGCCGCAACCTTCATGTAGTTTGTTGACATGAATTCTTTGCAGTTGTTGCTCTGGAAAAGACTTTTAGTAGAGATGTAAATGCCCTCATCTGACCTCTCTGATGACAGGAGAGCTTTACTAGAGCGGTTTTGGTTCTGTGGTGTGTGAGATGGTCAATCATAGCACGATTGTGACATATTCCGGCTCTTCTGGCAGATTGCTATCCAAATTGTGTCTGTCAGTTTCTGGATATCTCTCTCTTTATCTGTCTCGCTCACTTCCAGCTCCAGCTCCCCATGCGCTTCTCTTTATTGGTTTAAAGAGCTGTCCGTCAGGAAGCGTGACTCCTCCCTGTCAGGGTTTTAGTGTGACTTCTTCTGAATGACGTTAAAAACGACGCTACAAGTAATAATTCTTCTTCTCTTTCTGTTTCCGTTCGACTCTCTGTGCGTCCGTATGTGTGTGCGTGCTCGGTGTTTTCTGTTATTCTTGATCATAAATGTTGATGATACATGGAGGAAGTCTCCTGATTTCATGTTTTGAAAAACTTTTTTGTAAATAACTGAGCAAAAATGGAAGAAAATTATTGTACATGTTTCTTTTTGTCACTTGTACTGAAAACAGATATTCCTGATGAACCGTGTGTTGATGACGAGCCCGATCGCCCTCAGATTTTCACATCTGTCGTATTTTTGCTGAGGCTGAGGGGGAATGAAGGAGCAAGAAAGAACTGCCAATCATCTATAACATCACACTGCCAAACCCCGCCATCATTTTACCTACAATTCTGCCAAACCTAATCAGGAGTGATTTTCCTGTCATCATTGAAAGCCAAAATGCTCCAAAGTGGCAAAATCACAGCCAATTAGAAAATATTTTATGTTTAATATTAAAACAGGTAGTGTTATTTTGGACCAATGAGATTTTACTGTGGGCGGGGCTAGCCACCGCAACGCAATGATATTAGAAACCAAGCGACCAACAAAATGTTGACAGGTCTCAAACTTCATATTAAAAGTGTTCTTGCCTAGGTACCATGTCAATTACCACAAAAAAGATTTCATCCCTCAAAAACATTGAAAATGTATGGCTCTCTGTCATTGTGTATTTGCAATGGAGCTGAAATTATGACTCTGTGGTAATCGACAACATGCAGTTGCACGTTGATCTTTTTTAACATAGAAAAGAATAGATTAATTGCTTGTCATTTTAACACTGAAGAAAGTTTAAAAATAGCTGTTTAACACATATGCGTCTACAGTCTGTGTTGAGTTTCATAATGGCACCATGTTGTTTTAGATTGATGCGGGTTGCATCTGTTTTCAAATATCTCAGAACTGCGTCAAAACGGCATGACGACGGCCAGCTGAGACAGATACACACTCGCTGTGGTCCAGCATATGTAAAACAAGCGCATTCAGCCTGTCTGCGTCCCATATGCTGCTGCCTGGTGTGTTTGGCAGGGCTTAACAATGTCATACACCAGTCTCTCTCTAGACAGACTTTTACAGCCAAAACCCTAAAAACCGAAGCCCTCTGGCCAAATTTCTGATGAGCTGGCTCGTACCGTACTTGTTAAAGGGATAGTTCACCCCAAAAAAGATAATTCTGTCATCATTTACTCACCCTCATGTTGCTCATGTTTCTTTCTTCTGTTGAACACAAAAGAAGATATTTTGAAGAACGTTGGTAACCAGAGAGTTGACAGTAGCCACTGACTTCCATAGTATTTTTTTTCCTACTATGGAAGTCAAAGTCACATGAGGGTGAGTAAATGATGACAGAATTTTCATTTTTGGGTGAACTATCCCTTTAAGGCAAGCATCATCACTATTGCTTAAAACTTAAAGGGTTAGTGATTTGAACAAACCTCTAATCTTTTTTTTTTCATGTTAACACATTGTCAAAGCTTATTTATATGACATATTTCAAATCAACAGATGTTGACCAAAGTGCTGCAATATTCAAATTAGTAATGTCTCATTGTCTGCTTGAATATGTGATGTGTATGCAGTTAAGCAAGTTAAAATAGCACAAAAATTCATGCAATTGGTATCAGAACTCACCAGATTGTACGATTTTTGGCTTTTGGACAATAAAAAAGTATGTATGTTCAGACTCTAAGCCCTTGAGGAGCATATTTTGGCACCAGAATATCATAGAGACATGAGGCAAGTTTTTCACGTGCATGAGAAATCGAGTTACAACGCGTTCTAATAATCTACAGGCAATAAAATCCGTTTCTCTCACGCTCAGCACTTTCAGTTTAATCCACATTGCAGCCTTGAAGCCACTTCAGTAACACAAACACACATTTTAATTATGAAGTTTGTTCATTATGCTATATGGAGGAGTGATGACCGATGAAAGACGACTCTAGTAATGAAACTCCAATAACACAAGCATTTGTTCTAAATAGACTAAGAATATTATTTCGCCCATCTGGACGGCTTACGTCCTTCTTGCTCGCTCTCGTTCCCCCTGATACTCCTCTCTGGCGAAAAGCGCTCAAAGTCTCAACACACGCTTGATGTGTACAATCTGACTCTATGTATTTATTCATGTATTTTTTTTGCCAACTTTGTACAGTGTAAAAAACAACCTATAAATCTATGAAGAATAACGGTACTGTATAGACTTAGCTGCCTGTGAGCGACTCACAGAATAGTGTCGATAGAGGTTAACAGCATAGACGCGATCTAAAGCCAGTTAAACATGCTTTCTGTAAATGCCGAGGGATGCCACATGTTTTTATATCCTCGCATTCTTTCCTCGTTGTCATTTGTTTCTTTCAATGTTTTTGTAAATGACCTAGTGGCATCATACGGCATGTGTTGTTTCCTTTCTATTGGTTGTACGTTTGTTCGTTTATTGTTTGTTGATGAACACAGCGAGGTTCAGGCGCCCGGGAGAGTGCTTGGGAACGCAGAGCGGTTGGCAAAAGATTTGCGTCTGTTTTCAAAATTCATATGTTAGTATGCCAGAACTTACCGTAAGGATCTAACTCACCTGTCTTTGTCCAAGTGCGCAACCTGTGTTAGCTGTCTAGATCCACTCTTTTCCTTACCCTTCATTTCCATGTTCATCGTCTTGAGTGTTTGTTTATTCATGAGACGCTATGTACGCGTGTGCGATGAAGTGTTGGGCTAGTGTTTCAGACGCCTCGCTCTTCCTAAAGCTCTTCCGTTAATCTCATACTTGTCAAAAAAACTTCGAACATTCCATGAACGCTTGGACAGAAAGCCACTGTAGAGTTTTAAAAATGTACACTCTTTAACAATAAAGGTTTTTATTGGCATCTGTAGTTCCAGACAGTTCAATTTCACAAAAGGTTCTTTACAGTAAAAAGTTCTTTAGATTATTCAAATGTTCTTCACACTTATAGGTTCTTTTTAGAATGTTCACTGTAAGGTTCTTTATGGAACCAAAAATGGCTCTTCTATGATGTCACTGCGAAAACCCCCTTTTGGACCCTTTATTTTTAAGAGTGTAGCATACGGGTGTACAACATGCAGTCAGGGGTTATTCGTCACATTCCTGAAAATGCTCCTATTGTTGTGTCTACACCCTTTACTCCGCTTTCCGGAGCTGGTGAATGTTTGGGGAATCGTATAGTGGGCAGTAGAGAGTTTATTGTTTTTGGGGGGCCGTGGTTTGAGCTAGAGGCATCTGAGACGTTCGTCCGGCAGCGTGACTGTAAAGCGTTCCCAATTTTGAGCCTCTCCTGTTTTTTTGGCCGAGCGGACTGTGATCTTATTGGTTGGATTTTTATTTTTGTTTGTTTTCCTGTCCCACCCAAACCCTTCCACGTGATTGGATGTGAGGGTGGGCGGAGCTAAGGAGCACAGTTATGACTATGTTCCATAATAAAATAGACTAAATCATTTGTACATCAGCTGGCGTGGAGTCTTTATTCACCATATTTCGTTACTTCTACAACAGGTTTACATGCATCAAAGGTCAAAAAACAGTTTCATTTTCTCATAATATGCATTGCACATCTCCACATTTTTCAATGATTCTCAAACGACTCGATGGATTAATCAGTCTCTCTAATTGGCCAGATGGCCCAGTCTGTTGTGATTGGTCTACCAATGTTGTTTCAGAAGCTACACGTCCATTACCATAACTGAACTTCAGCTCTGGAGGCTTCCTAAAGCTCCGTGATTGTACACACTGTAAAGACAGTAACGATGATGTCGATTTTACCATATCAATCCGAGCGCGAGTCTGATGATGAAACATTGGAAGAACTAGTTATTCAACCCGAACCTCCATCGCAAGGACGACTTGAGCAGGACGTTTCTCCGTGATACGCTACTCATTTTGAGGAACATTATGAGATGTTGCAACTGTAATTCCTCACCATCAGCATTAACAAGAGTATGTTCATCAGCAAACCCATGTGTGTATTTCTAATTTATTGCAGTGCACATGCGGGAACTCATTAACAATTACAGTGCATGCGTTAGCCCAGCACTAACGTGAATGACTGATGTAACATAAACGTTTGTAAAACAAATCTTGCTCCATCCTTTATCATTACTCAAAGTAGTAAGAACGACAGACAATCTGCATGAATAGACACAGTTTTAGCTAATAGTGGCCCACAGCTGATTAGCAGAAGTATTTCAGTAAGACAGTAATAACGTGAGTTATCCGGAAACTTACACAATATAAAACACAAAACTACGTATTTTGAACACCCGGTAGAAATATATCAATAATTATTCATACTTACAGGAGCTGGTCCAAATAAACTGGGTACTGACCCGTCTTTCAAGAGCAAGCATTTTGCGAATCCCGCGTTGAACTCCGAGATTTGAGAAGCAGTCGTCAGTAAAATGAGGTTTGTGGGCGGGTCAAGTTGTTCGCGGGCGGACGATGTACAACATAGACGGGCATTATGCAAATGTCTTTTCTAGTGACATAGAACCGTCATGCAGTGGGATTTGAATTACAGACGACTCGTTTAGGCGGTTCAGAGTCAATTCTTTCTTTTGGGAGACAATAACTTTATTTATCGTGCACTTTTGACTTTACAACTTTGCAGAACATTTACATTCACAAACAGCTACATTACACACTGCATGAAAGGGAATATTCAAAAAACCATAATGGGGCACTTTAACTATTCATTCATAGCTTGGTGGTAAATAATGTTTTTTTTTTTCTTAATAATGAAATTGTCTATAAATAGAAACAACAATGATTCATTTGCAAGTCAATATGGCTGAATTGATCACCACACAAGGTAATGCATTTGAAATCATTTGTCATGCTCAAGTAATATTGAGATTGAGTGTTTTATTAATTTTAGTATGGCATATTAATTTGCCACAATTTGATTGCACTCCGAGTGTGTGTCATATTTCTGTAATTGTAGTTTTACTAAAAATGGGAATCGTAAGAAAAATGATTCCGATTCCATGGTTCTTCAAAAGTGAAAGAAGCCCCTGGACATTCTTCAGAAATGGACTTTCTCTGATACACGGAAGACAGAAACTCGGGTTTGGAACGACATGAGGGTGAGTAAATGACAAAACGTTCCTTTGGGGGTGAAATACCCCGTTGATGGCTCTGTTAATGATTCTTTTAGTACTTGGACAATGTTTGGAAAACAATTGCATTTACTGCCCTCAACAGCCTGTTGTCAGATCATTTTTAAGATTGCTTATGCAAAAGTTCAGACAAATTAAACATTTTACTCATTCACATTTATTGTACCTAGCAACTTCATTTGTAATCTCTCCTGAACCCATATGGATTGGGTTTTGGCACACCAACAGTACACATTTTAGATGTCTCGCTTATCTGAGCCAACCGTTTCAGGTCTTGGAGTCCCTACTGATGAGCTGATGAGTTGAAAAGTGGTGTGCCTCCAGGAACAAGTTTGGGAAACATTGGTTTACACAGACTTTAATCCCAAGAATCAGCTCAGCCAACAGAAAATGACACAACTAATGATCCTAATACTGTGTTCACGCTTTCATGAATTCTGAATTTTCTTTTACGAGTCAAATTATCACAATTATATTCTGACGTCAGCATGAACACAGGCAATCACATCGGAAGATTGCAGGCAATCCATTAACTGTTATCGGAACCAAATGCGATGAATAAGAATCAGTTTTTGATTCCTACGTGTGTTTGGTTGAGTGATGTAAGGTGATGAACAGGCGAACAGTTGGTTGTGTAATTATCCAGCTGAGGCCTGTCAAAACAGCTGAATGATTGGGAAAAAAGAGCAGAGGAAGAGCAGGCTGCAAGAGAAAGAAGAAGGACAGGAGAGTCAAGGGTTTATAAATAGAATGGGACGCTAAAGTACATCCTGGAGTGAATAAAGAATCTGTACAAACACTGTGTTCCAGGATCCTGCAGACTAGACGCTGAGCTCTGGACTCTGTTTGAATCACAGCACACATCCAAACCAACCCGGCATGGCTGGAGCTCCATTATGACATCACAGCAGACTAATATTAGACCCACTCCATACACACCTCTATCCCACACCTCTCTCGTTCCGTCTGTCTCTCCAGTTCCCGCTCTGCTGCTTCTACCGACTGTTTTCTCTGGCTACATTCACAAATCAGTGTTGTTTGGAGTGCTAAATATGGTTCATACAGTTTGATTATGAGAGAGCGACAATCTCATTCTGACGTTGTCATACCAACCCACCCCCCACACACACACACACACAAATACTCATTAGCATAATAAATACATCTGTTTTGTTTTTTTAAATAGTTATAATTTAAAATAAATTTGTATCTGTCCATTTTACTTTTTCATTTTTCTCAATAGTGATTCTGATTACTACAATATATTTTATTGCATACCTCAAGTAAAAAAATATAATTTTTTAATTAATTTTATAGTTTTTTTTGTTTGATTTCTTTATGCATTTTTTTGATGGTTAAAACTGCATTATATTAAATGCTTTGCTAATAAGCAAAGCAAGTCAACTCATTACTTTGTTTTTAGCTTACGATAAGTTTGATAAGAGAAGTTTCTGGTGTTATGAAAGACACAATGCATAATTTTCCTGTTATTACTGTAAAGCTGCTTTTAAACTATATTGTATAAAGCGCTATATTTAAATAAAGGTGACTTGACTTGAACATCTTTGAACATAAATATAGGTTTTAGTACTTTAGTTATGTGCTTTTTGTTTTTAATATTTCTATTTAACTTTGATTTTATTTCAGATTTAGTTTTAATTTAGTAATTAAACTTAACTTTATTTCAGTTACTTGCCTAGGCAATACTTTTAATGTTCATTCAAGTTTTTTTAGGTTTTAGTTTTTCATCTAATAGATACATTTTTCAGCTATATTTCAATTTAAAAAAATTTTAGTAGGAGAAGAGAACCGGGACTTGACTTTACATGTCTGTATTACATGTCCGAGTTCAGATCACTTTGTCTGCTGTACATCTGTGAACGTAGCTCTATAAGCATCCCCTTCCTTTTTAGTTTTCTTCCTCTCTGTGGCTTCTGAATAAAGGCGTCTTTTTGAATACCACAGCCAAACCTCTCTGTGTTTCTCTCCGTCTTGCTTCCTCTCTCCATCTGTCTTATACGCTGGGAAGGACACAAGCATTATTTGCTCTGACATGATATTTCCTGGAAACAGGGAGTCCAGACACAGTGAAAGTACCAGCAGCCCCCAGGACAGATGGAGAGAGAGATCTGACAGAGAAATAAAGGGGGAGACAGGGGGAGAAAATAAAAGAAGCACGAGAAGTGAGTGTGAAAATGTAAAGCAATCGAGAGAAGAGGTGCTGAAATACACTCCAGAGATGAAGAGAAAGGACTAAAGAAAGGGGTGAGGAAATAATTTATTTCAAACAATGACATAAAATCTGTAGTTGTTGTATATTTTTATATGTTCAACACTATTTTAATTGCCATGTTTTTTTTTTGTTTTTTTTTAAAGAACAGTTCAACCTTAAATGAAATGTCACACTTTTTTTTTTTTGTAGGAAATTTTGATATTCAGATATCCCATGATGAGGTGCGTGCTGATTGTCAGTAATGCCATTTGTTCCCACGTCACATGATTAAGCACCAAACCATAAGTCTGAATATGAATGTGCAATTTGAGATTTGAGAGCCACGGCTGAGGGGATTATTTTTGGTGTATAACAACTTAAATTTCAGTCTGTTCATCACACAAAGTGATTGAATGACTTGTTGAGACTCTGAACAAACTGCTTTTATGGTACTTTAATGTTACGTTTAGGATGATAAAAAGGTTTAAAAGTTAATTTTTTAGCGTTCCAACAGCACTCGTCAATGCCAAAATGATCAAGATGGCCAATCAAATCAAAGTAGGCAGGGTTTACTGTTCACAGAAGCAGAACGTTTCTAGCGCGAAGCATCACTTTAACGTTGAAAGAAAGAGTGCGGTAAGATGTAAATAGCGAAACATTTAATACACGTCAACTGTTTTGCGATAGAAATGTTAAACGACCAACAGTAACATATAGTGATGCAAAATACTCAACTTTTTCCTCAAATATGGCCGTTTTGAATTGAAAATTTACATTAATTGAGTGTGACAAGGCAAGACACATTTTTATGTTTTTGACATATTAGGCATACAAATAAAAGTAGGTGTGCTTGTTTTAATGCAAATTAATGAAAATATTGTTTGCAAATAGCTCGAAATGATTATTTCCCAAATGTAATTAGACCTAGAATTTCCTTTACTGTTCTGTTTCTTTATGCTTTATAAAAAATTGGTACCCCAATGTTCAAGACATGGTTATGGTCTTGACACAAGGCCATAAAATTGTATAGAGTACATACTAATAATTAGTGTAGCATGCATGGGCATCGGAACCATTGTATGTGGGTGGGACAAGACCCACTCACTTTTTAAGACCAATGATATTGGACCCACTCACTTTTACCGTCTCTAATTCAGCGCATGTCTGTTCACCTACCCCTAACCGATAAACACTTTAATATTAAAGACACGTTAGATGCTTTATTTCCACTTTTCGAATATTTTGCACTACAAACACACCAAGTGTGAATAGCTGCGTTTCCACTGTCGGGCCAAAAGCGGGCGTGCTAGTGCGTGCCAGGGCCAGTCGCATTTCCACTGTCACTTCCGGGGCTTGATCGGGCCTCGTCGGGGCTTCCTCGGGGCCAACGGTCAGGGTTTTTTGGCCCGCCGAATACCTTGGTCCAAAGCGGGCCAGCTCGAGCTTGAGGAGTGGTTACAAACATAGGCGGGGTTTATTCAAGTCTGGAGACGGCAGCGCCGCAGGTGCGGATGATTTTATATACCAGCATTAAAGACTTTAAAATCATTTTAGCTCAAAACTCACTTTCAGACAGCAGCGAGTGTTTGAATAACTTGTTTGTGATCCGTTTGTTTGTGGATTCTGATCAGTGTATAAGGCAGAAATATGTATATGCCATGCAAAAGACTACTTGCACTAACCATTACCATAGTAAACATGGTAAATACGACTGCTTGATAATCAGACATATTATAGGCTATCACAATCATGTATTTATTTTTCGTCTCTTTATACCAGACTGATATCCATATTTAGCTCCACATATCATAAAATAAAGCGCTTTTCTGGAGCTTCCTCTGTTTCTCTGACTGAAGATATAACTGTAACTGTTACCGGAGAGAGTGCTAAAGCTGCTCAGGTCGTATTTTTGTTAAATAAAATATATAAGTGATTGTTCTAAATGTGATAAACTGTCCCGTGACTACAAATAAACAGAAACGGACGCGACTGATAAGTAGCCTACGCGTGTAGGTGAAATAACGGTATAACGGTAAATTAAATAACGGTAAATACCAATTCATTTCTGTGTAATCTTGACAAATTAATTTATTATGATAAATGTATCACTTATTATTGTTAAACTGTGGTAAAACATCGATGCTTGGGTTTTAAATCTTTAAGAAAACAACAAAAATGCCAACAAACGGCAGCTTTTATGATGTTGGTTTTGCGATCTCGCTAGTTTCCAGTGATTTCTCTCTGATTAGTTTTCTGATCAAACTTCCATTTGTTGATGAGATGATGGGTTTGTGTGACGTTGTTCTAGAGAGGTGTGTTAAGGGCGGATTTTAATGAAGCGTTGCGGAGCTTCTGGTCCGACAGTGGAAACGCAGCCTGGTTTTGGGCTCGGTGCTACAGGTCCGAGGCTATAAGCCCAGCCCGGCTCGCACTGGCCCGACAGAACGTGGCTAATGATCTACCTTGACAGAGCTGCATACAAACAAAGAACAAAAATGTACCCGAAATTAAGAGATCAAAGTGCACATTTACTGCTAAAACTATAAAAAATATTACTTTTTAACCCTGACGATAATATGCTGCCATCAATTATTTCTTTCATCTTTAAAATGGTGTTATTTCATGCTCAAGGATCGGTTCAGAAGGAATACGCAGACTTTCTTCTGTGCTGATTTGAGAGTGAAATCTGTGGAATGGGTTTTTAACATGGTAAAAAAAAGCCATTAAATGGACCTTGGAGACAAATACAGTGTAAATTCAGCTAAAATATTAACACACAAGGGCTGATGGATGTAAACAATAATCCCAATTCTTCATCTTTTCTACATCTTCCGGGTTCCTTTGCAAAAGACGCCGATCACTATTCCTTGAAGAGGAGCTACGTTTGACCTCATTTGGTGTCGCCAAAGGGATGCAGACAGAGACGTGGTGTTGGAAAGGGCATCTCTCTTCTAGCCCGCCAACTGTGAGATGAGTGGTGTCAGTTTTGGGGTTTTGTGAAAGACGGAACGGTTCCATTAGAGACGTAGCTTCTGGGTAAAAGTTTAGAGTCTACTGTCAACTGTAATCACAAAACCAAACCCCTGTGGTTGCGGCTGGGAAATTATGAAATTTTGATGCAGTAGCTCAGATCCAAAACCTAGTGAGCTGCCTACATGGGTATCTTCCTTCTAAGACAGCAGCCAACTGGCATGGAAACTCATAAGAGATCGATTTGGAGTGCATTTCTTAGACATCAACTGTGCGTCACAAAATACAGTGCTCCACATGGGCGAACAATAGTTGTTACTAAGATAATGGCAAAAGTTAAAAAAATACTTAGCACACACTTTTTTAATCAATGCTATTCAGTATTGAATTGCAATATAATCCAATTGTAATGCATCTTGGTATTGTCTTCTCAACATGCAGTGCTGTCTTTGGCTAAAATTAGGCACCTTTGGAAAGGTCTTTGTGTACTTATGACGCCTTAAAATGCTGACTCCGTAGGCAGCTCAGTAGGTTTTGGAACAAAATGTGCCTGAGGAGGGAAAATAATCTTGCTGCTCCTGAGGTGCTGTTTTTACATCAGATCATTTTTCTCCTTAATTGAAAATGTCAAAGATAGATTGTTGCAGTGGTCATTTTGTGGCAGATGTCAATCACCGGTGCCAGTCTTTACTAAGGAGATCAGCTAAGCCAAGTTAAAGGTAGAACGCTTCTGGGTCAGTGATTGGAACACAGTGTTCCTGTCCAGGTCTGAGTGTGACATTCTGTCAACACTTTATCGGATATGACTGACGGCCAAATTAACATGAGGCTGCAAATTCAAAACGCTGGCCTTGTAATGTGAATGTATAAGGGAAAGCATATATTTTAGGTTATATTTTTCTGCACTTTATTTTTAACTAAGAATAATAATAAGTTGGCTCTAAATTTGACAAAAGCCAAAAGCATTGTGTTTGGATCAAATTCTAAATTTAAATTCAAACCACAGTTAAATCTTGTCTGTAAAGAGTGTGCATATTGAACAGGTAGAGGAAACAAGACTTCTTGGAGTTATAAGTGGTGAAAACAGATTGAAAATATGGTAACAGTTATGGGAAGAGGTCTATGGAAGCTTGTTTCCGCCACAGAATAAAACATTTTAAAAGATAATTGCGACTTTTTATCTCACAATTGTGAGGTTACATCTTGCAATTCTGACTTTTTTTCTCATATAAAATGACATAAACTCGCAATTGCGAATTATAAAGTCAGAATTGTGAGTTATAAAGTCAGAATTGCGTGATATAAAGTCAGAATTTGCGAGTATAAAGTCAGAATTGCGTGATATAAAGTTGCAATTGCAAGACAGTCAGAAAATTCTGACTTTATATCTCGCAATTCTGACTTTATAACTCGCAATTCTGACTTTATATCACGCAATTCTGACTTTATAACTCGCAATTCTGACTTTATATCACGCGATTCTGACTTTATACTCGCAAATTCTGACTTTATAACTCACAATTCTGACTTTATAACATGCAATTCTGACTTTATACTCGCAAATTCTGACTTTATAACTCACAATTCTGACTTTATAACATGCAATTCTGACTTTATAATCACACAATTCTGACTTTATAACATGCAATTCTGAGAAAAAAAGTCAGAATTGCGAGTTATAAGGTCAGAATTGTGTAATATAAAGTCACAATTGCGAGTTATAAAGTCAGAATTGTGACATAAAAAGTCGCAATTACCTTTTTTATTTTTTTATTCTGTGGCGGAAACAAGCTTCCATAGAGGTCTGTCAGTCATTAAGAGATGTGCAAAATTTTTACCAAATTGTGCAAACAATGGTTCTTAATTATTTAGATTACTGTCCAGTAGTGTGGTCGAGTGCGTCAAGTAAAGACTTGGAAAAATTACAATTAGTCCAGAATAAAGCGTACACGACTCACTTTAAACTGTAATAGAAGGGCTAATACAATAAGAATGCACAAAACTTTAGGATGGCCACTGGTGAACGATGGGACAATTATCTCCCTGCTGTTTTATAAGAAATATTTCAGTGTCTAGAGTTCTTAATGTCCTGTACTGTCAACTTTGAATAGTAGTACTAGTCATAATTTTAATGCAAGCATCAAAGGGATGTTTTTTACTTCCTGTTTCAAAAACCAATGCAAAACAACAGACTGTAATGTATAGAGGAATACAAATATGAAAATGAATTGTCATCGGATATTTTTTTTAACAAGTAAAATGAGGTTTAACAAAATCTTTAAAGGAATATTTAATGGCACAAGTATAGTAAATTGTTGATTTTGATATTTGAAATGAATTTTGGGTTTGTATGTTTTATTGACTGGACTTTTATTGTTGTTGAATAATGTAGTTTGAAGGTGTAGATTAGGTCCAAAGATCACCTCCGGCTGGTAAACACTTACCTTGGCATTGTAAAAAAGCTCTGTGACTTACCTGAACCAACCTCATCTCACCTGCATTGTTAAACCCAGCACTTCCCCCCAGTGTAGCTCACCGTTCCATATCCTGTTGCATGCCACAAAGATTAATCCATGTGAGGAGATGACTGCAGAAAGGGAGAGTTTTCCGGTCACGGACACATCACCGTGCCGCTTGAGCAACCCCAATGGTGCCGTTATTCGCAAGGGCAGTCATGCCTACATGCACCGCTCAATAAACGCCCGCGCTCGGCTCCCGGGAGAGTGACAGGCCACCCTGCAGGAGCAATATTTTGCCTTCGTTCGCTGGGAGATAGGAGCGACAACGCCCTCTCAGTGAAGGTGAGATAGAATTAATGTGGGAGACAGGTAGACAGCGGGGACGTGCTGATAGCTGCCGTAATGATGGATTTGACTTTATCTTTCCAGAGTGGAGAGTAATGTTAATGTCGTGACGTGTTACTGCCATACTCACGGCGGAGGCCGTGGTGATTATGCAAATACCTTCAGCTGTGACATGGACAAGGCCACACAGAGTTAAGTATGTCTGGGATCTGATAATAATATATAAGCACACTTTCAACACAGTGAGTATTACATAAAGACATATGTGCATCATGGGAAATTGAACATGATGATGTGAAACAAAGGGCGTGAAGTGACAAGGCTCCAGACACCAGTCCAGTGCTTCATTTGAACAGCACAACAGCGCCACCCTGTGGTCACATACATCCACAGTCACCCAGATCTGTGCGGCTTAGCGCACCCAAAAATGAAAATTAGCCCATGATTTACTCACCCTCAAGTCATTCTAGGTGTATATGACATTCTTCTTTCAGACGAATACAGTCAGAGTTATAAAACAAAAATGTCCTGGCTCTTCCAAGCTTTATAATGGGAGTGAATGGCTTATTTGTTTTGAAGTCCATAAAAGTGCATCTATCCATCATAAAAGATATCCACACGGCTCCGGGGGGCTAATAAAGGCCTTTTGAAGCGAAGTGATGTGTTTGTGTGAGAAAAATATCCATATTTAAAAACTTTATAAACTAAAATAACTAGCTTCCGACAGCCGGCCGAACGCATTGATTTACGGCGAAAGAGTAACCCTTGACCTGATACATGACGTACTGACGAACGTGGAAACGCAGAGGATAGAGCAAAACAAAACACCGGTCATGAATTAGAAGTCTAAAACGAGAATTTTTAAAGAGAAATGGCAGAGGATTTCGATATAAGAGAAGAGGGGCTTGAGTTTGTTGCCCAGCCCTATTTGTTTGAACCGCGAGAGGCGTCAAAGCCTGCGACACTACATCCTGCGTCATACAGCACGTCAGGGGTTATTCTTTTGCCGTAAGTCAACTTGCGTAGGCCGTCTGCCGGAAGCTAGTTATTTTAGTTTATAAAGTTTTAAATATGGATATTTTTCTTACACAAACCCATGGCTTCGCTTCAGAAGCCCTTTATTAACCCACGGAGCTGTGTGGATTACTTTTGTGATGGATAGATGCACTTTTACGGACTTCAAAACAAATCAGCCATTCATTGCCATTATAAAGCTTGGAAGAGCCAGGATATTTTTTAATATAACTCTGATTGTATTCGTCTGCAAGAAGAATGTCATATACACCTAGGATGACTTGAGGGTCAGTAAATCATGGGTTTATTTTCATTTTTGGGTGAACTATCCCTTTAAAAGTTTCGACATCTGTTAAAGTGACGTCAAAGTTACGCTGGATAATATCTGATGACGTTCGATATCTCAGGTAAATTCTCAAGAGACAAGAACAAAGTTTAAAGCAGTTATGAAATATGTTGAGAGCAGAAAGTAAGTCTTGTTTTTAATTCATTTAAACTCACAATGAAGTTTCTGAGATTGATTATCATTCTTATTAATATTATTATTTTGTGAACTAGGCTCCAATCCACATCTTCTCTTCCTGGGCATACTGGATACAATTTAAAATACAAGTCGTAGTTGGGTAAATGAGAGAATACATTAAATATATTTTTTGTGTTCCCATTTGCTCAAATAGCAAAATAAAAACTCCACAATAGTGTTTTCACGACTTTCAAAAAGAGGGAAAAAAATAGAGATTGATAACGGTAGTCAGAAGAGAGAAAGATGTCAACTTTACCGTCACTCCCTCAGCCGCTGCATTAGAAACAACCTCACAGCAGCATTAACTAGTTTTTTGTAATTTGATGCAAATGTAATATAATACTGAGTATAGTGTTATAAATATAAATACATTTTTTTTTTTTTTTAATTAACATACAAATTTTGCAGGATTTACGATGCTGATGACTGTTAAAACGAGTCATCACAGTCTGAAAATGGTGACGACAAATCTGTATGTCATGTCAGTATTCAGTCTGAGGACATCAATTCGTAGGCCGTGAAAGTGTCCCTTTCCGCTTTCGAATGTCTCTCTTACCTTTAATCTCCACCAGCTGAATTTTGTATGTGAATATTATTAAAATTTCTTGTTGAACAGTAGCGCAATGTACTGTAAAGCTGTTACCTCACCTTCCCGCGTCTTGTCACACACGTGTCACGTGACGAGCTCGTCTGTGACTGTCCTGGTAACGGTTACCTGGTAACGAGCGCAAGGATAAAAGAGCAAAGGCACGCACAGGTAGTTTACTTCGCGGAGGGGCGACAGGTAACGGACGAACCGCTTTATTAAGTGTTATTAGGTTATTTAAATCATGCTAAAACAATAATAATATCAGTAGTTGTTGTTTCTTGATTCAAAGACCCATCAAGTGCGCATTTAAATTTATTAACGCTATTAAGATAAACAGGTAAATAAGAGGTGATGAAATCTTTAGCTTGACATTTATAAATGTTTTATCTAAGGTTAGTGTTAATGTGACATCTGTCAAATATAGGCTACTGGAAAATGTTTGTTTATATCAAACTGTAAATCTTCCAGTATGGTGTTTAAAATAAAACTACGCGTCAACTATACATTTGTCATTGTGTGTTTGTGCAGTGGTTGTTTTGTGTTGGGTTATAGTCACAGTTACAGATGGTTGGACCCTTGGGTGCAGTCAAGCCTTCGCATGGAACGGGCAGACCAGAGGGGCGTCCCACTAACACTGGCCTCGACCAATACTGCACCTCCTTCAGACAGTCTTATGGTGATTAAGGACATACACACAACACCTCAGATTCAGTCTAACTTTTCATCAAACTATACTTTGTGTTTTTATATATATAATTATGGACATTGGCCTGTTTATACTGCTTCTGAAGCCAGATAATATCAGGTCACGTTTTTCCTATTTGAAACAATAGACTTTTTCTATGCCACATTTTTAAATATAAACAGCTATCCATCTTTTCTACCACACATTATAATGTTTTGATTCCTTGTTTTACTTGAAACATTCAAAACTCTAGATCGGAGCAAGAATAGTTCAAGTATAAAAAAAAATATATTATTTCCCTCACTTTTACATTGTTTCAGATTTGTATGTTGTTTTTTGTGGAACACAAAAAGAGAATTCTTGAAGAATCTTCATGCAACTTGTAGACGCAAATTGACGAAGTTGTAAACATCAAACCTGAATAATTATATCAGTGAATATAATGTCATACAGATTAAATTTAAGATACATATATGGCATAAAAAGCTCTGTAAGATTCTTCAAAATGTCTACTTTTGTATTCTACAGAAAAAAAACATGGGTGAGAAAATAAAAACAGAATTTAAATTTTTGGTGACCTAAAGTGAGAAACTTGACATATCCAAATAAACATGTCATAAACATGAAAATGTTTATATTGCTGCATCCTTTAGGGATGTTTAAATTACAAAAATGTACTAAACGGAAAAGTTTTTCCTTTGCGTTTTTCGTGTACAGACGACAATGTTGTCAAAACAATCCCCGTTCACATGGATTTATGAAAACGACTAAAAATGCTGTATTATGCTGCCAGGCCAGTAGTTGGCGATGTCCACTGATTTATATAGAGAACTGGATTGCTCATGACTTCATAAAAGGTGAAGCCACCACGCTGCCATATTGGTATTTCCTAGTAACCTCACGCATTCTATTGAATTAATAGGAAATTGTATGATTTTACTGAGAAAACATTGCCTAAGGAGACACCGTTTTTATATCTGAAGTCTCCCGGTACATTGTTACAACGCCTAAACATGTAAATGGTTATTCGTTTAAAGTCTGGAATTTCCCCTGCTTATTAAAAAAAGCTACGTTCATATTCATTACAGTAGTAAACATCAGATTAGCTGAAGGATGGGACATCTCAGCATATGTATTACAAATGTCAAAGTGCGCATTCTGAAATCAGAATAAAGATTTATGCCTTGTAACCTGAAATCGACTTGTACTGTTGTGTTTATTTATTTATGTTGTGTTGTAGTATTGTTTTTATTCATACAGTAGGCTAAATGCAAATGTTTCTACAGTGATTTCGTTAACAGCATGCATTTCGAAGGAGTTTATGATTTAAACGGTTAAATTAATAATTAGTTCAATAACATAGCATACCACTTTACTCATATGGAAACTGTAAACGCCATATATTTGCGTTGTCTTTAAAGGGATAGTTCACCCAAAAATTAAAATAAGCCCATGATTTACTGACCCTCAAGTCATCCCAGGTTCTTTCAGACCAATACAATCGGAGTTATATTAAAAAATGTCCTGGCTCTTCCAAGCTTTATAATGGCAGTGAATGGCTGATCTGTTTTGAAGTCCATAAAAACGCATCTATCCATCATAAAAGTGCTCCACACGGCTCCAGGGGTTAATAAAGGCCTTCTGAAGCGAAGCCATGCGTTTGTGTAAGAAAAATATCCATATTTAAAACTTTATAAATTAAAATAACTACCTTCCGACAGCCGGCCGAACGCATTGATTTACGGCGATAGAGTAACCCTTTACCTGACGCATGACGTATTGACGAACGTGGAAGCGCAGAGGATAGAGCAAAACAAAACACCGGTCATGAATTAGAAGTCTAAAACGAGAATTTTTAAAGAGAAATGGCAGAGGATTTCGATATAAGAGAAGAGGGGCTTGAGTTTGTTGCCCAGCCCTATTTGTTTGAACCGCGAGAGGCGTCAAAGCCTGCGACACTACATCCTGCGTCATACAGCACGTCAGGGGTTATTCTTTTGCCATCGACTTGCGTAGGCCGTCTGACGGAAGCTAGTTATTTTAGTTTTTAAAGTTTTAAATATGGATATTTTTCTTACACAAACACATCGCTTCGCTTCAGAAGGCCTTTATTAACCCCCCGGAGCCGTGTAGAGCACTTTCATGATGGATAGATGCACTTTTATGGACTTCAAAACAGAAACAGCCATTCACTGCCATTATAATGCTTGGAAGAGCCAGGACATTTTTTAATATAACTCCGACTGTATTCGTCTGAAAGAAGAAAGTCATATACACCTAGGATGGCTTGAGGGTCAGTAAATCATGGGCTAATTTTCATTTTTGGGGGAACTCACTTTTCTGAAGTCTGAAAATAGATGTTGCTCAATCAGGAAAAAAAATACACACATCATAACTTATTCAGATAAATAACGCTGACTGCTTTATTTCCGAGATGATGCATGGCAAACTTAGAATTTTAATAGCCTACAATATAGTGCAATATAGTAACAGAGGCTTGTATTAATATTTATTGTATAAGCTATTCAAATTAATTTCTGCAGCTAAACACAGATATATGTTAATGTTTAATATTTCCTCCGTAATTCTATACATAAAGAAGTTTTTGTGTTTGGTCAGTTATGTTACCTGTGTCGGCAGTGTGCAGTAGACACATCAACGATTTCAAAATATACTTATCCTCTCCGAAAAGACCATAAACATTACAGATAACATCTAAAGTAACTATTAATTGACATACGTATATCGTAAAGTTAATTCTATGAGACTGAGATGTTGCAAATCGGGGGATTTTGATGGTCAACATTGATGGTCAATGTTTTGGCTGTAAGTTAATGATGCCCTCTGTCGGTAGGGAATAGTAAGATGGCCGCTCGAACACTTCTGGTGGCTTCACCGCCTAATGGCAGTTTAGAACGCGATGAGCAATCCAGTCATTTATATAGATCAGTGGCAAAGTTTTTGTAGTTTACACAGAGACAATAACGTTATCGTTTTCAAAAACTTGCACTTTGAAACCTGTTTTCAAAAGTTCAAAAGTTTGCGTGTAAATGAACGGCCAAAATGCATAAAAACATTTCCGTTTTTAGTTGAAAATGGTGTTGTGTAAACCCATTAGTTCCACTATAGATATTCTGTAAGATTTATTTGTGCTGCAGAATATAAGATGTTGAATCTGTCATGAGTTGTGTCCTCTTTTATCCAGGTAAGGAGTTATTCCAGCCATGTCTAGGCCATCATTTTGGGACAGGTTACTCTGCCAACCACCGTCCTGTTCTGTACTACAGCTCCAGCCTGGACCGCTATGATAATCCACAGTTTGGGTATGGCCCAGATTGTGTGTGTGTGTGTGTGTGTGTGTGCGAAAATTGCACGTACACTCCAAAACCTTTTTGCACCTCACTAAATCATTTTAGACACAAACACTTTTTGCCTTTTTCTTCTCTCTTAGTCTCTCACTGTTGGACAGTTTTGAGTCTCAATCGAAGCGTCATTACCAGCGTCTGGCTCTGCCCAACGGGACAGAGCCTTTGGCCTGCTCGGGATCCAGACGCAGAGAGAGTGGATATTTGCAGCTCCAAACTCAGCCAAGACTTGTGAGAGCCAAAGACACACACATAGAAACGCAGCAGCTTTTTAAGGGCACCGTGCCATGTCACTTCACCCTGGCCTCATTGTTCTTTTACTTTCTCTCTCACTGTCTCTTAGAGAGCAGCGTCCCGTCAGACTGAATATAAAGGCACTTACATTCCTCACCGCCTCAGAGTTTTGGGTAATTAGTGTGGTTTTAAAATATGGGTCTCTTTATAGATTCAAAAGTTCTTGATGTTGCATTCTAGGTGTTTCAGATCACTGTGTTTGTTTTAGTTGGACCAATAGAAGAGAGTGGATACACTGAGGGAACCAATCTACAGCCGAACACCTTCCTCCCTCAACACATTAACATGGTGTGTGTGTGTGTGCGTTAATCATTCTGTTGGCAAAGTCATTGTCAAGACTTTTTTTTAACTGCACACATCCATAATTCTTAATGTTGTATTCATGCGAGTCACATAATCAAATCCTTTTTCCATTGTTATACTGACTCTCTGCTCTGATTGGGTGATGATGGTTGTCAGGACGACGCTCGCAGGATACAGGAAAGTGTGACGAGGACTGACTTCCTGCCCGGATCTTTCCTACAGGTGGTTTCTCTGTTTCTCTCATTCTCTGCTCTTACTCTCTCCATCAACATCACCACATTCATGTGATTTGTATAGTGTGCATCAACTGGATGAGTTTTGTAGCCTATTGTGTGTGTGTGTGTGTATCAGGGCAGTGAAGCATTACCAAAACTTGCCTCCCGTTCACTTCGAGAAACTGGATTTACAAGAGAAACCCAGAGGCCTCTGACCAGTTCAGTGAGTACCTATCTTTCACTTTTTAGATAAACTGTACTATTAAGACAACATCAAGTTCTCTGACCAAGAGGGTTTTTTGGATGTTCTTCCCACAGGCCTCTCTGCAAGGTGGCTTTAGTGAGGACAGCAGACAGAAGACTAGACCTGCTATAACTAGATTGTCCATTGGGCCAATGGTAAATAAAACTAATATATTTTGCCCTCTAGATTAGTTTGGCTATGACTGTTCAAATAGATTTAAATGAACAACCAATGTACATTTTAATGAAGAACCTTTGAAAGGAATAGTTCACTCAAGAAATGTCAATTCTGTTTACTCACTGTTACATTCTGTTTACTTTTTCAAACCCGTATTACCTTCTTTTAATCTTTTCCTCCTCTGCAGCTTTTCAAATCTTACCCATATTTGAGCACATTCAAATATACCATCAGGTCATGCCACCAAACAACTTGTATTATGCAGGACTCTGACAGTCATGGGAAACCTGGAATATCAGGGAATCTCAAAATTGTGGTTGTGAAAAGTTTTATCTATAGGCAATAAACATTTCTAGTTATGTTCATTTTGAATGACTGGAAATGTCATGGCGAAATCATTGAAATTCATCGGTTAATGATGCTGTTTGTCCTTGATTTTGACAGCCCCTGGACACTATACCATTTTAATATAGAATGTGAACATGCTGCCTAACAGTGTTGGGGAAAGTTACTTTGAAAAGTAATGCATTACAATATTGCGTTACTCCCTTACTTAGTTACTTTTTAAGAAAAGTAATACGTTACGTTACTTTTGCGTTACTTTTTCTCACCTGGACTGGGCTTGTTTGTTTGTTTTTTTTATAACAAAAAAGTTATCTTTTTTGGGTAAAATTAAAATAATAAGATCAAATAATAATAAGCAAATAATAAGCTGAAGGAAATGCAAATTCAAACAAACCTTTCAGCTGTGCTGCCATTCTGGATAACGGAAGAATAGGACGCAGGAGAAAAAAGCTTTACTTCACCAATAAAAAAATCTAATAAAAAAATCAAAATCAAAATCTAAAGTCATTTATGCTTATGGTTTAACTGAATCATTGAAGGTCAGCAGCAAGACATTGGTCAATAAAGTGAGATTAAATGCATAAAATATTTGTTTTATTTCAAATATTTCATTATTGGAGGTTTGCATAGTATTCTGATTTAGCAATTGACAGATTTTATTCATTTTGAGGAATACTGAATCTTTTTTTTGTGCAAGTGAGCTTAGTAAATGCATGCTCACATTTAGTCTAGAACTACAATAACCATCATCTTTACACACAACGCCTTTGCACTTACGATTTTTCTCAACATGGGGAGAAAAGAGCTGTCAGTCAATAAATGGGAAAACAAAGTAACTTTGAAAAAGTAACTCAGATATTTTGTTGTAAATTTTAAAAGTAATGTATTACTTTACTAGTTACTTGAAAAACTAATCTGATTACATAACTCAAGTTACTTGTAATGCACTACCCCCAACACTGCTGCCCAACATATGAGGAAAGAAAGTCATATAGGTTTGGAATGACATAAGGGTGATGAAAATCTGTAAATGATGTTGGAGGATGCACTGTTCCTTTATATTTCACTGTCAATTCATTTGTCTTACAACAAGTAAAAAAGATTGAGCAAAATGTGTTCTCCTTAGAAAAGCTATTTGGAAGACAGTCCGTTCTGTGCCAGTTCCGATTTAATGTCCCAAAAGCACTCAAAGATAACACGTCTTACCTCAACAACAATAGTCATCCACTCAAAAGAGGATTGGAAATCTAATATATTTTGGTGTGCTGCTGCTGCTGCTGCTTTGAGAGAGATTTCTAGAATGGTCTTGTGTACTGTCTGTTCTGTATTCTACAGGGCTCATCAGGATTCGTCCTGAACGCCCCCAACATCACAAGCCTCTCGCATACACCAGCCGACCCGCAACACTTCCTCACACACTACCAAAGCAAGTGAGTCATGTCTGTCTCTGTGTGTGTTCCTAGTACTTGACTGGCAAAACTGATTGCTCATTTATTTAAACTGACTGCCTGTGCCCTGTAGACATGGGCAACTACTGCATGAAATTGTGAAGTATTCTTTCAAACCAGAGGGTTGAGTGTGCTCTGATTGGTTGCTGGGGGAAATGAGTGTGTTCTGATTGGTTGCTGAGGGAATGAATGTGTTCTGATTGGTTGCTGGGGGAATGCGTGTGTTCTGATTGGTTGCTGGGGGGATGAGTGTGTTCTGATTGGATGCTGTGGGGATGAGCATGCCCTGGTTGGTTTAAATAAGGTTTTCGTCCTTATAATTGTTGCAGGTTTTGTGACAAATCATCAGTGGAGCAGCAGAGATCAGACTGGGTGAGAGGAGGCATACAGAGACACAGAGAGAGCGGGTATAGTGGACGAGACACAGATAGGTACAGACATAAACACATGTACATCTCTCGTTCATGTACATCTGAACACTTGCTAATAACATCCTCTGTTTGTCTCTGTCTTTCACACAGGTTTAATCTTAGTGGATATAATGTCCTGGCTTCACAATAAATCTGAAATATTGGTTTAAACACGAAATACTGTCAATTTTAGCCTGATCATTTCTACTTGACATCTTCAGACAAGATGATATTGCTTATATTTAGAGGTGTTTATATTGCTATTGATCATACTTAGGGTTAGGATTTGATCAAACCCTTAACAATAAGTATTAAACTTAGTGACTGTCCACACACTGAGGTTATTTTAGCAATCAAATTTCCATTTTTTTCCCCCTGGAAGACAATAAACAAATGAATAAATCTCACAAACATTGAAAAGGGGCTCCACGTTTGATTGGACCTATAAGCAGCAACCGCATAGCACCATGCTAAAAAACACTCTCAACCCTTAACAACTGCATAGCAACACATTGGCAACCAGCTTATGGCGTCTTTTGCTCAAAATGCAAACATTTTAATTGGATACACACTGTTGTAGAATGCATTGAGCTGTGAATAATTAAAATCAGCAATAATTTTGACAGCAAGTAATTTAAAAAGTGATGAGCAACAAAATTATTTCTGTAAGACTGAATGCAAGACCTGGAATGTTTATGTCATATACAAAAACCTGGTCAGCAGATTGAGATCCGATATACACATATATGCATGAATTATGTACACAAGCCCCTAGCCATGCTGAGAGAGGAGTGGCACCAACTGAAAGCTCAGTTGGTTGGCATATGGGCACAGTTATGGTGCCCGCTCAGGTTTGTATGTGCATGTGTGTAAGCTTCCCTTTCTCATCTCGGGGCCAATGTTCACTCTCCCACGCAGGCAGATCTTTCATTCTCCTTAATAATCCTCATGAGAAAGGGAGAATAGAGATTGGTCTTTTTAGCCTGTTCTTAATGTTAACATTGAAAAGTGACTAAAGTGGTTGTCTGTAAGTTGTTTGACGGTTGCTGAGGTGTTGCTATTTTGCAGTAAATTGAGCATTAGCAGTCAAGCGCCACTATTATTATTGTTCATACTTCAGTTTAGTGATTTAAACAAACTGCTAAACATTAGTATTAAACACTATTTGACATTTGCTGCATCATGTACACTATATGGATGTAAAGGAAACTTCAAATTTGCATGGTAGAAAATGTTTTTTTTTTTTTTTTAAAAACTCTTATCTAGAGACCAAAATATCATAGACTTCAAGGTTAGCCACTAAGCAACCACGCAGAACACCTTAGCAATGCTGTAACAACCACATAGCAACACCCTAGCAACCACCCAGAATACTCAGGCAATAAGTGCACACATTTTCTTAAAGTGCACACATTTCTCCCTATTATGCAAAATTCACTTTTATAAGGTGTTTGAACACAGATGTGTGTCCACAGTGTGTGTAAACAACCAGCCTATAATGGCAAAAATCCACCCAATACTTTTTTTATAATCCCCATCAATCATTATCAATCTCTCATAACAAGCTGTTCCAGATTTCCCCCTACTCCTACGTAAGAGTATAGAAACCCCGCCTATGACTGTTGATGATCTGGCCTTTTAGTATAGACACACCCCTGAGTGAGAAGCACAGAGACCGCCATTTCTGTTTACTCTCTGTATCAGCTAGCTAGGCCAAAAACATCACAAATGTTCTGTTGTTGGATGTACCAATGAACATACAAGTCTCCATAGACTCCCGGCATCCGAGCCACTGAGGACACCGTGGTTAAATTTCATTTTTAAAGGAAATGTGCCAAAGAATGTCAGTAAAATGTTACATATTTGCGCAAATCATTTTACGCATAATTGCTTCACCAATGAGGGTCAATAGAATGCTGGATTTGCGAGAAAGTTGTTTCTGAAGGATGGGTCAATACCAACGCTTCGTGCTCTAACTTCATACCCAGAACAAGTAAGGTGTGAATTGCTTTGTGTGGTGTTTGGATCCTGGCATTGGAAGAGCATGTGTGCATTTATGTTTTTACTCTATATGAGCATATTAGGATATTTCATATATGAGACATATATGTCAAAATATGTATTATACATACATAAACATATATAATATATGGGATATATTTATATGTCAATATATGGAATTGTTCCAATTTCTAATAGGTTTCATATATGTTTTTACTTTATATGAGCATATATTGCATATATTGATATTTCATATATGCACATATATTACATTTCCGTATGGGTATCCACTAACCATTCAGAAACGTCCAGGTGCAGTCTAAAAGTTGCAACCTCTTCCTGAGTCTGTGTCCGACTCCGGTTCAAACATGTAATGCTGGGTACACACGGAAAGATTTTTAAACTCTTATAAGAGTTTCAAAATGTGAGAGACCACAAACATGACGATAAGAAATCACAGATTTAACCGTTTTGTTCCTTTAGTGTGTGGAGTGCCGCAATGTGATCAGGAAAGCACACCACACATGAACAGATTTCATTCACAAATAACAGAGTCCCACCTGTGAACATGGGAAATCTCGCAAAATCTCTCGCATCAAAACATCTCAAACGTGACTTTAAAGTAAACAAACATGGCGGACGACCGGCAAGAAGAAATTGCGCTTATAGTGTATGGAATGCTTTTTACAGAAAATTCACGGGGGGAAAAGGAACATGTTTAGATGAAGTCATGGAGACAGTGGGGCGGCTCCGACGCAGAGTCCTGCACGGGTTCGGGTACCCGACGGGTGACCCGCAAATTTTGCTGAAACGGGTGAAAAACATCCAAACTGGAAGGACAAGGGGGAAACACGGGTCTAAACACGGGTTTAAAACAGTCACGTACAAACGTAAAAATATATGCATATTTTTAGGAACACATCTACAAATATATGCCTTGCCTGTATTTCAAGTTGATAAAATAATTTCAAATCCATATCAGTTTATTTGTGCCCGCGCGCGCCCTCCCAGGAGTCTCTCACTTTTAAAAAATCACAACCGTGCCCGCGCGATCTGCCTGCAGTGTGTGGAGTGCAGGGCGTGTTTGAACCCGAAATTGTAAGATGTAGGCTACGCTAGAGTAGACCAAACTGCGTGGCAGATATAGTGATGTAGTCGCGTCTGTTCGATTGGTAAAATGTTATTACTCAGTTTTGTGGTAGCCATGCCATGTTCTTCATGATGTAACCTTTTGGCAGCTTCGGATGAAGTTGTCCTTGTGTAATAACTTCTGTATGAACTGGCAATAAACATTTTTGTAAGTGTGTCTATAATGTGATATGCTAAACTGTTTTTATTTCGGGTGCGGTTCTATTTCAAGCGGGTCGGATCGAGTGTGGATTTTAATTAGTGCTGCTGTCGGAAAACGGGTCGGATGCGGTTTTAAGCACTGCGGGTGCGGATTTACAAAATCAGACCCATGCAGGACTCTGCTCCGACGTTCTTTCGATCAGGTTCAATCACTCTCAACACACCTCACACCACAGGAAAATCTGATAAAATAATCTGTAGAACCATCAAGATAATCAGGATTTTACCTAGGATTGTTGGAAGGGGAGAAATCGGCCCAAAATCGCCCAGATTCTTTTTTCGTGTGTACCCAGCATAAGGCTGCACTCCAACTGGTTATTTCTGACATTTTGGCTGAGTGAGATTTGTTTTGTTGTTTACGTTGTATCCGAAGCTTGTGGCTGGAAGGGAGGCGGGGAGCAGCAGCTCATTTGCATTTAAAGGGACACATAAAAACGGCACGTTTTTGCTCACACCTAAATAGGGGCAAATTTGACAAGCTATAATAAATGATCTGGGGGGTATTTTGAGCTGAAACTTCACAGACACATTCTGGGGACACCAGAGATTTATATTACATCTTGTGAAAAGGGGCATAATATGTCCCCTTTAAGTAAACCTGAAAATCTAGTTCTCGCACTGCGGTTTCCTAGCCTTGCAACTACACTTTTAATGGCTTACAGTGCAAAACCCGACCAACTGGCATACTGAACATGCAAACATGCCCTACTTAGGAGCAAAATCATACGCGCTGGACCATGATGGCCCCTCCTCTCTTGTGCTGACACGCTGTCACAATGGCTCGGATTACATTTCAGACACCAGATGACTTCTGCTGAGATCTGGCAGTGACAGAGATATTACTGTGAGTGTCTGTAACAAGGGTATGAAGTTTCTAGCGCCGCAGAGGCAGTCCGATGCTCATTCACGGCTTGCTATGCGGCTGACCTTGGGAGAATGGCATTAACGTAAACTAGCAGTAAGCCGCTAAATGATTAAGCACAGAGACTATGTTCTCCTCCTCAGGCCTGGACTGTGTCAGAGCGCTAAGCCGTTCCACAGATACTCGATACTTGGCGCCTGAGAATCCAGGGCTACGGCTATGCCAAAATCTCTGAGCCAGACTTACAGTATGCCTTTAAAGATGTCATATAATAAGAAATCAAATCTTTTGAGATGAGAGATTATTAGACGTGTTCTGTGCTATTTTTTATTTTTTGTTTGTTAATTGTTTTTTGGTCTGCCAAGCAGATTTGAGGTGTCATCCATGTCCGTAACACAAACATAGCAGGACGAGTTACGCAACAAAGTCTAATACTTTTGGTTAAGGGTTTGTTCAAATCACTAACCCGAAGTTTGAGCAATTGTAATCCTCTTGTTAAAGGGTTAGTTCCCCCCAAAATTAAAATGATCCCATAATTTGCTCACCCTCAAGCCATCCAAGGTGTGTATGACTTTCTTCTTTCAGTTAAACACAATTGGAGTTATATTAAAAAATATCCTGGCTCTTCCAAGTTTTTGAAGCCCAAAAAAGTGCATCCATCCATCATAAAAGTAACCCATACGGCTCCAGGGGGTTAATAAAGGCCTTCTGAAGTGAAGTGATGTGTTTTTGTAAGAAAAATATCCACATTTATAACTTTATAAACTATAATCACTGGCTTCCGGTAATGGCCGTACGCAAGTCTAGTTCCGGAGGAAGAGTGACCTCTGACTCGACGCATGACGTAGGATGCAGGAGTAGCGTAAGTGTAAACTTCGTAAAGCTTCTCTCACGGTTCAAACAAATGGGGCTGGTCAACAAACTCAAGTTCCTCCCACATTTCTTGTTTATACTTCTAATTCATGACCGGTGTTTTGTTTTATCCTCTGCGCTTCCGTGTGCGCCAATATGTCATGCATCAGGTCAGAGGTCACTCTTCCGCCGGAACTAGACTCGCGTTTGGCTGTTACCGGAAGCCAGTGATTATAGTTCATAAAGTTATAAATATGGATATTTTTCTTACAAAAACGCATCGCTTCAGAAGGCCTTTATTAACCCCCTGGAGCTGTGTGGATTACTTTTATGATGGATGGATGCACTTTTTTGGGCTTCAAAATCTACCATTCACTCCCATTATAAAGCTTGGAAGAGCCAGGATATTTTTTAATATAACTCCGATTGTGTTTGGCTGAAAGAAGAAAGTCATACACACCTAGGATGGCTTAAGGGTGAGTAAATTATGGAATAATTTTCATTATTGGGTGAACTAACCCTTTAAGTCTGACATTGGATCCATTTCTGGGAACAAATGCCAAAAGCAAACAACAAGTTCTTATTTACATTCATGATGTGCTGTAATACTACCGAAAAAATAATGATCCTAACTTTTATCTCCATACTGAAATCTCAGATGGCCATACAGTGATTCATCTTTTATGAATCATTAAAATATTGGTTTCTGGGACACCGTGAGCCTGGGGACTGTAGTGTACAGTGTGAATTTCTTAAAAGCTAAGCTTAAATGTGTGATATGAATACATGGTGCTCATAAATGGCTGTTGAAATTGTATCTCAATTGTTATAAGTAGAGGCTTAGACTCGGAAACAGTATTCCTTGCATCACAACTTAAGGGGATAGTCATTCTTTTTTAGTAAATACCACAAATGAAAGGCAGAGCCTTTATCTTAAAATACCAAAATTGCAACACTTTAGCAACCATCAAACCACTTTTTGATCAATTGTTCAATGTCTTCCACAGCTGAAAGTTCTCAGATCTACCTGCCACTCAACACAAGTCCACAGTCCTTTTGCCTTGCTCAAAGTATATGACCTAAATCTGAGATCTCACAATAAAATACTGTAGGCATTTGCCTGTTGGCAGATTTGAATAAAAACGTTTTTGTGAATTGAAAACTGTCTGTTTTAAAGACACCTGAGCCGTGCACATTTGCGTATACATGATGGATTGTGTTGATTCTGGAGTGGAGATCTGGGCGGAGACACTCTTTTCTCCACTTCCTGTCACAGGTTGTGCCAAAACACTTGTTTCAGATTCTTCGCAGCAATAATGACAGACGCATAGCGTTACGTAAATATTTTAACAGATGGGATTCGACACTCTTTCAGGGAGCGATGAGAAGTGACAGGAGATGGAGAGAGAGTTTAAACAGCACAATGATGGATGAAGGAGGAAAAGGGGAAGGAGGAGGAAAGGGCAATGAAAACACACTTCTTGACTAGAATAAGAGTTGGCAGATGTGACTGGAATAGAAAAGTATAAGACTGATATCGGAGGGAAAGAATGAACAAATGAGGAACATGCGAATTAGAGGGCCATGATTTCTACAGATGACGTCTTTATTTCTTCATTCTCACATATGTGTTTTGGAACAAAGAGTTCTGAGAAAGTGACTTTCTTCCGTAGAACACAAAAGGTGGATTTTTAAGAATTTAAACCGCAGTTTTGTGTGGTGACACACACAGTTGTTATTCTTTGAAAATCTTCTCCAAGATAATCAATAAATCTGTCTACATCTTCTTGCAGTGAAGACTGTCTTTGATTATGGTTGGAGAGATCTACTTTGCTTTGCATTGTGTCACATGGCTCGCTTGCAGTGTTAATTTGGTGTTAAACACTATTTTCATTTTTATACCATCACCCAACCCACAAACCTGCTGGATCTGTTACAGTCTTTGTTCTGGGACCTCATCATTTACACATTAAGCGCTGCTCTCGCTCGGTCTTTCTCCCAAAACATCACTGACTAACGACCCAGGCCTTTTATGGAGCGCACCCCCACTACTATTCTGTCCCTGATGTTTCTCTTCTGTCCGCACGCCTCCTCTGACTTTCGCACATTGAGTCCTTCAAGCATAAGACGAGAGAGAACGTTTACTTCTATTAGTGCTAGCTTGGCTAGATCTTCCCATCTGTCTCAGATCATGCCAGACAGCTTGGATTCTTAGTGGAAACTCACTAAGTTCCAAAACTTAATTGGCCTTCTAGACACTTTAGTGTGGGATTTTTCCTGGGACTTGAAAATATATTTTGAGTATTGAAAATATTCTTGTGATGATTTTTCTGGTGACATTGTGAATATCACAAGCATTTTATTCAATGAATCGATTCAAAAGTCTGCTTCCAAAAATTGATTCAACGATTAATTTGCATTATCACACAAAGTTTTTTTAGCTAATGTTTTTTTGTAAAAATATATGTAGTTAAATATTGTTAGTAATCAATTTCATTTTGTGAAAATCCTACCTAATTTGGAAAAACATGTCTTGTTTAATTTTAACTATTTTTACTTTGCTTTAGTGTTGAGATTTGTGACCCTGGACCACAAACCAGTCATAAGTCACACGGGTATATTTGTGGCAATAACCAACAATGCGTTGTATGGATCAAAATTATCGATTTTTCTTTTATGCCAAAAATCATTAGGATAATAAGTAAAGGTCATGTTCCATGAAGATATTTTGTAAATTTCCTACTGTAAATATATCAAAAATGTATTATTATTAGTAATATGCATTGCTAAGGACTTCACTTGGACAACTTTAAAGGCGATTTTCTCAATATTTAGATTTTTTTGCACCCTCAGATTCGATGTATCTCGGCCAAATATTGTCCTATCCTAACAAACCATACATCAATGGAAAGCTCAATTACATCTCAATTTCCAAAAATTTACCCTTATGACTGGTTTTGTGGTCCAGGGTCACATTTGGGAAAATCAAATATTGTCATATATATATGCTGCTTGAAAGTTTGTGAACCCACTGCAGAAAATGTGAATAATTTTAACAAAATAAGAGGGATCATACAAAATGCATGTTATTTTTTATTTAGTACTGTCCTAAATAAGATATTTTACATACAAGATGTTTACTTATAGTCCATAAGACAAAACAATTCTTCAGTTTTCCAGCATCTTTTGCATATTTGAACCCTTTCCAGCAGTGACCGTATGATTTTTAGATCCATCTTTTCACACTGAGGACGATTGAGGGACTCAAACACAACTATTAAAAAAGGTTCAAACATTCACTGATGCTCCAGAAGGAAACACAATGCATTAAGAGAAAACTTTTGAACAGGATGAAGATGTCCAAAAAAAAATATTTTTTATTTAGTACTGCCCTTTGGAAGCAACAGAAGATACTTGTTTCCCAGAAGACAAATTAAGTATATTTACCTTGATCTTCAAATTCCCGGCTCTTAATGCATCATGTTACCTTCTGGAGCATCAGTGAATGTTTGAATCTTTTTTAATAGTTGTGTTTGAGTCCCTCAATTGTCCTCAGTGTGAAAAGATGGATCTCAAAATCATACAGTCACTGCTGGAAAGGGTTCAAATATGCAAAAGATGCTGGAAAACTGAAGAAAAAGGATTTTTCTGAAGAACGTTGGGCAGTTTAACTGCTCAGGATAAACAAGGGACTCACGAACAACCATCACAAAACAAAAAAACAGCCGTGGGTCATCCAGGTGACGACACACAGTATTGAGAATCAAGGGTTCATAAACTTTTGAACAGGGTCATTTTTATAAATTTAGCTTTATTTTTTTTGTCTTGTGGACTACAGCTCTGGAAAAAATTAAGAGACCACTTAACATTGATTTCTCAATGTTAAGTGGTCTCTTAATTTTTTCCAGAGCTGTATATGTAAACATCTTTTATGTGAAATATATTATTCAGGACAGCACTAAATAAAAAATAACATGCATTTTGTATGATCCCTCTTATTTTGTTTTATTATTCACATTTATTTAATTTTTCACAGATTCTGCAAGGGATTCACAAACTTTCAAGCAGCACTGTATATATGTATATATATTGAAAAAGTATAGCTATATTGCCTAGTCGCTGGCATCAGAGTCCAACTAGACATGAATCATTGAAACATGTTTGGCAAACTCATTGGTTATTTAATAAGAGAATATTTGGTTTCACCAACACACATCGCTGCAATAGCAGCATCAAGTTTCTTATAAACAGTACACTCTTGTCAGGGTAGAGTTCCAGACACACTTACACACACTCACAAACAAAAAATATCTGAGTCCTGCTCTTAATTAGAAATACACAGCACACATTAATGTAGTTTTGACGCAAGTTGTGCAGTTTCACAGGTCTTCACAGTTGATTTTTTTTTTTACAAATCACAAGTAAATAATTAAACCCTGTAATTATTGATGAGAGTCCTGTGTTTGAGGATTGCAGCAATGGTCTGGCCAACAATAATGCCTTCTAATAATAGCAACACTCACTTATACTTGTGTGAAAAACTGTTGCGTATTTGCAAAAGTTAATTCATGGGGTTTTGAGTGATGCTATTTTATAACTTAAACTGTATTTGAGAAATTGTGTTACTGATACACTGCCAAATTGAGAGGCTACATTTTCATGTTTCAAGTGCATTACAAGGATTGTTCACCCAAAAATAAATAAAAATGGCATCAATTAATCACCCTCAAGACGTCCCAAACCTTATTTCTTCTGCTGAGCAAAAAGATATTTTGAAAAAAGTGTTTTTGTCTATAGAATGAAAATGAATGGGGACCGATGTAGTTTCGGACCCCATTGACTTTCATTGTATGGACAAAAACAGTTCCTTAAAATATCTTCTTTTGTTTTTCACAGAAGAAAGAAATTCATACGGGTTTTGAATAACACAAGGGTAAAAGTTAATTTTTCATTTTTGGGTGAACTATTCCTTCAAAACTCAACCTTTGCTTCTATTTTCCAATCAGTTACATCAATTTAATGTTAGCTTTTTATTAAAGCGACTTGCAGTCGCTTTCTTTACCCCATAAAGCATTCTGGGGTTACTTAAGTGCCATTATCAGGGCCCCAATAACTCTTAGTTACTCTCCAGTTCATTCTTGGGATTGAACCTGCAACCCTTGCAGTAATACTTCAGATGAGTAAAGCAGAAGTGTGTAGCATCTGCACCACAGAACTGCAAAAACTGGTTAAACAAACATTTCATGCATTTCTGTTTGTAGAAAGTACACACTTCAGCTTTAATAAGTAGACCCATAGAAGAGACCCATGACCCATGACCCATAGTAGACCCATGACCCATAGAAGAGGTGAAAGCATCAAGGTTGTTCTTGCTCCTCCCCTTCATATTCATAATCCATTTTGGCTCTCTCATACTCTAGCTCCGCCCCCTCGTAGCCTTCATACCCCTCCCCCTCGCAGATTAGCTCCTCCCTTTCATACTCCAAACCGTCATCGTCATACCCAAGCTCAAACGGCACGCTTTGTCTCTCAGACTCCGCCCCTTTGTCATTATTTTGTGGTCCATCCTCATCCCCTGTTGGGTTTGTTGATGGAACCGACCCATTTGTTTCTTTCTCCTTAGCAACTGCCAAGTTTAGGGCGGAGTTCATTCGGAGTTTCTTGAGTATTCCGTGAATTACTGGATTAGCTGCCGCTGCCGCAGCCGCCGCCGCCTCCTCTGCTTCCTTCTCTGCGCGTTCTTTCGCCTCTCTCCTTCTCTCTCTAACCTGCAAGACCTCCTCAGCCCCCTCCCCGACAATGAGCACCTCCAGCCCTACACGTGGTGGCTTCTTCACAGGGTTGTGGTCGTAGGAGAAGAGTCGCAGCGCAGGAAGATGATGCAAGTTTGGGAACTCTGATATCCGATTGCGGTCCATGTCCAGAATCTCCAGCTGCTCCATCTTGAGGAGCACTCGCGGAAACTCCTGAAAGCGGTTTCCGTACAGCCAGAGTCCTCTCAGGGCCTCCATACGACATAGGTCCGAGGGAAGGGTGCGCAGGCGGTTGTCGCCAATCTGCAGAGAGCGTAGATTGGGAAGGTCGTACAACTGCTTGGGGAATCGCTGGAAGTAGTTGCTCTCCACCCAGAGGCAACGCAAGCTCTGCAAGTTCCTCACTTCCGGTGGGAGGCTCATCAGCCGGTTGCTTCCCAGGTAAAGACACGTGAGATTGGTCAGCTTGCACACAGAGAGGGGAACGTCATCAAGCTTATTGAAGTCAAGTGCCAGGGTACGCAAACCCTGCAGCCGCGTGATGCCCTTAGGGACGTCGCGGAGACGGTTTCCACAGACGTAGAGCTTCTCCAGGTACTCCAGATCCAGGACTTGACGAGGAAGCCGACGGAACTTGTAGTAGCTCAGGTCCAACACGGGATCTCCGCTCGCTAAGAGCTCGTTGACTCCGACAGGCAGCTCCTCGTCCTCCACGACCTCCTCTTCTTCCTCTTTCTCATCCTCCTCCTCCTCCTCTCCTTCATCTCCTTTCTCTTTAACCTTCTCCTTTTCCTCTCCCCCTTCGTCCTCGGCCTCTTTTCGGGACGAGTTGCCCATACCCTCAGCCGGCTAGCCCGGCGTTTGTCCGTGTGTGTGTCGTGAGAGTGTGTTTCAGGATGGGGTAAGAGGGTGAGGCGGTCTGTGGGGCTGGCCCCCCCTCCCAGTGTCAGTTTCACTCAGTAGGATTGACCCGGCAGTGACAGAGCCAGCACAGTGACACATGGTGCTCTGACTACAGGCGGCTTCCCCTCAGTCCCAGTACAGCGAGGTCCAATGTCAGCAAAAACGGCAGTGATACCAGCAAAGAGCCATTCTGAGTGTTTGTGTGGATTGCTTCAAATGCAATTCTTCAGAATGTCTTTATATGCTATTGAACAGATTATGATAATAATAGTAATAGTAATAATAGTAATAGTAGTAGTAGTAGTAATAGTAGTAGTAGTAGTTGTACAAATAAGTACTGTAACAGGAATAATGCTTAATTTTGTCTCTGTAATGTGAACTCAAAGTTTACAGATGAGTGTCAAAGTAGCTGCCAACATTTGCATACTAGCTTTTCATAGTTAATTATTTATTTTAAAATATATTGTTTGTTAAAACTTAAAAGTATTAAATGACTCACATTACAGTCACAAACTTTCAGTTTCAGTCTGTTTTGATTGTGTGAAGGCTGGTGCTGAGCGCCTCTGCCGACACACGCAGCTCTTGTCCCGGCAGCCCGGTCTGTGGATCCCAGTCTCGTACACTCGCTGCTGTGACCTGGCCGGCGGCAATGTGAACCGAACCGATGATGCCAAACTGTAACTCCGGTTTTGCGTGGTCCAGAATCGGGCAAAAATCATCTGGAGATGCCAGTTTAAAGTTCCCAGAAGGGCTCGACTCGATTTCTCTGTCCAACGTTGTGCGATCAAAGCCGTCTCGCGCTTCTTCCTCTCTCTGTGTGTGGAGTTTGTGTAAAGCGTTGCCATGAACCGTCTCTCTCTCTCTCTCCCCTAGCAACCAAAACAGGGACATGCGAGTTGCACACGGTTGTCACGTGGTCTAGGGGGACAGAGAGGCGGTCAAATTCCTCTATTCCAAGTTCACGTTATGCAATAGAGAACGTATTTTTATTTTTTTATTTTTAAATGTATGAAATATTTATGAAATATATTTATTAATATTAAACATTCGTATATGTATTGTAAAATAAAACGATGTGTAAACCTTTTTCTATTTGTATAAATGATTAAGGGTTTTAAACTAAATAGTCTGCATTAATATATTAATAAATATATTAAAATACATATTTATTAATATGTTACATATATTGACATGTAAGCATAATAAAATTTAGATTTTTTTTTTTTTTTTTTTTAAGAAAAAAGTTAAAAGTATAAGTTGTTTGCTCCATACATTAAGGAAATATATTAGTATGAATGGAAGTAAAACATAAAAGCCTTCGTGGAGAGAAAGGAAAACTAATGGAATAAAAAAATAAATAAATAAAAAACGACATGAAATCCGAAGTAAAATTGTTAGCAAATCAACCGAAACAATTTTCTGTGCTGCTCAGGACGTGCATAATTGGATAATATATTCACAAAAACAAATAAATAAAGAAATGTATTACACAGTGAGGACAGAACAAGGCTGAACAAACTGCTAATTTTAGTAGGCTAGATGATTCACTCTCAGCTGTTCTGCTCTGAAAGGAACATTCAAAACTAGGATATTTGAATGAAGTCCACTCCATCGGCTTGTACACTGTTTATATCATACATAGGCTGTTTAAAATTGAATATAGGCTACTATACTATGAACTATTGATCTGTAAAGCATTATATAATGTTTATTGGATTATTGATGAAGTTATTATGAAGTCTCACCAGAAGTCCTATTAGTACAGAGTACATTTATAGAGTATAGAGTCTTCAAATTATGATTTGTGGTGTTGCACATACTGATAAGTGTCTAAATCACGCTATGCCCTATATAGGTGTTTTTCTGCTGAAGTGTTGATGTAATGCATCAAAGTTCAGCCTTGATGTTCCACGGTGTCAGAGCAGCACAACCCCCTAGTGGCCAGTCCACGTTATTGACCCTGTGAACCTGATGGTGTGTTGCCATCCAGGTATTCATCAGTCAGAAATGTCAATATTTGTGTTTATTATGCTTAAGATGCTTAAACCTCATTTGAAGTTTTCTCAATCCTTTTCTAATTAATGCACAACCAAATATTTTTAATTCTTCAGTTATGAAATGGTCAATTTTTGTCATCATCATGAAATCAAAATGGACAGTTCTTGTTTTTTTTTATGGAATATTGCAGTATTTATTCTAAATGATTTATCCGTGCACATCATTATTTTTTTTTATTCATGTAGCCTCATAATAACCAAAGACTTTATATATAGGAAGACGGTGCACTCTGATTACTTATGAATGGGAGAAAGTGCAACGCCCAATATGGCGAATAAGCCCCGCCTTCTAAATTAAAGAGCCAATGGTTGATTAGTAAAGTCATCGTGTCACTGCAGCTGCCGTAAGAAGCTCCGGTTGCTATGGAAACAGACAGTGTTCTGAGACACGCGTTTAGGTCTGCGCATGCGCATTAGCTTTGTCCAGGCTGAAAAATAAATTTTTTTTGTCATGATTCGAGCGTTTAGAAGCAACATTTATGAGACAGTTGTTGTCAGATTTCATTGGTGATTTCAAATATGAAATTTAATTGTAAGCTTGGCAAACAGTTTTGGAGAATTTGATGTTTCCCCATTCAAAGAGATAGGAGCTGCACTTGCATGCCCGAGACGCATTTCAAAGATGGCTGCAGAGTGAAATGACTTGTCTTAAAGGGACTTTGTAATAACTTACCCTCCATTTTCATCTCTTTTCTATTCTCCGATGAAGTGTATACCAGCACAAGGGCGGGACAACCTGTCACTCACATGAGATCGACCAATAGCAAATCACAACCATCCAATCAATTCCCGACGAAATCAAGTCCCGCCTTACATTTGTTCTTGCCATTTCACTCACTACGCCATAATAGGGAAGAAAAGACTATCACAACTTACGTTTCACGTCGACTTTAAACACCAGTATTTTAATAGTTGGAGGGACTTAGCAAGGTTCAGGTTTTTGTAAAGTTAATTAGCTTTATTCACACGTTTTGATCATACAGGCTTTCTTGGTGAACAGAGGACATAGTGATTTCAATGCACACTCGTCTGAGCTGCAAACTAGTTCCTGATTGACACATCCTTTGGAAGTTGTGGTTTGCTTCCGTTTGATTCAGTATTAAATGTTTGAAGTGGATAAACACGTCCTAAAAGTGAACAATAGTATCAAATGTCTGCATCATCCATCTGCCTGCATAACTTTATGACTTTATGAAGGCCAGGGGTGTAGCAACCATTACAACTGTTTTATGCATGATTGCATATATAGGAACAATAATGTCTAAACCACGTTTTAGAAATTAGAAAGAAGTCCTTAATCAATTAGGATTACTAACGTTGTGTCACCAAATTAATATGCATAAACCAAACTGATATGGTTTATAATGTGTCCTGCCCTGAAAACCATGATGAAGGTCAAAGGTTTTGCTGCACATTTGAAACCTTTCAGGTCAAGGTGACATTATGTATTGCCTACATACGATGTTTATTGAATACAATATGATACGATGTTTATTGAATGGATTGGGAATGTAATTTAAATGTTAAGATATACCCTAAACTACTTAAAATATTTTTTTTTACAGGTATAGAGAAATTTTGTTTATCAATTTTATATACACTGTAAAAAAATTACTGCCTTAAATTAAGTATTAAGTTATTTCAACTTAAATTACATTAAACTCACTTTAAAAATGAGTTGAATCTTGTATAACTTACAAAAAAAAATGAAAATTGCTATAAAACATAAAAATATGTTGTTATAACTTATTGGTTATATCATTTTTTACAGTGTAGCTAAAAAATGTTAAGGTCTGCCAAAATTTAGTAAACGAAATTGTGAATTAAAGGTAAAGTAATGCTGCAGCTGCAAAATATCCTTTTATGCATCTCTGTGCCGGCATTTAAATAAGCATTTATGAGCATCTAATTATCTTATTTTATTATGAACATTATCAGAGAATAAATGCTTGACAATGGAGAATCATTCGTAGATGTTATTACAACTCATGATACAAATTAAGGATGGTACAATTTAGCTGTAGCCTAGATAATAAACGCAAGTTCAGAAGAAGTCTGTGGTGTTTTCTTTGCATTGAAAAGTCCAAAGTTCTTCTCTTTTTTTTCATTTGAAATGTTTTAACAGTCAGATCAGTCACCAGTCTGCACCTATTTATTCAAAGAAACTTTAGTAAAGGAGTCTTAACGTGAAATGCTGAAATATGTGTATTAAGAATTCATACTGCAACAACTGACAGCTGTAGTTAGTAAACAAAATACTGTAAAAACATGCAGTGGCTTTACAGATGTCATTTTGGTGACTGTATATATTATTTTAGATCTGTATTGAGAATCATGATGCCTTAAATTGAAATTATTTAAAGTTCATCAAAACCCTTTGCTATTAAAATAGACAAAGCGTTATCCACACAAAGACAAAACCCTATTAAAGTTCTGTTTTTTAATAGGCTACAGCAGAATATAGATCTTCACTATAAGAATGATATGAAAAGGTATACTTTTTATTGTCTTTTTTACAGTATTTTAGAGAGTAAAATGCAACATGCATCATCTCGTTCAGTCACTGTATTATTATACATTATTTGACAAGGCATTTGATATTGCACTGTATTTGATAAGGTAAGCAACTTAGTAAACAATAAACATGTATTTAATGCAGAAGTTTAACATTATATGTCCGTTAAAATCGCTGGCATTATTACAGTATGACGGCACTTTGTCGGTTGGTTGTGCTGATGTGGGATTCGAACCTGAGTAACTCTTCTTTATCTCCGCGCTCTCCCCTCCCTTCCAAAGTTCTCTCTCTCTTCCTATTGGCTGATGGTTCGCGAGACTGGCGCAGAGTCTGCGCGCTGATTGGCCGGTGGCACTCGAATGATCTGTTCGGAATTCAGCAGAAGTACAAGTGATGAAGAGTGAGTGTATAAGACCAGCATGAGACTCATCCTCTTCTCTTTCCCTTCACACACAAACTAAATGAGTGTGTGATCAAAGTGCTCTCAGAAAAGGTGAGTGAATTATTGAAACTCGGTGTACTTTTTTTCTTTCTGCTCATGTTATATAACATAATGGATGCACATGAATGGACATTAGTTCAAGTTCATTCTGTTTAATAGGAAGAAAGGATGATTTTGTGCAGCGTTTAATGTGATATTTAACAGTTTATTCCTTTGTAATATTCAAGTGGGCAGTTCTGAAGAATCTAGAACTGTTTTTTGCTGTGCTTTTATTTCTGCTTTGTGGTAAAAAAAAAAAAAAAAACGAGCGCAAAATAAGGAAGCAGTCAAATATCTTTTGGTACGTGTATTTAAGCACGACCCTTTGGGTGTCTTGTGCATAATTAATGAGATTATGTGAGCATTCATTGTCTCATTCCTAAACAAAGACTAGGATTGTATTTCAGTGCACTACAAAAAGTTAAAAAAAACAAAAAAAAAAACAAGTGCTGTTAGGAGATATTTCATCCTGGCCTTAACCTAAAATGGCTTTCATTGGTGTAACCTAATGTTGCAGGTTGATTCTGGAATATTAACCTATTTTTTTGACTTGAACACAATTAATTTAGATGTACACTCATTTTAGGTTACAACAAGTTGGGGACGTTACTCTAAAAATGTAATTACTAGCTACTAATTACATCTTCAACAGTGTAATTAGATTACTGTACCAATTACTCTCTCTCTAAAAAAAGTATCGGATTACTTACTTTTACTTTGGATTACTTTTACTTTTGGATTACTAATTACTTTCTAAATCCCATATCAACCTCGAGCAGTTAAACAATACAAGGATTCAAATAAATAATATAAAATTGCATAAATTATTCTTGAGCTGACAAAAGTGTGTAAAGGTAGAAGGTTACATTAAAAACATATATTTTAACATTAAATTTTGATGTCAAATCCACTATTGTTTTATATAGAATTGTTCTAGTCTATATAGTATTTAATGCATTTACATCAGAAGTAACTGTAAATAAATTACAGAAAAATTAAAGGTGCTGTATGTAAGTTTTTCACTTTGCTAAAGCATAAAAATACCATAATATGTTTGCAGATATGTAGGAAACATGCTAAATTCACCTACTTGTTTCTCAGAAAAACAATGCTACAGTCAGTTATTCTACTTTGAAATGTGCGTTCTGTGTCAGAATGTCAGTTTTTATTTTGGTCTGTGCGAAACCGCACGCCGCCAGTTTACCCAATAGTATTTCGACACCCCAGGTTGGCCGTTGGCAGAAAACACAGCGTATTGTTGCCATGGAAGCCAGCGAACAAACTGGGTCAGAGATCACAGATTCTACCCGACCTAAAAAGCCTCGGCATCCATCTAAAAATCTCTATGAACGGAAGCACATTAAAACGTGGATAAATCAACTCATCAACTTACAGTGTGGCTTTCATTGTCAGTTGCGCTCACTCCTGTTGCGTGTCCTCAAGCTGGCAACCCGCGTGAGCTTCAAGTCTGAGGAGGATGGGGCGGGGGAAACAACCATCTCCAATATTTTGAATTTGGACTGCAGTACCTATTTCGACCACTAGCTGTCAATCCTACATACCTCACCTTTAAAGGCACACTATGTAGTTTTTCGCCGCTAGAGGTCGCCAATTCAAAACAAAGGCGTAGCTTGATGACGGCGAGATTGAGCGTGGAATCTTGGGTGTTGTCGTCTTCACCTCTACAGCCGGTGGAAAAGAATCGGGATGGGACTTGGGCAGAAATCATGTTCATGGATGAGATTGTTAACGTTACTCTAGTATGAAGCAGAGCAGGGCCAAGTGCTGTGGGAGCTGAACAAGGCCGCTGGAGCGATTGCTAATGAGAGACGAGCGCGACACACGGCTCGACAGCAGTGGAGCTTTTATTATGCCACAGTCGCCACTTCCACTTCTTCCACTCAAGCGTATGTGGGGTAATGCAGCGCTGTTTTATCATATTAGATACATTTGAGTGTGCTGAAAATGATGTTATAACGTTACTCTGTGCGTTCGCTCTGTCGCTGCTATCAGACACTTGTTGCACACTGCAGTAAGCTAGATTGATATTAGAATATCATATTAATAAATGCTGGATGGCTTGTGTTGCTAAATGGCATGCAATTAATTTTAAAACATATTGTATGATGGAAAAAATGCTGTATTAGTGTACAATAATTAGTTTTCTGTCTATAAATGTGTCCAAACAGTTGTTCCCTTGTCTACTAAAACATATAATATATTTAAGCATCTTTGTTGTTTCCATGGTTTCTACAAAATAAAACAAAACCGGAAATCAAGGGTAACGCGAGTATGATGTCATTGTTAGGCAATGCACAGACACGCTCCGTGTTAAAATTGCTTATTTCTCTGGATTTAAACATTCTTGGAAACATTTGGGATAATGTAAGTACTCCAGTCAACAAAATATATAACATTGTTCTAGTGGTTTTTGGATATTTTAATCCAAAAATCCTACATATTGTGCCTTTAAGAGTAATAATCTCTTACTTTTTCAAGGGAAAAGTAATTAATTACTTAGTAATGAGTTACACCCAACACTGCCTGGTCATGAATAATAGGCTGTCTCATAACCTAGTGAGCTGCCTATCTAGACAGCTTTTCAGTTTCTGCAAAGTCGACCTGAATAAAATTAATTTAGACTGCTCTTTTTTGGTTACCTGACTGTGGGTTTTTGCATTAAATTACTGGCAGAAGTGAACATTAAATGACATTGTTGCATGTTTTGTAAAGTCATGTTTTTTGGTTAAGGTATTTAATTGAGGTGCTTGGTCTTGCAGTGCAAAGTAAGCAGCAGTCAGAGTTTGATCAGTGATGGGCGGCGGAGGACAGCAGACGGACCGGATCATCGGGACCAATGGGAGGTTCAGCACGTACACCTGGGAGGAGGTGCAGAAACACACCAAGTTTGGAGATCAGTGGATCGTGGTTGAAAGGAAGGTTTATAATGTGAGCCAGTGGGTGAAGAGACACCCCGGAGGACTGAGGATCCTCGGACACTATGCTGGAGAAGATGCCACGGTAAAACACTCAACATTAATATTTTTACATTTAACACACATGGAAGAACTTTTATATACACCAAATTTCTGGGGGAAAAAACAATGGTTGTGTCTCAATCTAGTGAGCTACCTACCTAGGCACCCTTTTGTGTGAGTATTATACAGGCCAGATGACGGCAAAATAGGTTCAAAATCTAGTGTGCAGTCTGCCTAGACAATATTTTGGGCATCATGACCAAAAAATGTTGTATAATGTAAATATTTTTGTTGACTGTATTATTGTAAAACAAAGGATCATGCTAACTATGCTTAAAATGCTTATTTTATATGATTTGTAGGTATAATTTATGACCATTATGGCCAAATGTACTGTGTAAAATAAATATTATATAGTCTAAGCCATAATTTGTAGGCATCATGCTAAAAATGCTGTTAATGTAACTATGAATTATTAATCATGCACATATTAACATACATGAGTATTCAAATTTAACATAATAATTACAGATTATACTGGATTACTGCAAAACAATAATTTCCCAGTTAGACAGCATTTTAAAGCATATGTTTCTAATGTCACATAATGCTGCCTAGGTAGTAAGCTTATTCAATTTCAAGAGTTTCAGGAAACAATGAATCTTCAAGTGCTTATTTGTTCTTGTGTTGTTGTAATTGTTTCAGATAAGCTTCAGATAAAGATTATCAGTGCTGAATATGTTTTATCTGGTGTGATAGGAGGCGTTTACTGCATTTCATCCAGACCTTCAGCTTGTGAGGAAATACATGAAGCCGCTGTTAATCGGGGAGCTTGAGGCGTCTGAACCCAGTCTAGACCGGCAGAAAAATGTGAGTATAGAGACTTAACTAAAGATTCGAACTAACCTACACAGAAAAGATGATTAAAACCTGTGAGGTTTGGGTGTAAAATATTGCCTTGCCACCGTAGTCAGTTAGAATATGAATATTCAAAATATATCTGGGTTTTGCATACTGTATTAATATTTATGAAGATTTATGATGAAGTACTAGAAAGACATAAAATATTAAAAAAAGTGCGAAAATTTAAAGGGCCAGGGCTGCGTTTCCCAAATGCATCGTAAACCTAAATTGATCGTAGAACCATTGTAACCAATGGTCTCTACGATCAACTTAGCTCACGATGCTTTTGAGAAACGCAGCCCAGACCTTAAAAAAATCAGAGTTAATAATATAAGAATGATCTTCAGTTGTGCCAAATCTAAAGTTGAAAAGTCACACAGAACGTTAAATTGAATTTCAAATTGGGATGACAAGAATTTACTGAATTACAATTCAAAGAAATGTATCAGGTCATTGCATTCAGGGAAACAACAAATGCATCTGTATTGTTGACGTGACATGGCATTTTCACTGTCACACAAGATAAAAATGAATATAATTAGTATTGTCATCATTTAAAATGCAGTAAATGGTTAAAAATGTCTTTGTCTTACATGAACCTGTTGTTATAAAAACTGCTTTGTCTTTAGATTTGTTACATTTTTGACCCAAATCTCAAAATTGTCCTATGGTGTGATTGTCTCAAGCATGATTCAATAAATTACAACTTTTTTAAATGAAAAAGAAAAGCATACAAATGTTAATAAACACATCAGGCATAATTTTACAAGTGTCTATTTAAGTAAATGACAATCATTTTTTTCATCCATATATTTATAAAAGCATAGGAACTTGATACATTTTGTCACTGAAAACCATGTCTCAATCAGCTCCCTAGTGCAGTAGTCAGGGCACTAATCAGGGAGTCTGCCACATTCATGTACACGATATACTGATTCACGACCTAGGAAGCTAGGGAGCTGATTGAGACACACCCCATGTCCTCCGGTGTGACACCATATCCTAATTTTAAATCGGGAAATTCCACTAACAAGTTTAATTAGTTGAAGGACCCCATTCAAGGTCATGTTACTGAAGCCTATGACATGTGCACATGGTAAGGTTTTGTCTCAGAATTGTTCAAATATTTAACTTTGTTGAAACCACTATAAATGTGTTAAATTCTATTGTCCTTTGGTGCAACACCCCTATATTCTTAGTAATGTCACACCATAGGACACATTTCAGTAAAAATGTTCAAAAAACAGTGAAAGAATTGACAAAGTTAGTGACCCCTTATTTTTTCTCAAACATCAGACTTCACACTACATAACAATATGCATTTTTTCTTCAAAAGTGGTGTTTTACAAAAAAAGCATTTTTACTGCTTATTTGTCAACTACCCATCTGTCATCTTATAAGACTTATAAAACATTGACCTTTTTTTACACTTTTAAACGAGACTGTCAAACGATCTTTCTAAGTATGAACTTCCCTTTTCTAAAAATACAGTTTTTGCAGTTAAACAACATATTGCTTGTGATTTTCCACATTTGTAAGTCTCCTTAGATAACAGCATTTCCTCAGTTACAGTAATTAAAATGTTATAAATAAAATGTCCTTTAATTCAAATCATCAACATTAAACAGCATATAAATCAAAACTGCCTAATGTTACTGAATGAAATGTCGACCCAGGACGAGCTACAGGACTGTGAAGCTTTAGGGGTGTTGATGGACTCCATCTACTCCATCTGTGAATTCGATCTGGATGTAGTCTTTGACAAAAATGTTGTTGTTTTTTTAATGAAACTTACCCACATTCAAGTGTTGATAAGAAAAAGAATGCATGAAGCATAAGCATAACATAAAATGGGTTATTTTGTTTAAAAGCAGAGGATCTGTTCTTTCTATTGCATGTTCAGATATTCATACAACAAAATATTCTGGGAGCCATGAAACTCTTGTGAAAATGATCAAAAATGTTGGCGCTGGCTGGCAACTTTTTAAAAAAAACTCTGGCAGGTAAAGAGTTAAAAGGCATCCTCAATTCAATACTGAATGTGCCCAAAGCCGAATACCTTGGGTGCTTCTCAATATCCCTCCTCATTTCCTCGCTCCTCCGTCCTCCATCCTATGACCCGGAAACCGATCGAGCTCAGCCATCTTGTAGGACATCTCAACTCTCTAATTGCACCGCGAGGAGGCGAGGATCGAGGAGTGAGGAGGCTTCCTGAGGAGTCATGAGCGAGGATACACAGGTGTATCCTTTGCGGAAGTGTTTTATCAACTAAACGTGACGCACGTATAAATTCTCCCCCCCTTCACATCTTGCCACAGTTTATTAATTATTATTATTATAATTATCATTGTTTACATGTACAAGACACAAAAGTTGGCCTATGTCAGATTACAACAGCTGTAGTAGGACAGTTGCAGAATTATATCAAAGCACAAGAAAATGCAAGAAAATTAAACAAACTGTAATACTATACAACAAATAAAAAGCAGTTAATAACTGGGAATAATTCATTGTTAATAGTAACTGGTAATATTAAAAAAATATGGACAAATGTGGTATTTTGTGTAGGTTGAAACCATTAAAATATAAATAATTATCTATATGTTCAAGAATCCTGACGTGTAAGCTAAATCCAGCGGTGTTAATTGACGACGCTTTGAAGTGACGCTAAAGGGAGCGAGGATATATCATTTCACTTGATTCATGTCCTCCGTCCTCGCGTCTTTTCCTTGCGTCCTTCCCTTGCATCCTGAAGGGGTGGAGCTAAGACGCGAGGAAAGGAAGCTAGGAAAAGAAACGAGGATGCACAAATAAGAATTGAGAAGCAACCCTTGTTCGGAAAGGAAAAGACGCATACTACAGAGCCCCTAAAAGGGACAAAAATATGAAATGGGCGGAAAAAATATATTTCAATGCTTTTGCGTTCTCTCACAATTATGTAGTTGGGTAATTATATTGAATACAATTTGTGGGCATCATGGAGGCACTATCAATATCCGGGGTATTGAAATTGCTTTTGAATGCATGCTTGCTTTTTACTTTCAAATTCTCAGTCACGCATTACTCTGTGTATATGGAGCAGCGGTACAGACCACACATTTTACAAGATAAGATATTTGTCAATAGCTGGGTTTCCATCCAAACATGAAGCGAATCTTTTCAAAGTTCCCAAAAAAAGGGAAAAACAACAACTAGGTGCGTTTCCATCAAGTTGTTCAAGCGGATGACGGTGGTATTGGTAACCTAGTAACCAATAGTAAATAAAACACCATCAGCGGAAACAGCCGATTAGTCACGTGGGTTTAATGTTCGCTACGTCAGAATTTATTCGGCAAATGTGTTTCCATCTCCTATTATTCGCATTAAAGGGATAGTTCACCCTAAAATGAAAATTACCCCATGATTTACTCACCCTCAAATAATCCACGTTATAAAGTAAAATATCTAGCTTCCGCCAGACCGTCTTCCGTATTCAACTTACGGAAAAAACGTAAAAGACGTCGGACGTAGCTTAAGCGCTTCGAACTGCGAGAGGCGTTACACTTTCTTTGTAAGTTAAATACGGGAGGCGGTCTGGCGGAAGCCCAATTTCCCAGGAAGTGACGAACACATGGGATGGAAACGGTGCTTTATTCACAAATGTTTTAACGCGATATTCCAATTTTACGTGTCAAATTCGCAACTTTGGATGGAAACATAGCTTGTGACAACTACATTCACATCTTAAAAATTCAGGTCATGAAAACATTTAGTCGATTCACTCCTGCATTTAAATGCTGCTGTCACTCCCTTTGCAGTGTGAACACAGCTATAGTTGAGTGTGTTTCTGTATTGGTTTCTCTTCTCTCTGTCAGGCCGCTCTTGTGGAAGATTTCCGAGCCCTGCGTGAGCGTCTGGAGGCTGAGGGGTGTTTCAAAACCCAGCCGCTGTTTTTCATCTTGCATCTGAGTCACATCCTGCTCCTGGAGGCCATCGCCCTGATGATAGTGTGGTACTTGGGAACCGGCTGGATCAACACGGCCATCGTTGCTGTTTTACTGGGTACTGCACAGGTACGACAGACAAGTTTCATATAATTATAGTCATTATATAATTATAATTATAGACAGTCATTAAACCATGAGTTGTATAAAATATATTGCGTTTTGGATGCTGGTGTGCTTGACTAGCTTAGCCACCACCAGCTGGAAAACAAACTTTACATCCCAGCTTTCTTGGTGGACAGCATAACTGGAAACAAAAATGAAGTATATAAATGCTACGTCCATCTTAAACCTGCGAAGACCAGCGCAGGCTGGTTCTAGTTTGTTTTTGTTTTTCAGCAGGGTTGTTCATGCTTTTTTGTTTTTGTTTTTTAATGTGTCTGTAGTCCCAAGCTGGATGGTTGCAACACGACTTTGGTCACCTGTCCGTGTTTAAAACCTCTCGATGGAATCACTTGGTGCACAAATTTGTCATCGGTCACCTGAAGGTACCAACATGTTCTTGAAAAGTTGAATCTAATAACAACCATATATATGAAACGGTTCTTCCACTGACTAATACAGTTCATTAGTTCATATACACTTTATTGTCCCATATTTGGGAAATTTGTCTTGGACCAAGTAACACAGCCATCTACAGTAAATACACAAACATATATAACATGTATAAACATATGCCACATTAATAAATATATTTAATAGTCTTACTGGGGTATTTAAATAAAACTAAGGGGTTAGTTCCTTCATGACATTTGCACATTGAATATGCATTTATAACTTTATAAATGCGATTTCATCTGGAATAAATGCTTTAGACCGACTGATATCATACAGTCTGTTTTTTTGAAGTCGCCCTTCATACCTAAATAATGCATTTGTAGTTTCCCAGACAGCAACATAGTGTCGTCCCAGATCCGGCCCACATCCACACGTACCGGATCTGTGCCAACACTATGTTGCTGTCTGGGTGGTTTCGTTCAGCATGTATACAGTAGTGGCCAATGTCCGGCCTAGGAAAACTGACTGAATTCACAGTCAAAATTCACTGAAAAAAATCCATCCAAGATGGAGGATGAAGCAAGAGAAATGCTTATAAATTATTCACTCAATACCAAAATATGCTGATCAGTCTAATTAAAAATAAGATCTGTATTTTCTAGGGCTTCAACTAACGATTATTTTGATAATCGATTAGTTGGCCGATTATTTTTTCGATTAATTGATTAATCGGATAAAAAGCCCTTTTTTTTAATTGACAAAACACACTATTCCACATCCTGTTCAATGCTGTCCTTCAAACAAACATGTCAGCTGTGCTATGAAAACACACATAGTGAATATATATACCATTACATAAATTAACCATGGTTTTACATCGAACAAAACAAACAATAATAATAATAAATAAATAACAGGGTTATTGTAGTTATTCAATGGTAACCACAAATTAACCATTGTTTTGCTTCAAATCCATAGTTTAACTATATGGTATTTATGTGGTTATACAAATGGTAATCAATACGGCAAAAACATGGTTTTATTATAATAAAACCATGGTTAATTTTCGGAAGGGTATGTTTGTGCTGTACATTGTGCAAAAAAAGTTACTAAGCAAAAGGAGTTTAAATCCCTACATTAAAATGATATTAAACAAAAACAAAAAAACACAAACTCAGTGTTACCAGATAAGATGAATGTTCTGCAGGAACACACACACACACTCACACACACACAAACACAAACTCAGTGTTACCAGATAAGAGGAATGTTCTGCAGGAACACACACACACACTCACACACACACACACAAACACAAACTCAGTGTTACCAGATAAGAGGAATGTTCTGCAGGAACACACACACAAACTCAGTGTTACCAGATAAGAGGAATGTTCTGCAGGAACACACACACATTCGCTACGGACACAGTAACCTGTTACTGTCATTTCTTTATCCTGTAGAAACGTCTTACATTTATATTCAATTACACGCTTTACATCCCTTTACAGTCACTACTCTCATAAAATACTTGAATTACATGTTGACTTTTAAAACTAAATTTAGCGTCCAACAGCAGATATTTCAGCTAAATTAATGTTTTTGCGCTGAATATTAACTGTCTCCCTCTCGACTGCGTTCTGTCTGTTTGACGCGCATGCGCGCGCCCGCCGCACCGGCGCTCGTTCAGTGAAGTTTGAAGCTTAATGCAGACTAGTGTCAGGACGCGCTTTCATGCAAAATGGAAATACTCGCATAAATTAGTAACATTTACAGATGAGGATATAACGTCTCGGTTACGTATGTAACCCTCGTTCCCTGAAGGAGGGAACGGAGATGTACGTCGAACTGACCGACGAATTGAGATCCCAATTCGTCGGTCAGTTCCGACGTACGTCGAACGTGACCGACTGAAAGGGAACTACTGTTCTCTATATAGATCAGTGGATATAACCTGTAAAATGAACGTTTTGCGCTGAGGACGCAGACGCACACACACATCTGTCAAAGTGCATGACAGGGTATGTTAAACGCTAATGCATTCGCTTGAAGCTTAAAATAAACAATTCTCATGTTTTGGCCACTTGGATCACGTACCTTTCCTGCATCAGCTCACTCTGTTTTCACTCCACTATTTCTAGATGCACGTTTTGTCCATAGAAATGTGTTATTCAGTGCTGTAATTTGGCGTGGCTGGTGGAAGCTTATCGTGCACAGAGGGCAGACCCGACTAATCGATAATGAGAATCGTTATCGATGACTTTCATTGTCGATTATTATCGATTTTATCGACTAGTTGTTGCAGCCCTAGTATTTTCATACTATTTATGTTACTTAGAGTATTATATATCGTTAGATTAGCAAAATGCTAACATCAAACTCATCTTCTATGTACTTTGGCATGATAAGTGCTGTTTGCATTACTGTGAAAGTATCATCCAATTTGGTCACTTATGAAGTTCTGTTTGAGTTAGCATGCTGTATTGGCCTGTGCATATGTGATGTTTTTGTGCTTGTATGTGCCTATCTTCAGGGAGCATCTGCGGGCTGGTGGAACCATCGCCACTTCCAGCATCACGCTAAACCGAACGTGTTCAAAAAGGACCCAGACGTCAACATGCTCAATGCATTTGTAGTGGGAGCCGTGCAGCCTGTGGAGGTACAAACACACTATCCGCATGAAACGCATGAAGAAAACACTTAATTGGCTCTGATTTGACTCTTTCTGTCTGTCTTTACTACAGTACGGCGTTAAAAAGATCAAGCATCTGCCTTACAACCATCAGCATAAGTACTTCTTCTTCAGTAAGTGGGTTTATGCCACAGTGACTATAATACAGACTATAATATGTACTTATATATATATATACACCGATCTGGCATAACATTATGACCGGTGAAGTGAATAACACTGATTATCTCTTCATCACTGCACCTGTTAGTGGGTGGAATATATTAGGCAGCAAGTGAACATTTTGTCCTCAAAGTTGATGTGTTAGAAGCAGGAAAAATGGGCAAGCGTAAGGATTTGAGCGAGTTTGACAAGGGCCAAATTGTGATGGCTAGACGACTGGGTCAGAGCATCTCCAAAACTGCAGTTCTTGTGGGGTGTTCCTGGTCTGCAGTGGTCAGTATCTATCAAAAGTGGTCCAAGGAAGGAACAGTGGTTAATCGGCGACAGGGCCATGGGCGGCCAAGGCTCATTGATGCACGTGGGGAGCGAAGGCTGGCCCGTGTGGTCCGATCAAACAGACGAGCTACTGTAGCTCAAATTGCTCAAGAAGTTAATGCTGGTTCTGATAGAAAGGTGTCAGAATACACAGTGCATCACAGTTTGTTGTGTATGGGGCTGCATAGCTGCAGACCAGTCAGGGTGCCCATGCTGACCTCTGTCCACCACCGAAAGCACTAACAGTGGGCACGTGAGCATCAGAACTGGACCATGGAGCAATGGAAGAAGGTGGCCTGTCACATTTTCTTTTACATCACGTGGATGGCCGGGTGCGTGTGCGTCGCTTACCTGGGGAACACATGGCACCAGGATGCACTATGGGAAGAAGGCAAGCCGGTGGAGGCAGTGTAATGCTTTGGGCAATGTTCTGCTGGGAAACCTTCGGTCCTGCCATCCATGTGGATGCTACTTTGACACGTACCACCTACCTAAGCATTGTTGCAGACCATGTACACCCTTTCATGGAAACGGTATTCCCTGCCTGGTGGCTGTTGCCTCTTTCAGCAGGATAATGCGCCCTGCCACAAAGCAAAAACAGTTCAGGAATAGTTTGAGGACCACAATGAGTTTGAGGTGTTGACTTGGCCTCCAAATTCCCCAGATCTCAATCCATAATAATAATAATAATAATAATAATACATTTATTTTATATAGCACCTTTACATCTCAAAGCGCTTCACAGAAACATATAGATAAAATACATTGAGAAAAAAAAAAAAAGAAACATAAGAAAACATACATTAGAGCAAATTTAAGTCACTTGTATGCTAGCCTAAAAAAATAAGTTTTAAGTGATGATTTAAAAACACTAAAAGAGTCAGCATGTCTGATCTCAGTGGGAAGAGCATTCCAGAGTTTGGGAGCAAAAGAAGAAAAAGCCCGGTTACCCATAGAACATAAACGCGTTGAAGGAACAATTAAAAAGCCAGAATTAGAAGAACGAAGATTGCGTCTTGGGGTGTATGCAGTTAAAAGTTCAGACAGATATTGTGGCGCTAAACCATGCAAGGCCTTGTTAGTGAGCATGAGAATTTTAAAACCGATGCGAAATCTGACAGGGAGCCAGTGCAAGGACTCCAAGATGGGAGTGATGTGCTCACTTGTCCTGGACCTTGTCAGGATTCTGGCCGCTGAGTTTTGAACATACTGCAATTTGTTTAGGGTAGATTTAGAAACCCCAGCAAGCAGAGCATTACAATAGTCGATGCGAGAAAAGACACATGAATTAATCAGTTTTTCAGCCACGAGAAAGATAACATGGGGCGCAATCATGCAGTGTTTCTAAGATGAAATAATGAAATTTTGACCATATTCTGGACATGAGGATCAAATGTTAAATTTGCATCAAATATCACCCCCAAATTTTTTTATTTAGTTTGAAACTCCAAAGCAGAGCCATCCACCATTAAGGTTACAGCGTCAGCTTTGCGAATTTGTTGGGGTGAACCGATGAGCATAACCTCAGTCTTGTCCAAATAGGAGCCAGAAAAATTTGTGATACTAAGAACAGAATCAGACGAGACAGAAGTAATGCATTTGCGAGCATTGGCAATCTTAGAACTGAAATGATCAAGAAACCTATTACAAAGATGAACTGAGGTAGGTACACTAGGGGAGCTGTTTCCTTTGAGAAGTTTGTTTATGGTATGAAACAGTCGTCTGGGGTTATTTTGGTTATTGTCAATTATCTGAGAGAAATATTGAGACAATCTCTGCCTTATATTCAAGTATATGGTCTTTCCAAGCTTGGTGATGCACATTCAGGCCAGAAAGACGCCACCTTCGCTCCATCTTACGACAAGGTGCCTTCATAGAGCGCAGCTCGTCATTATACCAGGGAGCAGAACGCACAAAGGCCACAGACCGGGATTTCATAGGTGCAAATGAGTCCAGACCAGACATAAGAACAGTATTTAACAGTGAGATTTTGTCCTCCAGAGGGTCAGATGGAGAAAAAACACTTAATGAGGACTCAATACAGGCAGAGAAGTCAGGGAGATCGATGGATTTCCATTTGCGGTAATTTACAGTACGGGAAGAGACAGTGTTAGGATGTGGCAATTCCATATTAAAAAAGATAGCAAAGTGATCAGACAATCCTAAGTCAGAGGAGGAGAACTGTGACAAGAATGATCCATTTGCAATGACAAGATCAAGGGTATGACCCTTAATATGTGTAGTGCAGTCCACAAGCTGCTTCAAATCAAAGCATTCCAATAAAGACAGAAAATCCTTAGTCATTACTGAGTCTTTTTTGTCAGTGTGCATGTTAAAAATCCAATCAAGCATCTGTGGGATGTGCTGAACAAACAAGTCTGATTTGGCAGCAAAAGGGGGACCAACACAATAGTAGGAAGGTGGTCATAATGTCATGCCTGATCAGTGTATATATATACACATATAATTTCACTATAAACATCTCGTTCAGGTCCTATATGACTGGTTATGATAGGAACCATCAACTAGGCTTGCTGTGTTCGATTGTGTCGTGATGTTTAACATCTCTCTCTTCCTCAGTTGGACCTCCTCTGCTCATTCCAGTCTATTTCCAGTTCCAGATCTTTCACAATATGATCACACATGGTCTTTGGGTGGTAGGTTACCTTGATCACTTTGACTCTTGCTATGTTCCTGCAGCTGTATGTGCTATTATAAGCACTTTCTCTGTCCTTATCTTATCTCCTCTCGTCTTATCTTTTTTAGGACCTCGCGTGGTGTATAAGTTACTACGTTCGATACTTCCTGTGTTACACGCAGTTCTACGGTGTGTTTTGGGCGGTGATTCTGTTTAATTTCGTGAGGTACAAAGCATCATTTCATCTACTACTTCTGCTTTAAACATGTTTTTTGTAGATTTTATATTCCAAGTGCATTTTCAATGGATGAGAGGCACACTTAAAATACACACACTTACAAAAAATACCATGGTACCATGTTTTTTGCACATACATTTCTGGTATCAAAGTATTGCAATCTGATACAATCACTGTACCATGGTATGGCTATACTTATACATGATGTCGGTATGAATGTGGGCCGCAGGTTCCTGGAGAGTCACTGGTTTGTGTGGGTGACCCAGATGAGCCACATCCCCATGGACATCGACTATGAGAAACACCAAGACTGGCTTAATATGCAGGTACATTCTGACCCGTCACAGCTTTAATGGGTTTCTAAACTAGTCATTCTAGCATGCCAACACTTACATTTCTCTCATTTAGCTGGTCGCAACCTGTAACATTGAGCAATCCTCCTTCAACGACTGGTTCAGTGGACACCTCAACTTTCAGATCGAGCACCAGTAAGAAAAACCGAAGCACACTTTCAGTGCCAAATATATCTATCAGTGTATCCTCGGCATTTCACAACTGCGGTTTGTTCTTGTCCCAGTCTCTTCCCCACAATGCCTCGGCACAATTACTGGCGCGCCGCCCCACACGTTCGAGCGTTATGTGACAAATACGGAGTCAAGTACCAAGAGAAGACCTTGTACGGGGCCTTTGCGGACGTCGTCAGGTATGATGCACACCTGAACATCTATTGGTTTCACCTTCAAAAGAAGCTCTTGCACTGATTCAGGAACTATTCCTAAAAGTCGACATTCACAGCCAATTTAACATGTTATATGACGTATGAAACACAATATTTAACAAGAAAAAACATAGGGTGAGACTTGTTTTTATCCATTTGGGAATTGATTTAGATGGTGAAAAGTGTATTATTTGATTCTTATTCATTATTAATAATTTTGCAACATGTTCTTACTCCAACTCGTCACATATGGACATTTGGTCAGGACCCTGCATTTGTGTTATTTTCCGATGGCACTCCATTGCTATCAGTTGTTTCCCTTATGCGTCAGATCAAGATGCATTTAAGTCTTTACATGCATTTGTAAAAGTAGAAATGATGTTATAAATATGTATACTTTCATAGATACTTTGGAACACCTAAACCCACTCTTATCCTAAACCTACCCACTTCTCAACAATATAAAACATTTAACAGGCAAATAAAAGTACAGTCACAGGTACACTGTAGAAAATTATATGATCAATAAGGTATGACAACATATGTTTTCACATTGCTTTAACTCATCAAAATAAGTTAACTTTTTTTTATAAGTTATACAAGATTCAATTCATTTTTAAAGTCAGTTTAATGTAATTTAAATTGAAATGACTTAAACATCCAAGTTGATTGTACTTTAATTTAAGCAGCTTTTTTTACAGTGTATTTACTGCAAAAACTGACCAAAAAAAGTATTAAAAACAACTTGTGTTGCACTCTTACGATACGATATCTTTATGTGAAGAACAGAGTGGAACTTAAGGTTTTAATTGCTGAAATGAATCCCGCTCCAGGTCTGCGTAACAAAACTAGCCCAATGACCATATCCCAAATATCAAAACTCTAAATATGCCATTCCCATACCTAAAATGTTATGCAGATAACATCTAGCATAGTTTTATGATTGGTAGAAGATAAAATATTTTAATACAAGCATTTCAGTCAAATATAATTTATGCAATATATCAAACCTTTAACCCACAGGGGGAAAAAATCAAGGTGCGGAAAAAGTTTAAAAGTAGCCCAATTCTGCTGGAAAACCGCACACTTGGCAACCTTGTCCCGCTCCATAAACGCAAACAGTCGTAGCTCATTCAAAAGATACACCCAAACATTAGCATGACGCAATCGCTCACGAGAGCCAATGCTTTTTCACAATCAAAACTGACATAACGCATCTTCTGTCGGATATTTTTGAATAGATATTCACAGGATCAGAGCTTTACAGCGGATGGAGACGGTGATCACTTTTGGGTCTCAGTTGTTTGGCCTCGGAACACTTGGAATATTTGTACTTTTTGAATAAGTTGTGACTGTAGTTGTATCTGCCTGTTATCCTGCATTTTATATGATATAATATAGATTTAGGGGTAAGGGTGGGTTACGTGCTCAAAAATGTCTAAATAATGTATGTATAAGTTTTACATTGAAAATCATATCCCAACATAAGGGTCATAATCTTATATCACAATAGTAATTTTATTTCACAATAGCAATATAATATATATATATATATTACAATATAGTTATTTTTGCTTTAAATAAAGTTTTTATATCATCAAAATTTTGTCACCAATTTCAATATTACTAAAAACAAATACTAGCCTACGTAAAAAAAAAAAAAAACCTCTCAAGCTAACAGAAGACAAGTAAACAGTCAGTTATAAAATAAAAACAAAGAAACGAATTATAAGCAATAGGGCAACAAAAGTTTCTTCACTAGAAATGAGAACTACTAGCCTATAGAATTTGTATAAACTAATCAAATGTATAAAAATAAACTGCATATCTTCACTGTGTAAATTAAATATACATTTATACTTATTAAAAAGTGATTCAGTCAAGAGCAGTGAGAGATTTTCTCTTTTTTTGCTGTTTTGATTAACATTAATGACAGATAGTAGCAGGTATATTAAGCTGCTGTCACTTTAAGAGCAACTGCACGGATCCAATATAATGATACACATCATTATATGCATAATGGTACACATGTGTTTTCTTTCTCAAATGACTGTGTTTATTATAGGGCTGCCGCTAATAGTCGACTAACCGTTAGTCGACGAGAAGAGGCTTAGTCGACCAAGATTTTGTTAGTCGGTTAGTCGCAGAAAAAAAAACTCCACAGGAAGTGGCGAAGTCACGCAGTCCGTGATGCACAGATCGTTAATGGCGGGTTCTTGTGGTAATTACAGTATGTTGGGCAAGAATGTGTGTTACATGTTCACGCCATAGACTGTAAAAAAAAGATGGACGACGCACCTTCACTCTCTTCCATTGAAGTAAGTGAAGCCGCCAGTGTCCAAATATGGCGCTGACATCTTGGAGCCCGAGTGTCCGCAGTAGTGAGTGCGAAGTTGAGCCGCGATATCAAGGTCCTGCCCACACTCCCGCCTAATCAATCACACGCCCCTGGACTTTTTGTGAAATATACAGTTATGGAAATGTAGAAATTAAAGTTTTGCTATAAAAAGCTTCAATCTCCTCCCGAAGTTCCCGAAAATGTCCGTTGGTGCCTCAGTGACTACTTCACTTAGAGAAGCCGTCAATCTCAGCTGTCAATCATAACGTCATAACCCCGTTTTTATAGCATCAATTAACTAACTAAAACCAAACTTATTTAAAGAACGAACACTTGAACTTACATCAGCATGATAAAAACGACCTAAAATGAAAGAAACCATCTTTGGAAAAAATGTATTTGAAGTGTAATTTGATTGTTTAGTTTGTCTATGTCCCATTACATTACATGGAAAGGGCGGGGTTTATGACCTATACTGCATCCAGCCACCTGGGGACGATCGAGACGCTTTGGCTTCACTTTTCAGGACTCATGTGGCACACTTGGTTCACGCATGCGCATTACTCGTTCACGGGGTGTTTCATGACAAAGTGACAAACTACTGGCCCGTCATGCATAATACAGCCTTTTTAGTCATTTTCGCAGATCAATATAGTGAATGGGAGTGTGAACAGGGATCATTTTGACAACTTTGTCGTCTGTTTTTAGTACATCGTTGTCACGTAAACATACCCTCAGTGTTAAGCTGCCTCACAGACATGAGAAATGCATCTTTCGAAAGCTTGAAATGTCTATTTTTAAATGAACCAATTCAAATGGAAAACAAATATTCTCTGATTATGTTATGAAACGTGCATATACACCGATCAGGCATAACATTACGACAGGTGAAGGGTTAGTGGGTGGGATATATTAGGCAGCAAGTGAACATTTTGTCCTCAAAGTTGATGTGTTAGAAGCAGGAAAAATGGGCAAGCGTAAGGATTTGAGCGAGTTTGACAAGGGCCAAATTGTGATGGCTAGACGACTGGGTCAGAGCATCTCCAAAACTGCAGCTCTTGTGGGGTGTTCCCGGTCTGCAGTGGTCAGTTTCTATCAAAAGTGGTCCAAGGGGGGGACCAACACAATATTAGGAATAATAGTCATAATGTTATGCCTGATCGGTGTAGGTGCGTGCTCTATTCTGCGGTGATGATGAGTCAGCACCGTCAACTTCATCACTGCAGCTGAAAACACTAGTTTATCAACATATTATTAAAATGTTCAGTCTCCTTGCTGTTTTTTCACGACACATTCATAATCATTGCTTTTGCCATAAGTGCTGATTAGGCTATGTAGGCAATTAAGGTTCATGATTATGATTTATATGGTTTATTAATATAAACGTGCGATTAGTCGACTAATCGCTTAAATGAACGACTACTAGCCGACTAGAAAAATCTTTAGTCGAGGGCAGCCCTAGTTTACGAGGATACTTGCAACGACGGCCATTTTGACACATAAGTATGTGTATTTAACACATTGAAAGCAATGGTCCTGACCAAGCGTCCATATGTGATGAGTTTTGTGTGCATTTACTGGCAGATTCTTCATTGTACTATTATTCTCCTCTCAGGTCTTTGGAGAAATCCGGAGAAATCTGGCTGGATGCGTACCTCAACAAATAAAACCTCATTTGAGAAGCAGAGCACTATCCACCAATCACGAACGAGAATTTTGCAGACTAGACATTAAGAAGTTTCGTAACTAAACCACCAGTCAATCAGTAACCTAAAATGACGTTTAGCACTTATTTTTGATATTTGAAGCATAATTGTGGCACTTTGAATGTGTTTTTAAAGACTGATCAAAGATGTGTCTCATCCTAATAAAGGAGGTATTTGAAGGTACTTGAATGTGCATGAATGTACGTGAAAGTTGTGAATGCTGGATTACAATCGCTGCATTTTAGATTTGCATAGTTGCTAGATGCATTGAATATTTTGAGAGTAATTTTTGAGGCACAGTCTTTAAGTAGTCACTTTATTTCTTAAATTTACAATACAGTGATTTGTTTTTATAAATAACATTTGGACAGACTAGCAGAGGATAATACTAAGAGGCTGTACTTCTGGTCCTACCATTATCTGATTAAACTGATTAAACTTCATCTGAGTATTTGAGTTTTTTCTCTGATGTGATTTGAACCACATACTGCAAGATCAAAGCAAATTATCCTTCTCTCTAAATGCCCTTTTATACAAATGAAAAACACTTGTTCAGTACACAGTGTTGGTTGACAAGAGCATGAATCCATCTGATAAACTGACTGTTCTCGCTTCATTCATTGGTCGTAACGATCAGCATCAGAACACGCGTGATGAGACAGAATTTAGCACATTATTTACAGGTGTAGTGTGACAGACGTCACGGCTGCAATCATACATCAAACCCAGAGAAAACGTTCACTCCGCTCAATCCTTTGGACACGGGTGAATCTCAGCCGGTCAAGAACATGTACGGGTCACATTTCACCACAAAACCAAAATTGAGCTGAAAATTGAATCTACATTTTGCACTGTTTTGCAATTCACATCAACTTAAAACATACATTTTTGAATTACTGTGATTCAAACTGTGACTTGTACTGCTATTCACTTATGTTGATTTATATTTTTTTAATATTGCTTGTATTGATTTATTTTTTATGAATTGTTGAGAATGAAAATGTCATGAAATGACATGAAAATGCAAAATAACCCAAAAGTTAATGGTTCTAATGTTTTTTTCATCATTTCATTTTTTTGTCTTTTGATTTTGAGGTGTGAATAACTGAGAATGAAAATTACGAGAGAGAAAAAAATGCATTACTTTGAAGTTAAAATATGGGAAAATAATGTTTATGGATGAGTGAATGCGTTCATGTTTTTTAACATGACTGTGGTATGAAGCAGGGCGCGATCTCAGCGCCACACGCGCGAGTCACGGGGGATATAAACAAATGAGGACATTTCATTCTACCGAACTACCCGCAAGTGCTGAATTACTAATACAGGTCAGTTTATTTGACGAATTAAAATTGTGAGGAAACTCAATGCTGTTTCACTTGGTCTACACTATCTAAACTGCATTTGAGTGTGTTGAAAGTTATAATGTTATTCTGTGTTAGTTTGTTGGCTGTATGAGACTAGCAGTAAGCTACATCATACTGATGATATTCTAATATTTCATCGTGTTGAGCTACATAACATTGATTCGTTTTATGTTCATTTGTCTAATAAAGCACATGCAAAGCTCTCGCCATCTCGAAAACGCCACGTCGATATTGGTCCTCTTTTGATTTGAATAGTTGAATGCAAAAAGTTGGAAACATTTTGGGATATTGTAAGTACTCAACTGAACAAAATATATAACACTGGCCTAGTAGTTTTTGGATATTTTACTGCAAAAATCTTACATATTGCACCTTTAATGGGTCCTAATGTTTTTTTTTTTCTCCATAATTTAATTTTTCCTTTGATTTTGAGGTGTGAACAAATGAGAATGAAAATTATGAGGGAAAAAAACAAAAAATGTTTTTTTTAAAAATGCATTATTTTGAGAAATTTAAGTTAAAATGTCATGAAAATGCAAAATAGCCCCAAAAGAGCTCAATGGTCTTGTTTTTTTTATAAATTCATTTTTCTTTTGATTTTAAGTTGTGAAAAACTGAGAAAGAAAATTACGAGAGAAAAAAATCTGCATTTGAGAAACTGGAGTTAAAATGTCATGAAAATGTTTTTTTTTTTTTTTTTAATATAATTAAATTTTTCTTTTGATTTTGAGGTGTGAATAATTGAGAATGAAAATTATGAGGGAAAAAAAATCTGCATTACTTTTGAGCAGTTAAAATGTCATGAAAATGCAAAATAACCCAAATAATTTCATTTTTCTTTCGATTTTGAGGTCTGAAAAACAGAGACTGAAAATTACGAAGAAAAAACCTTTAAATGTCATGAAAATGCAGAATAACCCCCAAAAAACTATTTTTTTTTTTTTACATTTTCCTTTTGTCTTTGAGGTGTGACCTGTACATGTTTTTGTGAGATTCAGCAATACATTGTTTTCATGCAATAACGAGTCTTATAAGCTGACAAGTGTTTTCCAGCATGAACAAGATAATGCATGCGGATAAATTACGATAAGGTCCGTACATACACTAATAATAAAAAGCACCAACAATAAATATACAAATTTAAAAATATATTGAATTAGCCGTTTGGTCGACGGTGTGGCAGAATCTATGTCATCTAAGTTCATTGGTGGGTTTGCTTGACAGTCATTCATGGGGCAGATTCGATTTTCTCTTGCTGTTTCCTCATAATTTCCTGCAGTTCGGAATCTCCTCGACTCTTCTGATAGAGAGAGAAAAGACAAATCAGACAAATCCTATAGTGTATATATGTTTCCCATAATGTCAGATACTCAACTGTATAATGTTTCTGACCTCTAGTTGTGATTTCTGGACGGTGATCTGGCTGTAGACGCGAGAGCCCTCGTCTCCACACACGGCCTTCAGGTGATCTTTATTCAGTGAGAAGAGCTGAGCTCCTGTCAGGATGCCCAGACGCTCCACCGTCCTGACAGACACAGAGACACGTCTTATTCCTCAACTTTATCCTTCTTAATACGCTGCTTTTTTTCAGACCCCATGAAATCAAACTGCCTTCAGTAGGATGGTTCTGCGGTATGATGTAGTCATGTGGAAAGCTTTCATTCACTGGACAAGCTGTCATATGTGTTTTTTATTGTGCCGACTGTGACAAACTAAAGGCCATTGGCTATAATGAGGAAAACCCTTCAATATGTCCCGGTGCAACTTCTGATTTCAATAGGAAATGTGTCAACAAAGGGAAATAAGCCTCAGTTGTTGCACTTCATGGGGTCTTTTTGCTGATTATTGTTTTTATTTTATTTCAATACATTTTTCATAGTTTATAAGGCTTAATGGCTCATCAGTAAAAATAAATAACTTTATTTTAATACAATTTTCATAGATAACAAGGCTTCATGAGTTATTAGTAAAAAATATGTTTATTATATTTTTTTTCCATAGTTTAGAAGGCTTAATAAGGTAATAGTAAATCCATTTTATTTTTATTTAATACATTTTTCATGGTTTAGAAGGCTTCATGAGTTCTCAGTAATGATACATTAATTTATTATCTAAAAAATAAATGTTTCATAGTTTAGAAGGCTTAATAAGTTAATAGTAAATACATTTTATTTTTATTTAATGCATTTCTCGTGGTTTAGAAGGCTTCATGATTTCTCAGTACAATATTTTATTTTAATACATTTTTCATATTAATAAGTTATCCGTAAAAATACATAATTTTTGTTATTTTTTATTTTTTTATATATTTTTCAGTTTAGAAGGCTTCGTCTGTATTATTTTATTTGACTCACGGTTTGGAGAAGCCCTTGGCATTGAGCCAGGTGGTGACCTCTGCTGGGTTGGAGTCAAAGGTCAGCGGGACGGCCGACTGACGCACCACCTTGAAGTTCCTCGTGGGCTGTTGCATCTTATTGCCGGTGATCAACATGAGCAGCTCGTCGTTCACTTTATCCATCTGATGAGTGTGACCTGAGACAGAACGATGACGGAGAAACACGTTAAACACACATTTTCAGATGCATTCTCATCCAGAACCGCTAACAGCTTCTGATCATATGTATCATGTATGTTTTTCTCAGACTCACCGTCTTTGTCACTGCCCATTGAGCCGGAGGGCGACTGTCCTCGGTATGGCTGTGTGAGAGAGACAGTAATGATTACTAACGGCATTTAACATTCATTTAAATCAAATTGAGTTCAGCTGGTTTGTTTACCGGATTGTAAGGTGTTACTGGACTGTAGGGCGGGTCACTCACGACTTGAGGGTCCTCGAGTTTGACCACATCCAGGATATTATAGGGCACGTATCCCGCCTGACCGCTTCTGTTCCTCAACTTCCACCACTGCTTGTCATCCTCCAACACCTTAAAACACACATCGCTTAGTTCTTTCATAATACAACTCAACAGAAATTGTGTTGCATGAGTCATACAGTAAGAGAATAAAACTATCAAATTAATCTTTTGATGAGAAATGTTTGAGTTCATATTGAGATCTCTGACTTTTGATTGGTATGTTGGCAAATCTGAGCAATCCGAGACCTCTGAGACGATCTCTTATGAGAGACGTGAAATTACTGGAGACTTGAGCAAAACTCCCTGAGAGCTCTGTTTAATCTCATTGCTGTCTTTGAGGTATTAATGAGATGTCATTTGTGATCTTCATACCTCCAGAATTTCGTCCTGCAGCACTGACAGCTCATTGGCATTACGTGCCACGAAGTGATAGCGGATTTTTGCATACTTCCGAGGAGCAGGAGCTGTCGAGAAAGACCTGAAAAAAATGTGAGCGCAACAAGCTGATCAGAAAAATCTTCACATGGATCAAATATCAGAACCGTGTGTCACACTAAAAGGAGCAAGTTGTCTCAATGATTTTAGAACAATCCCTTTTTTTGATGTTTGAACTACTATATAAAGGAAATGAAAAAAAATCTTCCACAATATACACCAATCAGGCATAACATTATGATGAGGTGAAGTGAATAACACTGATTATCTCTTCATCACAGTACCTGTTAGTGGGTGGGATATATTAGGCTGCAAGTGTACATTTTGTCCTCAAAGTTGATGTGTTAGAAGCAGGAAAAATGGGCAAGCATAAGGATTTGAGCGAATTTGACAAGGGCCAAATTGTGATGGCTAGACGACTGGGTCAGAGCATCTCCAAAACTGCAGCTCTTGTGGGTGTTCCCGGTCTGCAGTGGTCAGTATCTATCAAAAGTGGTCCAAGGAAGGAACAGTGGTGAACCGGCGACAGGGTCATGGGCGGCCAAGGCTCATTGATGCACGTGGGGAGCGAAGGCTGGCCCGTGTGGTCTGATCAAACAGACGAGACTCTGTAGCTCAAATTGCTCAAGAAGTTAATGCTGGTTCTAATAGAAAAGTGTCAGAATACACAGTGCATCACAGTTTGGTGCGTATGGGGTTGCATAGCAGACCAGTCAGGGTGCCCATGCTGACCCCTGTCCACCGCCGAAAGCGCCAACAGTGGGCACGTGAGCATCAGAACTAGACCACGGAGCAATGGAAGAAGGTGGCCTAGTCTGATGAATCACGTTTTCTTTTACATCACGTGGATGGCCGGGTGCGTGTGCGTCACTTACCTGGAGAACACATGGCACCAGGATACACTATGGGAAGAAAGCAAGCCGGCGGAGGCAGTGTGATGCTTTGGGCAATGTTCTGCTGGGAATCCATGTGGATGTTACTTTGACACGTACCACCTACCTAAGCATTGTTGCAGACCATGTACACACTTTCATGGAAACGGTATTCCCTGGTGGCTGTGGCCTCTTTCAGCAGAATAACGCACCCTACCACAAAGCAAAAATGGTTCAGGAATGGTTTGAGGAGCACAACAACGAGTTTGAGGTGTTGACTTGGCCTCCAAATCTCAATCCAATCGAGCATCTGTGGGATGTGCTAAACAAACAAGTCCGATCCACGGAGGCCCCACCTTGCAACTTACAGGACTTAAAGGATCTGCTGCTAACATCTTTGTGTCAGATACCACAGCACACCTTCAGGGGTCTAGTGGAGTCCATGACTCAACGGGTCAGGGCTGTTTTGGCAGCAAAAGGGAGACCAACACAATATTAGGAAAATATTGTCATAATGTTATGCCAATCGGTGTATGTTTAATATGGATTATATGCTAATGAACTGCTTTTCAGCTAAATCTAATGGGTAAAAACAGCAGATTTGTGGAACACATTGTTTTGGCCCAAAGAAATTGTAATTGATAAATTGAACAAAATGACAATAAAACATGTGACAACTTGCCTTTAACCTGACGTTTACTAAAAACACTTTGTTCTTGAACATAGTTCAACCTTTTAGATTCAATCTACTATCATAGTTGACTCTTGTCTAAATGTATGTCAGTCTGGTTTTATTTTGTGCATTTGTTACTCAGTAGCTTGTAATTTTATTTTGAAGGACAGAATTCACATAAAATCCGAATTTAATGTAATTCTAATTTACTCAAAATCTCAAAGTTACTGAGATATAGACCACTTGACAACTAACTTACCCATTTGAAGAGAGCGATGACTGTGATCCAAAGAACTGACATAGAAAAGAGGGAAAAGATGGTATCCATTTAACACAGAGAATAGATTTTCACACAGAAAAGACTGACGCTGCATCCGAAACCGTATACTGTCTGAGTAGGTACTACATTTGAATTTACTTCACAACTGTTAAAAAAGTACGTTCTATATAGTATGAATGTGTGTAGTATGAATGAAATTCGGACGTACTACATCCGCCATATTGTTACTGTCATGTGACCTACCAGCATCAGTTACACAGTTACGCTTCACTGCCATTCACAAATCCTCTCCCGTGGCCTCATGGGATAGTAAAGTGTCCATCAAATGCAGAATCTCACCTGAAGTAGTAGATCATCTGGGTACTTTTCGCCTATTGTTTTTCGCACACTATATAGTAGGGAAGTATTCGATTTTGGATGCAGCGTGTGTTTAATCACAGCATCATAAATGGATTCATCTCTCTCTCACCTCTTTTGCCCTGTATTCTGATTGCAATGGAGACTTCGGCACACCAGCGCTCTCCGTCTCCCACGGTGACGTGCGGAACAGCTCCACTGGCGGCTCCCAGCCGTTCCGGAACTTTGGGACATACAGAGGAGCGCACTGATCTTTCGGCCAATCAGCTCTAAGATACACAAAGACACGCCCAGAATTAGACAACATAAAAATACAGACTAATCTTCTGATTGGTCAGATGGCCCAGTCTGTTGTGATTGGTCTACCCTGCTCTGATTGGTCAGATGTCTCAGTCTGTTGTGATTGGTCTGATGACCCAGTCTGTTGTGATTGGTCTACTCTGCTCTGATTGGTCAGATGGCCCAGTCTGTTGTGATTGGTCTACTCTGCTCTGATTGGTCAGCTGGCTCAGTCTGATGTGATTGGTCTACTCTACTCTGATTGGTCAGCTGGCTCAGTCTGATGTGATTGGTCTATTCTACTCTGATTGGTCAGAAGGCTCATTCTGTTGTGATTGGTCTACTCTGCTCTGATTGGTCAGATGGATCAGTCTGTTGTGATTGGTCTACCGCTTACAGCGTGTGTTGGAAACCAAGTGTCCATTACCATATCTGAATTTCAGCTCAGGACGACTCATTTCAAGCAGTTCAGAATCAATTCTTTCTTTTGGAAGACAATAAATCCATTTAGCAGACCTTTTGCATTCACAAACAGCTGTATTATAAACGACATGAAAGGTGATATCCGAAAAAACACAATAGATTTTTTTTTTTTTTTTTAAACATTCCTATTTTTTATTTATCCATTCAAAGGCTGATTTTAGGATTCCCATAAGGGGGAACTACGATCATCTGATACTGATAATCTCAATGAACAAACATTGGCTGATGTATCAGCTTGATATATCAGTTTACCACTAACACACACTCCTGTAACACATCTACAGTTGTTGGTTGAATCATCACCTGGGTCTCATCCAACCGTCTCCCAGCAGCTCAAAGATGGTCATCTCTTTGGGAGTCAGGTGTCCTCTCAGGAAGTCCACTGCGTCCCGCGACAGGTGAGGAGAGATGACCACACGCGGCAGCTCGGGACTGCCACAACTCTGCAGTATCTGAATTCACACAGGTAAAAACACATTACAGATAGTTTGGGTGTAAATTTTGATTAAATGAGCCTTTAACTATTATGCATATTTGCATTCTCTTATTGTACCAAGCAAGACGCTCATATTGTTCATATTATTATTGTTGTTGTTGTTGTTGTTGTTGTTGTTTGTTGTAGTTTTATTGGTGAGTACTTATACTTTAGTAAAAATACTTAAGAGTACTTAAAATACTTACATTTTAGTGAGCTAAATCTGCCCAAACAATTTTGGGGTGTCTTCAAAGGTAAAAACGATATATAAAGTTTAATTTTATGAATGCATGTATGCATGTATGTATGTCTGTATTCATTCATTCATTTAATTAAATGCAAAGGGTTTTCTTTAGGGGTAGCATTAGCGTTAAGGTTTTGATTTATTCTGTAAACATAAGCATGCATTTTTATAATAAAACCAACAGAAGTTTTTGGTTTTTATTAGGATAGCTAGGAAAACTATTTGTGTATGTGTTCAGTTCCTCACCATTTCCAAAGGTCCAAACAGGAAGTGTACAAGTTCTGAAGCGCTGGGGTTCTGAATGTGTTTCTTCAGTTTGGCCTGTAGAGGGTGCACACAGACCGTCAACAGGGTTCACTCACACATTATTGGCCTCTTTCATGACACTAAGCAGAATAAATTTGTGTGCATTTCATTCATAAAAAAACTGTCACTTGAACTGAATGCAACAATTTACAATTTCTTTTACAAACAGTTTGCACAGAAATTTGCTCTGGTTTCTTTCTGCATGCTGTAAAAAAATTAAAGCACACACACAATTTGAGTGCAAATATTCCAGATGATCCTTCAAATGAAATCACAGAAAGACTAAACCAAGCAGCCACAGAGTTTTGCATGAGTTGAAACAGAGTGCATGTGTGTTTAAGGGCATGCTTTTCATTTAGAAACAAAGAGGCAGGTGAAACCCACCAGCAGATTGAAAGAGAGTTTCAGCTTCTGAAGACAGTCGATAAACTCTCCTTCTGACGGAGGCTTGGCTCGAAGAGTTAGCATTCCCTCTGAAACACACACGCACACAAGTAGTATGAGAATAATGTTTAGGGAAGCATATGAATGCATTTACACATTTGTTTTCCTAAGCATGAATTAACTAGCTTTATTTTAGGAATAAACTAATAAAAGTCATTTACCAGATGCATTAAACACGAGTAAATATATGAATAGCATATATACCTGCCGGTCCTCTTTTTTTGCTTTTCTTGCTCCTGTTGCGCTGGTTGAGTTGTGTGAAAGCCTCTGCCGCTTTATGAAGACGAGCCACGAAGATCTCGATGTCGTCTAGACCGCAGTTCAGGATTTGCTGAATGACACACACAGAGTGAAAACACATGGCCTGAATTACAGCGTTACGTCTGGTCTGATGTAACCACTAATCTGATACACTCAATGGTTGAGTGTGTTTTAGATGTGTGTGCGAGCAGATATCCAGTGTTACGCAGTGACACCGGCACTCACCACGTCCTTCTCGATCCGCTGGGCCAGTTGCATATTGGACTCGGGGTCCTGCATCGACAGTTCCTCTGAGAACAAACACACAGAGGATTTAGCATTAATGCATTTGCTGTAACTGTAAGCTTACAAGCGTATTGTGTCTGTGGCACCTTTAATGTCCATAGCTGCTACTCGGCCTTTGCCCCCAGGGCCAGAACTTCTAGTCTCAGAGGGCGGGATGATGGTCTCCCTTTGGCGTTTCATCTTTTCTTGGTTCAACCTGATGGAAGGGAGAGAAAGAGAGAATGCATGTGTTCCAGACGTGAACAGCCTACATAGGCAAAATTTTAAGGCATTTCAGGAAGTCCTGAAATCCTTAATGCAACTTGTTCCAAAAGGTTGCCAGCAAGCTTTAAAGATACCTAATTTTGGCCAAATTATAAATTATGCCAAATGATGCCTTCTCAGCATGTATAATTTGCAAATACAAATCCTAAATGCATTGTGACGAGCTTAGATGGTGGAGAATGTGGGCAACGCTGATTATAAATATAATTCATTGAATACTGAATAGAATAAAAATTGTTCACACTAATTTAAACCTGACTAGCAAATACCTAGAAATGCCCTAAAAGCACTCAAACACCCCAGAAATCACCTTTAAGTGTCCTAAAACCACCCTAAAACATCCTAGCAACCACCTAGCAATGGCATAAAACTACCCAAACACCATATCCCTTTAAAGATAGCTTATTTTGGCCAAACTATAAGCTTTGTATAATTTTTGAAGACAATCACTTAATGCATTGTGACGAGCTTAAATGGTGGAGAATGCGGGCAATGCTGATTATAAATATAATTCATCCAACACTGAAAAGAATCAAAATTGTTTAACCCAATTAAAAATGTACTATTTTACTCAATATTTGTGTGTGCTATGTATTTTGGCTACTTAGCTTAGCTTAGAAAAATTCTAACTCTAACAAACTATTGAAATCATTTGCAAGTCACATCTCCCGTGCACTTGAGGTTGCATTTCAGTTAAGCTGCCTAAGTAGACAGCAAGGCAGCTCACTGGGATCTGGAATGGAGCTAATGTGTGTGTGAACAGCTGTGTCTTCTTTTCTGAATAACCCTGCAACCGGTTTTTCAGGAAGAAAATCGGACTGCTTCCAAAACACAAGTCTGCATGTAACCAAAGCTCAGTACTGATACTGTAGCATCCCTAAATAAATGAACAACTATTACACACAAGATCACAGCAACCTCAGGGTAAATGTTTCTTTACTATCTGCTGATCCGGTTACGCGTTTTTTAGGACATTTCAGTGTCATCAATAGACGTACAGTCTGTTCAGCAGGTAGAAGTGTTGTGAAACTTGTTGTCAATTATTCTGACAAGTAATAAGTTATTTAAAAACCACTCCAGTAGCTTTTGTGTCCATGAGTTCTGGGTCTCACTTTAGCGTCTGCGGTCGCGTCTTCTTGCCACGTGTGTTGTCTCCCAGAGCACTATCAATGTCAGCATGCACCATCTCGGCCTAAAACACAAACACACACGTATGGTTTTAGTGAAAGCAGCTCTCGGTAGTGTTTATCATTATACCGTGAGGGCGTAATTGTCCGTTTTTAAGCTTTTTCATAATAGTCAGGTATTTCTGGAAAATTAAAGAGATGACGTTTCCACAGGTTGAACATTTTGCCTGTATGTACATTAGTGTCTATGTTTTGCTGCTACTTGGAGATACAACATTTCTCGAAATGTCTGCGAAATAATAACAGCACATGATGAAACCTAATTTCATGCATTTTAAAGTATCATGATAATTTTTTGTTATGGAAGTATACGGCCTATACAAGTTTGTGTTTGTGTGAGTCTCACCTCCACTTCGTCGCAATAGAAGAAGTGAATGTCTGGTTTGTGTTGTTCATTGTCCTGACAGATGAGCATAAGGACGGAGGGGTATCTTGTCTGGTTCAGCAGTGTCTGACAGTGATGGACTGTGGCCAGAGGAAAGTTTTCAAGCTCTTCCTAAGAGAAAGAAAGAGAAACAGAGATCAGGAGGATTAGACCTTCAAAACAAACTTCAATATTATCTAACCCTAAATGGCTTGCAAAAAATATACACGATAATATACAAAATAAACATGATTCTTAAATATTCTTAAAAAACAAATCATTTTACTGTGGAAATGTTAATGTTTCTAAAAAAATTATTTTATTTCATTTCATTTCATTTCATTATTTAATTTAATTTAATTTATTTATTTAATTTTATATTTATTTTGTATATTTATATTTTATTGCAACAATTAAATAAACTTAGATTAAAATAAAATAAAGCTGACGACCTTTGTCTCTAAAAACAATGATTATAATTATTAATGAGGTCAAAGATCTGGTAATGTTGGCACTTATTACATATTACCTGAATAATGACGTCACAATAAGACTCATTTCACATGATTCACACGGATGAAATGCTCCCTATCCAGTTATTCCAGATCAGATCGGACTGCACTTGGCCGTAGAGTCAGAGGAAGCTTTGTTCAACGGACAGGTGTGGAACATGCTTAAATCGGTTCTCACTGCATGATCTCAAGTGTGTGTTTAACTTTTTTATTGAGAATTAAGATGCAAATTGGTTTTAAACTGGTAAAAACTTGCAAGCTCAGAATCATATACGATCTTCAATGAGACAAAATGGACCAGACTAGATTGTGAAAAGGCTGCTTGTTAACATTGGTACAGTACATTGCCCAATAGTCCGCTATTGGACAATGTATATTGTATATTGTAATGTATAGTCAATAATTGGGTAATAGATTACGTCAGCAGAAAAGGACAGTACATTATGTAGAAAGATTACAAAGACAAAAAATATTTTCTTTGGAATAACATACACCAATAAAACTTTAACAATAAGACCAGGAACATGGATTAAGGAAGTAAATAGGGTCCATTTTGATTTCATATCAACTTTATGAAAGTCTATTGTGCTAATTTCTGACTATGTGAACACACAAGGAAAGATCACACTCACCTTGGTCTCACAGTCCAGGAGTTTGATGGAATTTTCCGTCACCTGCAGCAGCATTTCCTGTGTCCAGATTTTGTCTTTGGAGTCCAGCAGTTTTAGCTTCTTAATGGCATCATCTACCGTAGCGATGGACTCGGTTTTGTCCATGATGAATGTAGAGAGATGCTGCAAACATACAAATAGACGAGTGTGTCATTGCTAGAATGATGCAATGCAAACAAATGCGATTTGGTTCATCACATCCGATCTGTATGATGGATTGTGGCCCTGTTATTTTGCATGTGCAGCAAATAAGATCTGTTCAGACAATCTTCTAGTGCATAATAATATAATAGTGCTATAGTAATGATGTCAGCACAATGCCAAGAGTTTTTCATACAACAATTGACAGACAAAAGAACATTTTAGCGAGCCACCTGAGGGAAAATATGCAACAGTTTTTTAACCCCCTGGGGTCGACAAACGTGCCCACGTGTTTTGGTGGGGTTTTTTCACACAGAAGCAATATCGACTTAAACTATTCAGGTGGCGATGGACTCGGTTTTGTCCATGATGAATGTAGAGAGATGCTGCAAACATAAAAATAGACAAGTGTGTAAGGTGTGCATTGCTAGAATGATGCAATGCAAACAAATGCAATTTGGTTAATCACATCTGATCTCTATGGAAGCCCGTTTCCGCCACAATTGAGTAAAAAGATATAATTCTTTAAGTCATAATAATGAGAAACTTTCTCGTAATAATGACTTAACATCTCATAATAATGAGAAACTTTCTCATAATAATGAGAAACTTTCTCGTAATAATGACTTAACATCTCATAATAATGAGAAACTTTCTCGTAATAATGACTTAACATCTCGTAATAATGAGAAACTTTCTCATAATAATGACTTAACGTCTCATAATAATGAGAAACTGTCATTACGACGCATTGTGCGCTTCCGCCACACTATCTACTGAGGCGCCGGTGTTGCTGATGCTGATTCATGCAAACAGTGGGCCTCCGTCGAAGCCCATTTCCTATGGAAGCCCATTTCCGGCACATAAGAAAACATACTTAAATCATAATTTCAAAATCGAAATTATGACTTGCTGCTCATTGATCTGCCGCGACCCGACACAGGATGAATTGTGAACACATTAAGGAGTATTTTAACTGTGGTTTTAGCTACTAATGATTAAATTATTGCCTTATTATCTGAATGGCATTGAATAGCCTATCTCTGAGCAAACGCGCTCTTGAGAGGATTTTAAGTAAGAACAAGCTTTGGCGCAGAAAGAACAGAACAGAGGTGGCTGCATGAGGTGGCAACATTGATTGAACAACTTCAAACCTCTGGCCAATGTCATGATTATTGATATGCACACACGCGTATCACGCACGCACGCACGCACACACACTCACACACACACACACACACACACACACACACACATGTTGGTTGGATGGTGTTGTAACCGACAGGGAAACAGTGAGTTCTGCTGCCAAACAGTTGCAACAGAAATATGAGGTTGTGATCGGGCAGCAGTTTTCATTCAACAGTAAATATAGCTTATACTCCTGTAAAAATGATATTGTATGTTTCAATAAATGGCGCACGTGACAAATTCAACCAGAGTAGCCTATTTAATCAATATCAGAATCAAAAGGAGCTTTATTGCCAAGTAGGCTATGTTTGCACACACAAGGAATTTGTTTTGGTGACAGAGGAAGCTACACAGAGACAACAGTACACAGATAGTAAAATAAAAAATAAATAATAAAAATAAATTAATAAGATAGCACATATAATGCTTGCTGCCCGCCTCGCTTGATGTGCTGGAAGTTGCTGCCCGCATGTGCAAATTGCGCATGCGTGGATTAAGTCATAATTACGAGAAAGTTTCTCATTATTACGAGAAAGTTTCTCATTATTATGAGTAAGTTTCTCATTATTACGAGATATTATGTCATTATTATGAGAAAGTTTCTCATTATTATGACTTAAAGAATTATATTTTTTTACCCAATTGTGGCAGAAACGGGCTTCCATAGATCGTCTCGGTTACGTATGTAACCCTCGTTCCCTGAGGAGGGAACGGAGACGTAACGTCAGTGACTGACGAATGGGGGTTTCGCTTAGAAGCCTATCATCTTCGAGATCTAGAAAACGCCCAATGGCAGCGCCAATGCCATGGGCATGCGGAATTTGCATAGCGTAACTCCGCCCCACAGCGTGGGTATATAAGGAAGTACGCTGGCAACATCGCATTATGTTTACCTGCTGAGGAGCCAAGACTGAACTCCCGGCTGTTCCAGCGGTACAGCGGAAGTGGCAGAGGGACGTTACGTCTCCGTTCCCTCCTCAGGGAACGAGGGTTACATACGTAACCGAGACGTTCCCTTTCGTTCAGTCACTCCGAGTAACGTCAGTGACTGACGAATGGGGGTCCCAATATAATCACGCCACTCGGCTGTCATCCAGTGCCCTGCGTAAGCGTGAGCTCCCTGTCGTAAGCTAGTACGGACGAAGGACTCCCACTTAACACAGGAATACCAAGGTACACTGGGAAGCATATTCCAGGTGGAAGTATGCGCCAAATGCCTACCCGTAGGGAGGACTTAAGAACACATATGACCCGCTCAGGGCTACATATGGGAAACTCTGGGGTAACCAGCCGAAGGTGGAAGAATTTTACCCCCAGGGGTGGCAAGGGGCTTGCCAAGGGAAAGACACCTGCTCAGGGAGACTTACAGTGGGAATACACATGTGGGGGTCGCCCAACGGGGGAACCATGCACACGGTGGCACCTAGCCAACACGAGGGCCTGAGCGAGTGGGCAGACGTACTGGTGTCGGCATCAACAGTGCTGGAGGAACTCAGGGCTTCAGGGAAACTACCTGAGGAAAATATCGCACGTATCCAGTCCGTGGAGTGGAATGGCGAGCAAGCGAAGACACCTGAGCCTAGTCCATTACCGGCCACTAGTAGAGGCGAGTACAAGAGAGGACACTGGCTCCACTCGGAGATTATAGAATCTGGCGAATGTGTTGGGTGTCGCCCAGCCTGCAGCTCTGCAATGTCTGTTAGCGAGGCGCCATGCGCTAGATCCCAAGAGTGAGCCCTGACCCCTAGGGGGCATGGACGCCCCTGCGTCAGGTAAGCCAAAACAATGGCGTCCACTATCCAGTGAGACAACCTTGCTTGGAGAGAGCCTTTCCCTTCAGCTTCCCACCATAACAGACAAAGAGCTGGTCTGAGGTCCTGAACACTGCGTTCTGTCTACGTAAGCACGGAGGGCGCGTACTGGACAGAGCAGTGCCAAGGCTGGGTCTGCCTCCTCCAAAGGCAGCGCTTGCAGGTTCACCACCTGGAACGGAGTGGTGGGAACCTTGGGCACATATCCAGGCCGGGGTCTCAGGATCACGTGAGAGTAGGCCGGCCCGAATTCCAGGCACGCTTCGTCAACCGAAAATGCCTGCAGGTCCCCTACCCTCTTGATGGAGGCCAAGGCGATCAGGAGCTCTGTCTTTTCATAGACAGGAACTTAAGCTCTCTGACCGCAATGGCTCGAAGGGAGCCCTCTACAGAGCACTTAAGACTACTGAGAGGTCCCAAGAGGGTACGAGGGGAGCGCGAGGAGGATTCAGTCTCCTCGCTCCCCTCAGGAACCTGATGACCAGGTCGTGCTGACTTACCTTTTTCGTCTCCACAAGGTCGTGGTAGGCTGATATAGCGGCCACATAAACCTAGAGGGTGGAAGGAGACAGCCTTCGTTCCAACCCTTCTGGAGAAATGCGAGCACGGACCCGATCGGGCATTTTCAGGGGTCTTCTTGGCGAGAAGAACACCAGTGACGAAGAGGTTCCACTTCAACGCATAGGCGTGTCGTTTCTGTAGACAGGGCCCTAGCGGAAGTGATGGTAGCCACCACCTGAGGTGGTAGGGTACTCAAACCTGCCGCGTCCCATCCAGGAGCCACACGTGGAGGTTCCAAAGATCGGGACGCGGGTGCCAAAGGGTGCCCCGTCTCTGAGAAAGGAGGTCCTTCCTCAGAGGAATCGACCAGGGAGGGGCTGTCGCAAGGAGTACAAGTTCGGAGAACCAGGTCCGGCCGGACCAATACGGGGCGACCAAAAGGACCTGCTCCTTGTCCTCCCTGATCTTGCACAGAACCTGTGCAAGAAGGCTCACTGGGGGAAACGCATACTTGCGGAGGCCCCGCGGCCAGCTGTGCGCCAGAGCGTCCGTGCCGAGGGGGCCCTCGGTCAGGGAATAAAACAGGCGGCAATGGGAAGAGTCGTGGGAGGCAAACAGATCTACCTGTGCGTCGCCGAACTGTTCCCAAATCAGCTGAACCGTCTGGGGATGGAGTCTCCATTCTCCAGGAAGTGGCTGAAGCCGTGAGAGCTCGTCGGCTGCACGGTTCAGGACTCCCGGGATATGGATGGCACGAAGGGACCTCAGGTGCTTCTGACTCCATAAGACGAGATGGCGGGCGAGTTGAGACATGCGGCGGGAACGCAGACCACCCTGGTGGTTGATGTACGCTACTGTGGCCGTGTTGTCTGACCGGACTAGCACGTGTTGACCCTTGAGCAGCGCTCGGAAGCGGTGCAGGGCGAACCGTACTGCCAGCAACTCGAGGCAATTGACATGCAGGAGGCGCTGGGGTCCTGTCCAGGAGCCCGCGGCAGCATGTCCATTGCACATGGCACCCCAGCCCGTGGTGGAGGCATCTGTTGACACAACAATATGCCTGGAAACTCGTTCTAAGGACACACCGGCCCGTAGAAAACTGAGGTTCGACCACGGGGTGAGGGTCTGCAGGCAGGCCCGAGTCACTGGGACCGGAGCGTGCCCGACTGCCATGCCCATCTCGGGACTCGATCGCGAAGCCAGTGCTGAAGCGGTCTCATATGAAGCAATCTGAGCGGCGTTACCGCGGCTGCAGATGCCATATGCCCCAGGAGCCTCTGAAATAACTTCAGTGGAACCGCACTCTTGCTCCTGATTTGACGGAGGCAAGTCAGCAGTGACTGCGCGCGCTCGCTCGTAAGCTGCGCGCACCTGGCGACCGAGTCGATACTGAGAAAAGAGATCCTCTGCACTGGCAGAGTTTGCTCTTTTCTCAGTTGACCCGAAGGCCCAGACGAGCTAAGTGCTGGAGCACCAGGTCTCTGTGTTCGCACACCTGCTCTCGAGAGTGACTCAGGAACAGCCAGTCATCGAGGAAGTTCAGGATGCGAACCCCGTGTTGCCTGAGTGGCACAAGGGCTGCCTCGACAATCTTCGTAAAAGACGCGAGGGGACAGAGCTAGCCCGAATGGGAGGACCGCGTACTGATATGGAAGTAGGCGTCCTTCAGGTCGATCGCTGCAACCCAATCTACTGGACGAACGCATTCGAAAAGGCGCTTCGCTGTCAACATCCTGAACGGAAGCCTGTGAAGGGATCGGTTCAGGACGCGCAGGTCCAGGATCGGTCGTAACCCACCGGTTTTCTTGGGTACAATGAAGTAAGGGCTGTAGAAGCCGGACTTCATCTCGGCTGGAGGGACAGGCTCGATCGCACCCTTCGCCAGCAAGGTAGCAACCTCCGCACGCATGACAGGGGCGTTGGGCCCCCCATGGTGTGGCGGACTCCCCGGAGCGGGGAGGAGCCTGAGCGAACTGAATCGCATAGCCGAGCCTGATGGTCTTCTCGACCCAGCGGAACAGTCCGGGAAGCTCTAGCCAGGCTCCCAAAAACTGCACCAGCGGGGTCGTGCGGACCACAGACGTACCCCGGGTGGGGCAGCGAGGCGGCGTGACCGGCCCGGACGTGGGAGGCGTAGCGTCCCGGTGTGGGGGCACGGTCATCAGCCGCGTCCTGACAGAGGAGACCAGGGAAGGACGCGCGTTCCACTGGGGTCTGCTCTGAGAGGAGACTGGCGTTAGAGAGGGACGAGAGTGGCGTGGCCCGGGGGCGGCGCACACTGCCATCGGTCTCTGGGTGCTCAGGGATGGGTGAGTTAGTTCTTCCAATAGGGTGCTGCTGACCTGGGGGCCAGCAGCTGAACAGAAGATTCTCCCCCGGCCCTCCACCGGGGGAAGGAGTGGCCCTGCTACCAACTCCTTGGAAGAACTGCCCATCCCTGAGCTGTCCGCGTAGGCGGGCTGCGGGGCTGGGAGCGGATGGGGGCGCCTTCCTGCGACCATCCCTACGGCGCGGCCCGGAAAGGGCGGCGGGAGGGTCGAAGCCGCAGGAGGGCGCCCTCGGCGGCAAGCAGACTGAGGCGACTGAGCCTGCGGCTGAGTAACAGCCGCCGGGGCAGTACGTTTAACGGCCTTAGTCTGCTACTGGACGGCCGAGAACTGTTGGGCGCAGTTCTTGGCCGTGCCGCCGAAGAGGCCGGCCTGGGATATGTGAGCGTTGAGGAACCGGGTTCGCTCAGCCTCTCTCATATCGACCAGGCTGAGCCTCGTCTCTCCTGGACCACAGCTGTGGACATCACCTGACCCAGGGAGCGCACGGTCACCTTCGTCACCCGGAGGGCGAGGTCGGTGGCGGCACGCGGCTCATTAAGAGCCCTGGGACAGCTCTACCCTCGTGCATGCCACGAGCATCCTGGCCTGGAAGACCTGAAGGATGGCCATGGCGTGCTGAGAGGCGGCGGCCTGCCCCGCAGCTCTGCAGTCCCTCGCCACCAGAGTAGACGAGAACTACAGGCCTTGGAGGGGTGCTTAGGATCACCGCGCCACATTGAAGCACTCTGTGCAAGAGGGGGGGGTGTGGCCCGAGGAATACTCGTCGGGGTTTATGCCACACCGCAGCCCTCAGGTCACCCTGGCCACCAGCCAAACATCCCGTCACGTGGAGAGGATAACTGGGGTGTGGCAGAGGGGACTCTCCCTCCATACGGGGGTCATTGAGTCTCGACCGTGATTGCAACTGAGCGTCAACAGGGGGGACCCCAGTGTACCCTTGGCCGCGGCTGTCAACTCCGGGTCGGACTCGGGCAATGCTGGCACGCCCGAAGGCAGCAGCATAGCAGAATCTTCATCCCCAGAGGACTCCAGCCCACCTTGAGATGCGGCGATCGACATCTCATCACCAACTGGAGCGCCGAACGAAACACACGGGGCGTCCGCAGACGGTCCCGCTGCTTCAGTCCGATCACTCGCGGGTAGCGATGTGCGAGAGGGGGGTGTGGCCCGAGGAATGATCGTCGGGGTTATGCCACACCGTAACCCTCAGGTCACCCTGGCCACCAGCCAAAGTACCATCTCTCTCGGAGACGGTAGATTGGGGTGTGGCAGAGGGGACTCTCTTTCCTTGCGGAGGTCATTGAGTCTCGACCGCAACATCGCGATGGTCATGTTGCCGCAGTGAGAACATGACGCATCCACAAATGCTGCTTGAACGTGCTGAAGCCCAAACACGTCACGCAGCGATTGTGCCCATCAGATGGCAACAGAGATCGACCGCACCCAGAAGTGCACGGGCAAACCGTCTTTAAAAAGACGTGCCACATGCGAGCTCTTTTGTGAGAGGGAGCTTCACAGCGATGCCGAAGCGCCCAGGGAACGAATACCAGCTGGATGCAGATCACTGCACAGATCAGCAGGCAGGAAGTAAACACTCGCTGGAACGCGCCGTAACACCAACACCGACTGGAAAGCTGTTCGTCTCGAAGAAGCTTGACGATATACTCAAAAAGGCTTAAGGAGTGAAGAGATAGATGCTCTTGGCTCCGAAGCAGAAACATAATGCGATGTTGCCAGCGTACTTCCTTATATACCCACGCTGTGGGGCGGAGTTACGCTATGCAAATTCCGCATGCCCATGGCATTGGCGCTGCCATTGGGCGTTTTCTAGATCTCGAAGATGATAGGCTTCTAAGCGAAACCCCCATTCGTCAGTCACTGACGTTACTCGGAGTGACTGAACGAAAGGGAACTGTATGATGGATTGTGGCACTGTTATTTTGCATGTGCAGCAAATAAGATCTGTTTATTCAGACAGTCTACTACTGCAGAATAATATAATAGTACTATAGTAATGATGTCAACACAATGCCAAGAGTTGAGACAAAAGAAAATGTGAGACAACTGAGAGAATGAACAAAAGAAAATGTTGGCGAACCACCTGGGGGAAAATAAGCAACAGCTTTTTAACCCCCTGGGGTCGACAAACACACCAGCACGTTTTGGTGATTTTTTTTCACATTGCAGCAAAATCGACTTAAAATATTCTGTCTTATATGGTCATACAGATAAAAGCACTACATTCAAAACTGTAAAGGGTTTTACAAACTTTTATTTGTGTCCACTTACAATCAAAACAAAATGTACTTTTGTAAAAAAAAAAAAAAAAAAGAACACAAACAGGGTGTGCTTTCTGCCGTCTCAGTCTCTGTGAACTTTTTTCTGGAGCGCGTCACAAAAATGAAACAAAACTCAGCGAATACTTGTCACACAAACATGAGAGATATTTCTTTAAAGAGCTTGAATTGTCTGATTTGAATTGACTTTTAAGTGAAGTAAGTCATATAGAAAACATATATTCACTGTTTATGTAATCCGTATAAAACGAACGAGAGCTACAATTTTCCAGTCTCAGCTAATTATCTATAATGTGTCCACTCCCACATGCAGCGCAGGCTATTCATACGGTAATCGTCCATGTGAGCCACGCAAACTTTTAAACGCCCCAATCACCTCGATAAACAAAGCATCAAGCTTCGTCAGATTCATCTACTTTTCATTGAGTTTGGAAGAAGACGCGCTGAGGAATAAGCCTTGAATTTACCTCAGAAGAAGAAGAATGCGATTGATCCAGCGGGGATATCATTTCTGACCAGTAAGTCATTTATTCTTACTGACATTAGTTAACGTGTTAACGTTACATAAACTTGTACACATTTTACTAGTTGAACTATGTTGTACGACACAAGGAAGTTTTTTTGCTCTATAATATAAAACATAGTACCATATAAAAGTAATTTGAGTGTTTACACTGTAACATGGTGAATATTAGAATGTTTCGACCAGTGTTTACTGTGAATTACTGTGTTTGTGAATATCTGCTCAAACGTAGATGTTTATAATGTGCTAAACAATAATGTTTCATAGTGAGGAGGAGAAGCAGTGTGATCAGAGCGGCTCGATTGGTTCAGTAAATGCTGCTCCATCTATGCAAGCACTGTGAGTTTGAGTCATTTATGACGTGCATTTGAAAAGCACAACGCGCCAAACATTACATGTTTTAACACCAAACTCACTTCATAACATCAGTCGAGTGTTTGAAATAACTTCCATTTGCAATCTGAAGTGGCTTCTTATCACAGAACGAGGCAGACAGTATATTATCATGTAGTATTCTATAGTGTAATTAATGCTATGTCGATTAGCATTGCATTATAAATATATTTTGTTCTCATTAAGCATTCATGCATATAAATGTATAAAATGTGCAAAACCACTGACTTGTTCATCTATTCTATATTCTCTATACAGTAAATGTATAACTGACTATAAGAGGAAAGTGAGAGCAAAAATGAGTGATTTTGGACAATTAAAGGCACTTTGGCACAAATATGTTTTAAATGTTTTTCATCCCAAATGATGCAAAAACTGGCAGTTGATCTGACTATTTAGACAATTTAGGAGATATTAAACTGAGATATTAAAGAGATCTTATTATTGATTTTCAGTAGTAGATAATCAGGTGAATGTCCTGATTGTCTAAAACATACCTACATATTGTCTCTTTCTAAATGTCATAGGGTGTTGCTCTGTGTCAGCTTCTTAAAAGAATGAATTGTTATGTTGATTGAGTGACTAATGTTAGCACACCTCCTTATAATATTTTTATATCCACTTGGGCACTTTAACCACACCTGTGTGTGTGTGTGTGGGGGGGGGGGGGGGGGGGGGTGTTGGTGGGTGTGTGTTTACATGTCACAATACTATGTGACAAACAGTGATCCCTACCCATCAAAGAAAACAAATTATTTAAAGCATCATGTATGTTTAATAAACAGATTAAGATCTCAGCATAGCTGCCATGGATTAACCAGACAATCCACCCACAAACATGTTTATTGACACATTTGATCAGACAGGGGGTGGAAAGACTTTAACAGGATGTAGTCCAACCAACTTCAACTGCACAAAGGGAGGTTTAATTTATATTTGCTTGCTTTAAGATATATGCACAAATATAATCTGTTTACAAGAGGGTAGGTCAGTGTTTTTGATGTTTCATTATAGGTCCTTCAGATCAATGATTTGCTTTCTGGGCTATTTAAAGTGCCAGAACATAGATGGTTTTCTAAGAAAGGAAAAAAAAAAAACACTCATACACTCATACACCCATACACCCTAGCAACCACCTAGAACCACCAAGCACCCTACCATCCACCTTGCCCTAAAACCACTCAAACAGCCTAGCAACCCCATAACAGTGGCCTAAAAACACCCCAAAACCCTAGTAACCAGCTATCAATCTCCAAAGACCACACAAACACCCTAGCAACCAGCTATCAATTACCTAAAAGCACTCAAAACCCTAGCAACCACCTAGAATTGCCCTAAAACCACTCAAGCACCATAGCAACCCAATAGCAGTGGCCTAAAAAACACCTCAAAACCCTAGTAACCAGCTATCAATCCTTAAAGCCACTCAAACACCCTAGCAACTAGCTATCAATGACCTAAAACCACTCAAACACCCTAGCAACCCCCTAGCAGTGGCCTAAAACCTCTCAAACACCTAGCATCCAGCTATCAATGAACTAAAACCACTCAAAACCCTACCAACCACCTAGAATTGCCCTAAAACCACTCAAGCACCCTAGCAACCCCCTAGCAGTGGCCTAAAACTTTGCAAACACCCTAGCAACCAGCTATCAATAACATAAAACCACACAAACACCCTAGCAACCACCTATAATTGCCTTAAAAATACTCAATCACCCTAGCAGCCCCCTAGCAGTGGCCTAAAACCTCTCAAACACCCTAGTAACCAGCTATCAATGACCTAAAACCACTCAAACACCCTAGCAACCCCCTAGCAGTGCCCTAAAACCACTCAAGCACTCTAGCAACCACCTAGAATTGCCCTAAAACCACTCAAGCACCCTAGCAACCCCCTAGCAGTGGCCTAAAACCTCTCAAACACCCTAGCAACCAGCTATCAATGACCTAAAATCACTCAAACACCCTAGCAACTTAAAAACAACCCAGAACACATATTGGCGGTGAGTTCTTCTACACAGACATTTCCTTCAGATAAACGTAAAAATCTTATCATGTACACCACTTTCAAGACCTTCTAAGATCTTTTTGTTCCTTTGGCCAATTTTTTAATAATCTTTTCAATTTGTAATAAGTTTTGCTTAGATTTTTAATGAAAGAAATACTGTGAATGTGGTTTAAAATAAAAGCCTTATGTGCCTAAACTCAGATCATGATGCTTCTGATATAACAAGAGTGTGTAAGCATTCGAGACCTGATATGACTGCTGCTGGCGTAGGCGTTTTATCAACATTATGCGTGTATGAGAGCAAGAAAAAGAGATAAGAGAGACAATATAGCCAATAAGTGAAGGGTGAAAGTAAGGAAAAATAGACCAAGGAAAATAATGCATTTAGATCAGAACAAAGTTCAACAGAACGTCTTGAGTCAGACCTGGATCAACGTGCAGTTTGATTAGCGTTTTTGGAAATTAAGCACTTGTTCTGCTGGGGTTCTTTCAGATTGCAGGTGCATACAAGGCATCAGTGCATTTCGACCAATCAAATTCGAGGATCAGAACTAGCCATTGTATAATGCAAATTTCAGATTGCATTATCTCGGTTGACAACAGCTCCGATGGAGGTTAACGCTGCCCTGACAAATCTGATCAAGTGACCTGATAGCTTTATTACGATATCAAGTCATCAGTTGAATCACGTTAAATATTAAACCAAACTCTCGGTGGTGAGGCTTAGCTAATCAACAAGCTTAGGGAGAAGAAACAGAATTAAAAGAGTTTAGCATCTCGCTCACCTGCACATGGTACTGCGACGTCTCTTGCATGATGACATTCGAGTTTGAGTACTTCTTTCGTTGTTCTAAAAGAAAAAGAGACACAAAAAATGACACATGAGACACACTATATTCACAGACTTGCTAGAGGAAAAAGACGCTATCTTGAGTTCCTCGTATGCAAAGTAAGATATTCATGCAACGAATATAAATACCCAAGCTGTATGTGCAGACAAACACACACTAACCTGAAGAGTGCCACATTTTGGTGTATGGACCGTCTCTAGATCACTTAAGTGAGACGTTTCATGTACATGAACAGACAAACTGATGAAACACCAACATTTGCATTATAATCGATTCCATGAAACACCATGACGTATCAATAGAGTTAGCAATACAATGCTTGTTTACGAGTCAAAATCATATGAGATAAGACTCATTACAGGCATAAAAATTCTCTTACCTTTCAAACCAATGGATTAAAATTCAACTTCCTGTTTACAAATCTGCATTAAACATCGCCATTGTGTTATAAAATCTGTTGGCTTCCAGCAGTAATGCTCGAACCGATGGACTTACGGAGAGGAAATGTTCTGACCGGCTGGAATCGTGTTTCACCTGCCTTTTTTATGCGAGGTCAAAAGTCAAGCCGTGTAACACATGTAAACCCTTCCTCCCCTCTCTGTCTATGACTTCAATATCATATCGCTGTTTGTTTTACAGCAGTCCTATAAATCAGCTCAGCGCTGCAAGTTGCACAAACACTCGACTTCACGTTTGCTTTAGAACGGATCGAGTCATACCCAAATTTCAGTGCTCATATGTTGCTCTTTTATTGCTCAGGAGACAAACTTTGGTATCTTTTGCACAGTTTGAGACATTCTTGAGATCTCTTCTGACCTCTAGAGGAGAAACATAATTTTGATTTTGTGAGGCGTCTCTCTTGGGCAACACTTGAAGACTACAGTAAATGACTCAGTTAAGGTTTAGAAGGCATTTAACAGACATATTAAGTTTAGTTCAAGGTTAAAGCGTGTAATCAAAGGCGATTCTCTGTTGAAAACATGTTTTAGTTCAGGACTATGTTTATGGTGTTCTTCTGAGTTCTAGTTATAGAGTTCTAGTTCGCTGTAAGAATAATGATAACAGGTTATGGTGTGTTTAAAATAGTTACATAAACACCGGTATGGATGGGTGGCATGATGTCATGGAGACTGAATATTTTTGAGGGTTTGTCTCTCTCACTAGTTGATTTATTCAATAAGCCAATCAAATGTAATATTGGAAATATTAATGAATCACTGCAGCTGACGACTAAAAATAGTGATGGAATGGTTATGGAATGCCAACAGAGAGTTTATGTACATTATATTACCATTATTGGCGCATTTAGACTTTTTTTTACATGTTATTTTTCTTAATTACTTAATTTAATTATTATTTATTTTCCCTATTTTTATTTATTTATGCTCAATTTGTTTTGATAGCTATTTTCCTATTTCTAATGATAATGCATTATTTTTAATTTAATTTAATTATTTTGGAAATATCATTATTTGTAATAAAATTCAATGAAATGTATGCACTATAACACCAGAGACACAAATGTCAAATATACACAAATACACAAATATAAATAATGCTATTTACAACACTAACCACACGTACACAATAATACTAACCCTACAATGCCGTTTAAATTTGTTACATTTAATATTATTCTTTAAATTAAATAAAAAATAAATAAAATAAAATAAATTGAATTGAATTAAATTATTTTGTATTTTTATTTATTTAATATTATTCTTTAAAATAAAATACAATAAAATATTTTGGAAATATCATTATTTGTAATAAAATTAAATGAAATTCATGCAATATAAGAACAGAGAAATGTACTAGGGTTGTATATACTATATACCGTATATTTATTTATATACTCAAATATAAATAATGCTATTTACAACACTAACCATATACACACTAACCTTACAATACTGTTAAAAAAAAATTACTGCCCCCAAACTTTTGAACGGTACTGTACACTGTACAATATAAAATAATATTTAATTTGATCACTTTTTGCACCAAAATTATATAGGCCTACCATTATTGCACTAATACAGTCAAGCGAGAGAGAGACAGAGATAGTGGGAGAGAGGGTCATCGCCCTGCGTGAGTCTCTGGGGTTAAATGACCAGAGCTAATCATTACCTCTAAATGAGCACATGTTCTTATCAGCTGCTTCACGGGATCACATATCAGAGGTACATTCTCTCACAGCCCCTCCTCCGTTTATCTCTCTCTCCATTTCTCCATCTCTCCAGGAAGTCTTCTTCACACTCTTTCCTTTCTTCCTGTTGCATGGAGAGAGTCCGAACGGTTTGCGCCACGGCATCTTTGTGTAAGTCGAGCTGCGCGCATGCGTTATTCATGTCTGACATTTACTCCAAACGCTTCACAGCATGTCGACAGCTCACGACGAGCGAGATCTAAATGCTGCGTGGGACAAACTCCAGCCTCTCACGGCCGAGAGGGATTCTGGGTTGACGATTATTGTGCTAATTTAACACTAGCAATTAAACTCACACCTGCAGTTTACCTGAGACGAACCTCGACCGACTTTTCTGGAAACTGAAGCTCCACTAAAGAAAATGTGATCTCTTTAATATCTTCAGTGTAGATAGACAGAAATGAAATGAAGGTTTAGTCTTCGGCTAAATTTTACACCTGAGAAAAAGATTTAGTTAAGGTCTCAAAAGTGTCTCAAACTGTGCTCAGATACCAAAGCCTGCCATAACAGATGGAGATCTCAATATGAACTCAAACATTTCTCATTGAATGATCTGAGCTACTTTCTACATTCATTTTATAGCACTGTGTGCTAAAGTACTGTTAACACTAAGAACGATAACTATAACAATAAAAATACAGTTATAAAAATAGTTCTAAATATAAAAGAATACCAGAGTCGACACCACAACTACAACAATAACGGCACAGAGAAACAATATCATTGGAATCACTTTCAAAATGATTTTTTTCCAGCTGATGAACGATAAAAACATTGACAGCCAATCAGAATCCATCCTGCTTTAAAGAGCTTGAGCATTTAAAGTGACAGACGACAAAACTGCAGCGCATGCTTACAATAAACAGAACAATATTGTCTGCTGACACTAATATAGTTATCATTATTTTCATAGTTATCGTTCTTGGTGTACTCTAAAAAACTGGGTTATTTGTTCTACCCAAATCCTGGGTTGAGCCTTTTGGGTAATTTTTGGGGTTATTTTTTCAGTGTTTGGGTAGTTTTTGTGTTACCCAGCTCCCGGGTCAGACGTAACAACCCAGTGTTTGGGTAGTTTTTGTGTTACCTAGATCCTGGGTCAGACGTAACAACCCAGTGTTTGGGTAGTTTTTGTGTTACCCAGCTCCTGGGTCAGACGTAACAACCCAGTGTTTGGGTAGTTTTTGTGTTACCCAGCTCCCGGGTCAGATGTAACAACCCAGTGTTTGGGTAGTTTTTGTGTTACCCAGCTCCCGGGTCAGACGTAACAACCCAGTGTTTGGGTAGTTTTTGTGTTACCCATATCCCGGGTCAGACGTAACAACCCAGTGTTTGGGTAGTTTTTGTGTTACCTAGATCCTGGGTCAGACGTAACAACCCAGTGTTTGGGTAGTTTTTGTGTTACCCAGCTCCCGGGTCAGACATAACAACTCAGTGTTTGGGTAGTTTTTGGGTTACCCAGATCCCGGGTCAGACAATACAATACAATACATATACATAATATTTTTTGGGTTATTTTTTCAGTATTTGGGTAGTTTTTGTGTTACCCAGCTCCTGGGTCAGATGTAACAACCCAGTGTTTGGGTAGTTTTTGTGTTACCCAGCTCCCGGGTCAGACGTAACAACCCAGTGTTTGGGTAGTTTTTGTGTTACCCAGCTCCCGGGTCAGACGTAACAACCCAGTGTTTGGGTAGTTTTTGTGTTACCTAGATCCTGGGTCAGACGTAACAACCCAGTGTTTGGGTAGTTTTTGTGTTACCTAGATCCTGGGTCAGACGTAACAACCCAGTGTTTGGGTAGTTTTTGTGTTACCCAGCTCCTGGGTCAGACGTAACAACCCAGTGTTTGGGTAGTTTTTGTGTTACCCAGCTCCCGGGTCAGATGTAACAACCCAGTGTTTGGGTAGTTTTTGTGTTACCCAGCTCCCGGGTCAGACGTAACAACCCAGTGTTTGGGTAGTTTTTGTGTTACCCATATCCCGGGTCAGACGTAACAACCCAGTGTTTGGGTAGTTTTTGTGTTACCTAGATCCTGGGTCAGACGTAACAACCCAGTGTTTGGGTAGTTTTTGTGTTACCCAGCTCCTGGGTCAGACGTAACAACCCAGTGTTTGGGTAGTTTTTGTGTTACCCAGCTCCCGGGTCAGATGTAACAACCCAGTGTTTGGGTAGTTTTTGTGTTACCCAGCTCCCGGGTCAGACGTAACAACCCAGTGTTTGGGTAGTTTTTGTGTTACCCATATCCCGGGTCAGACGTAACAACCCAGTGTTTGGGTAGTTTTTGTGTTACCTAGATCCTGGGTCAGACGTAACAACCCAGTGTTTGGGTAGTTTTTGTGTTACCCAGCTCCCGGGTCAGACATAACAACTCAGTGTTTGGGTAGTTTTTGGGTTACCCAGATCCCGGGTCAGACAATACAATACAATACATATACATAATATTTTTTGGGTTATTTTTTCAGTATTTGGGTAGTTTTTGTGTTACCCAGCTCCTGGGTCAGATGTAACAACCCAGTGTTTGGGTAGTTTTTGTGTTACCCAGCTCCCGGGTCAGACGTAACAACCCAGTGTTTGGGTAGTTTTTGTGTTACCCAGCTCCCGGGTCAGACGTAACAACCCAGTGTTTGGGTAGTTTTTGTGTTACCTAGATCCTGGGTCAGACGTAACAACCCAGTGTTTGGGTAGTTTTTGTGTTACCTAGATCCTGGGTCAGACGTAACAACCCAGTGTTTGGGTAGTTTTTGTGTTACCCAGCTCCTGGGTCAGACGTAACAACCCAGTGTTTGGGTAGTTTTTGTGTTACCCAGCTCCCGGGTCAGATGTAACAACCCAGTGTTTGGGTAGTTTTTGTGTTACCCAGCTCCCGGGTCAGACGTAACAACCCAGTGTTTGGGTAGTTTTTGTGTTACCCATATCCCGGGTCAGACGTAACAACCCAGTGTTTGGGTAGTTTTTGTGTTACCTAGATCCTGGGTCAGACGTAACAACCCAGTGTTTGGGTAGTTTTTGTGTTACCCAGCTCCCGGGTCAGACGTAACAACTCAGTGTTTGGGTAGTTTTTGGGTTACCCAGATCCCGGGTCAGACAATACAATACAATACATATACATAATATTTTTTGGGTTATTTTTTCAGTATTTGGGTAGTTTTTGTGTTACCCAGCTCCTGGGTCAGATGTAACAACCCAGTGTTTGGGTAGTTTTTGTGTTACCCAGCTCCCGGGTCAGACGTAACAACCCAGTGTTTGGGTAGTTTTTGTGTTACCCAGCTCCCGGGTCAGACGTAACAACCCAGTGTTTGGGTAGTTTTTGTGTTACCTAGATCCTGGGTCAGACGTAACAACCCAGTGTTTGGGTAGTTTTTGTGTTACCCAGCTCCCGGGTCAGACGTAACAACCCAGTGTTTGGGTAGTTTTTGTGTTACCTAGATCCTGGGTCAGACGTAACAACCCAGTGTTTGGGTAGTTTTTGTGTTACCCAGCTCCTGGGTCAGACGTAACAACCCAGTGTTTGGGTAGTTTTTGTGTTACCCAGCTCCCGGGTCAGATGTAACAACCCAGTGTTTGGGTAGTTTTTGTGTTACCCAGCTCCCGGGTCAGACGTAACAACCCAGTGTTTGGGTAGTTTTTGTGTTACCCATATCCCGGGTCAGACGTAACAACCCAGTGTTTGGGTAGTTTTTGTGTTACCTAGATCCTGGGTCAGACGTAACAACCCAGTGTTTGGGTAGTTTTTGTGTTACCCAGCTCCCGGGTCAGACGTAACAACTCAGTGTTTGGGTAGTTTTTGGGTTACCCAGATCCCGGGTCAGACAATACAATACAATACATATACATAATATTTTTTGGGTTATTTTTTCAGTATTTGGGTAGTTTTTGTGTTACCCAGCTCCTGGGTCAGATGTAACAACCCAGTGTTTGGGTAGTTTTTGTGTTACCCAGCTCCCGGGTCAGACGTAACAACCCAGTGTTTGGGTAGTTTTTGTGTTACCCAGCTCCCGGGTCAGACGTAACAACCCAGTGTTTGGGTAGTTTTTGTGTTACCCAGATCCTGGGTAAGACGTAACAACCCAGTGTTTGGGTAGTTTTTGTGTTAACCAGATCCTGGGTCAGACGTAACAACTCAGTGTTTGGGTAGTTTTTGGGTTACCCAGATCCCGGGTCAGACAATACAATACAATACAATACAATACAATATTTATTTATAAAGCACATTTAAAAAACAACCAAGGCTGACCAATAACCGAACCTAAGATCAAGGAGTATTGAAAGCCTGAGAGAATAAATAGGTATTTAGAGCAGATTTAAAGGTGGAAATAGAGGGAGATAATCTGATGTGAAGAGGTAAACTATTCCAAAGTTTTGGACCTGCAGTCGCAAACGCACAAACGCCGCGTTTTTTAAGTCTAGATCTAGGCACGATGAGTAGACAGAGCTTACTGAATCTCAGAGTTCTATATGAAGTGTACGGACGGAGCAGATTAGTCAGGTACTGAGGGGCCAAATTGTTGAGGGATTTGTAAACATATAGAAGAATTTTAAAATCAATTCTAAATTTGACAGGTAGCCAGTGCAGTGCAGATAAAATAGGAGTAAATAGGGCTCATACTTGCGGGTCCCAGTGAGGAGTCTAGCAGCTGCGTTTTGCACTAGCTGTAGACGGGAGAGACACCATAATAAAGGGAATTACAATAATCTAAAAGTGTTGTTACAAAAGCATGAATCACTGTTTGGAGGTTACTCTGGGATAAAAACGGTTTCATTTTAGAGAGTTGGCGAAGACGAAAAAAGCATGATTTCACAACAGTACTGATCTGTTTATCAAATTTTAGGTTGTGATCAAACAGAACGCCTAGATTTCTAACGCATTGAGTTTCATATGGAGCAAGAGAACCACGATCAACATCAAACACACAGTTTTCCTTAGGCCCAAATAGAATTATTTCAGTTTTACTTTCGTTTAAATTTAGAAAATTACTTGAGAGCCAAAGCTTGAGTTCTTTTAAAAAGGCCAACAGCGGTTGTAAACAATTTTTATCGTTATGTTTTAAGGGAAAATAGATGAGTATCATCTGCGTATAGATGAAAGGATACTCCGTATTTGTTAAAAATGGAAGCCAAAGGTAGAATGTACAGGGTAAACAATACCGGCCCGAGGATTGATCCCTGAGGGACTCCACAATCAAGAGGTATACTTGAGGAGGACTGATGACCAATACGAACACTGAACCATCAGATAAGAATATCAGATAAGAACGGAACATGGTCGACCAAATCAAATGCAGCACTCAGATCTAATAAAACTAAAGCCATAGATTTCCCGGAATCAGTTTCTGTGAAAATATCGCTTGAAACTCTTAAAAGGGCAGATTCAGTACTGTATAAAGCTTTAAAACCAGACTTAAATGTTTCATGAAGAGAATTTACAGCCAAATAAGATTGTAATTGAGTCAGTACAACTCTCTCGAGGATCTTTGAGATGAAAGGTAAATTAGAAATAGGACGAAAGTTGGAAAGAGAAGAAGGATCAAGGTTTGGTTTTTTAAGATATGGCGTCACCACAGCGAGTTTAAGACTGTTAGGGAAGGAACCAGTAGACAAACATTTGTTAATAACCAATAACAGGCCAGGGCCAACTGTGTCCATGATTTGTCTCAGGAAAAGAGATGGAATAATATCCTGAGCACAAATAGTAGGTTTTAGTGACTGACAAAATTACAGGAAACTAGATCAATAGACTCAAACTCAGACCAGATGGAAGAACATAATGGAACATCATGCATAGTACATACTGAGTTAGACAACTGAGATCTTAAAGTTGTGATCTTATCTACAAAAAACATGCCAAATTTTTTCACAGAGAGAAGTAGAGGGCTCTAAAGTAGGGTGCACAGAAGGATTTAAAACAGAGTTAATAGTAGAGAAAAGAACTTGATGTTTATGACAATTGTTTGTGATAAGTTCAGAAAAATATTTACATTGTGGCCTTTGCAGCTTTCTGAAACATGTAATAAGAGTTTTTCAAAATTTCATAAGAAATCTGCAGTCTGTCCTTTTTCCATTTGCGTTCAGCCCGTCTACATACCCATCTAAGGGTATGTGTAGTGTCAGTGTGCCAGGGCACTGGTGCAGGCTTATGGTTTTTGTATTTCAAGGGCGCAATAGAGTTCATAATATCTGCACAGGTGGAATTAAAAAGATTTGCAAAAAGTGAGCATCAGCATCCAGACTACGCAGAGTAGAGTCTGACTCCAGAGAGTTTCGTATGTCATGGTAGGCTACAGAAAATTCTTCACTAGAACGCTGAGTAAGAGAACGAGTTAAGCATGCCAGCAAAGGATTTCTGAGGATTCGGCCAGTGAGAGGGACAGTAAAGAGTACAGGCCTGTGGTCAGAGAAAGATGCACTACAGATTTCAATGCTTGAAATAGAAAATCCATGGGTTAAAATCAAATCAAGGGTATGGCCATAAATATGTGTTGGACCAGAAACCCACTGAGTAAAGTCAAAAGACTCAATCAGATCTAAAAATGCAGAATATGGTTTAGAAGCACAGCAAACATGAATGTTAAAATCACCCAACAGTAATATTTTCTCATGCCTAGTAACTAAATCCCCCATTAGTACAGCAAATTCACTTAAAAAGTCCTTGTTTTGCTGAGAAGGTATATTAGAGCTATAACAATGGGGTTTACTAAGACTAGTTGTATGAGTTGTACCTCAAAACTGTGGTATGAGCCAGTAGGTAGAGATCGACAGTGAAATGTGTCTTTAAAAACAGTAACGAGACCCCCACCGCGACCAGACAAACGTGGGGAGTTTAAAAAACGTACTCGGTCACTTAACGTAACCTTGGTTCCCTGAGATAAGGGAACGAGTACTGCGTCTTGCTATACGAAATGGGAATAATTCCTTTTCTCGAAATACTGAAGCATTTGTAAAATCACGCAGTGCTACTGCACAGCCAAAACAGTTTGTAATGCTGTAATGCCATAAAAGTCAGGTTATAAGCGACGATCACCCGTTGTTAGCGCCATTGCACGGCCGTCTACGCAGTACTCGTTCCCTTATCTCAGGGAACCAAAGTTACGTTAAGTAACCGAGTATGTTCCCTTTCGAACGGTCAGTCGTACTGAGTCTTCCTAGACGCAATGGAAACCTGTTTAATCCCGCCGTGCTATGATAAGCACAATGACATGTACTCCCTCAGGTTCAACACTTATTAAAAATGGCCCAAGACAAGTTATTGACATATCATGATATATATATATACATACCTGACCTGTTGATTGAGCCATCTCGACCTGAGCCCGCCTTGGCGGTTTATGTAGGAAACCACTGTCGTGTTGTCCGTATGGACTAGGACGTGATGACCCGAAAGACCAGAAAGGTCTTGAGGGCTAGCACTACTGCCAACATTTTCAGGCAGTTGATGTGCAACCGTGACTCCGTGCTCGACCATGAGCCGAGGGCCGGTTCGCCCTCGCACAGAGCACCCCAACCCGTGTTGGAGGCATCCGTGGTGACCACCATTCGTCTGGAAACTGTCCCCAAGCTCACCCCCGACTCGTAGAGGCGGGGATTCGACCACAGGGCCAGGGCTTTGATGCAGCCGCGGCCCACCTTGATCCAAAGCTGGCCTGAATGCCACGCTCGGGGAGGAATCCGTGATTTCAGCCAGTACTGCAGGGGGTGCATGTGCAGCATGCCCAGCGGAAGTACTGAAGAAGCTGATGCCATAAGGCCTAGCATTCTCTGAAAAATTCTCAGGGGTCTGTTGGTTCCCGTTTTGAACGAGTGTGCAAGCTGCTGTGTAGTCAGAGCGCGTTCGTTCGACAGCCACGCCCTCATTTGGGCTGAGTCTAAAATCGTCCCCAGGAAAGAGATTCTCTGCCTGGAAAGCAGCAAGCTCTTGGCTATAATTATTCTGAGACCCAGGCATTCTAGATGGTTGAGTAGCACAGACTTGTGAGATTCTAGTTCTTCCTCTGACTGGGCCAGGATAAGCCAGTCGTCGAGGTAGTTCAAAATGCGCATTCCCGTTTGTCTCAAAGGGGAGAGAGCTGCATCCATACACTTTGTAAAAGTGCAGGGGGCCAGGGACAGACCGAATGGCAGGACTGTGTACTGGTAGGCCTTCCCGTCGAACGCGAATCTCAAAAACGGTCTGTGACGGGGGATAATTTGGATATGAAAGTAAGCATCTTTCAGATCCACTGAGAAAAACCAATCCATCGGGCGGATTTGCGCGATGATCTGTTTTAATGTCAGCATTCTGAAAGGCTGTTTGATAAGGGCTCTGTTCAGATGTCTGAGGTCTAAGATGGGCTTGAGGCCGCCATCTTTTTTGGGGACGAGGAAGTAGCGGCTGTAAAACCCTGACTCGCTCTGAGCTGGAGGCACCGCCTCTATAGCTCCTTTCATCAATAGGCTCTCTACTTCGGTTTTGAGGACGCGAGTTACGTTGCTCTCCACCGAAGTGTGTGTTATGTTATGGGTGTTTTGCGAGCAAATTGGAGCGAGTAGCCTCATTGTATTGTGTTTATAACCCACTGTGACACATCGGGGATGGCTTTCCAAGCCTCTGCCCGGTTGCACAGTGGTTTTATAATGTCGAAAGGCAGCGTGCTGTGCAGGGCGCCGACTTTTGTGTGGTGCGGAAGAGAAAGAAAGCTCATTTGTTGAGGATTTATGTTTTTTATTGGGTTCGCTATTACAGCGGTAGAATGCAGGGGAGCGCGCATTAGAGCGGGCTCGCTGTTTACACTCACAGCACACATAACAACATTTTTCTCCCCGGCCGGAACTAAAACGGGCCGCTGGGAGAGAACTCTGAGCTTTTTGGGGGGCGGACCAGCCTGGGCGGGACTCAACCCTCTCTTCCTGACCAGCCGATCAGGACTGCTTCCTGTGTTCAGGGTCCAGCGTTATCTTAGGCAGGGGTCCCTGACGCTTAGGAGGGAAGCGCTTCGTCTGACTCTGACGCTGACGCTGATCGTGCGGTGGGCGGGGCTGCACGGGCGCGGGCGCCATCCTGTGCTGCTGCTGCTGGTTCGGCGCTCTCGGGCGAACTGAGGAGGCAGAGCTGGATCGTTTCGGCAAGAAATGTTGCATTGCCTGGGACGCTTTCTGAGCCGTGGTGAAGCGTTCTGCAAAACCATCCACCGCGGGGCCGAATAGGCCGTTTGGAGCGATTGGAGCGTCGAGGAAAGCGGTCTTATCGACTTCCTTGATCTCCGTGAGGTTTAACCACAGGTGGCACTCCAAGGAAGCTTCTCGTAGCCCTTTTCGACAGCGCCGTCAATGGTGGAGAGCGCGTGCAAAGTGGATGGGCGGAGACGAGCAGAGTAGGGCGCGCGCCATGACTTCGCCAACTCCTCGTGCACCTCGGGAAAGATACCCGGCAGATACCACTCATCGAGGCAGCTGCGTGCAGACTCTTCAGGCGAGGCCCAGTCCAGGCCGAGCTCACCGACAGCTTTTGTGAGGACACGGATTAGCTCGGTGTCCGCACCAGCCCTTGAATCGCTGCACTGCTGTGATGTTGAGGGGGCGGGGTCGTCGATGGAGCCCGACCATTCCTCAGCATCAGAAGTGACGAGAGACACGGAGTCATCGTGTGGATGCTCGCATGTGTCTTCCTCATTGCCGCCGAACGAAACCAGGCCCTCGGCGTCGAGCGGAGGGTGCAGGTCCGATTGAGAGAACGTCACAGACGAGACGTCTCTCTGAGGCGAAGACGAGGCACACGGGCACTGGGCTGATGTGAGCTCGCTAGCCTCGGTGCCCTCTGGCTCCGCCGTTTTTTCCGCTGAGGTTCGGACGGGAAAGGGAACGGGAGAGCGCGAGGGGCGGGGTCGTGCTCTGAGAAGAGCGCTATCCGCAAGCGAAGAGAGGAGATGGGCATATTCTCGCAGTGAGAGCAGCGCCTGCGTGGGCCTTGCCCAGACAGATCACGCACTCACCGTGGCCGTCCTCCTCGTGCAGGTGAGTGCTGCATGTGCCACACGTGGCGCGACATGACGTATGTCGTTATAAAGGAAAAAAGGATACAACGTAGTGTTCGTTGGAGAGCGCAGGGGAATGGCGCGACAGCTCACGGGATCGCTGGCGATTGAGCGCGCTGAAACAGGCCGCTGACTCGTTCGCAGGAGGTCCGGGCTGGCTAGCTCGCTATTCCGTCTTTTCTCGGCGAAGGTGGTGTAGGCTTCGAGAGTTATCAGCGAGGACCGAGAGTGTCGCTGAAGGAGATTAATCTGACGTTTATGGCATTACAGCGTCCTTTATGGGCAGATGCCCCACCCATTTGGCGGGCTTTTGTGCTCAGCTTTGCGGGCTTTGTGCCCATTGGTTCGCTCAGTTACGCTGTTCTGCCATTGGTTCATGCAGTTCCCACTGGCCAGCCAATAGCGTGCAAGAAGTCTCGACACTTTTTTGGCTGTGCAGTAGCACTGCGTGATTTTACAAATGCTTCAGTATTTCGAATTATTCCCATTGCGTCTAGCAAGACGCAGTAAGACTGACCGTTCGAAAGGGAACTACAGCCGTGAGGCACCAGTTCTGAGAAAGGGAATAACTCACCAGGCTTAGTCCAGGTCTCCGTGACACAGAGAAAATCCAGTGCTTGTGAGATAAAAAAGTCATTTAAAATAAAAGTTTTGTTTACCAGAGACCGGGCATTAATGAGAGCGAACTTCAACTGCGATGAAACTTTCTCTGGCTGTGTTTCACGGCACAGCTAACGAAGGTTGTAAAGATTTGCTCCAGCACGGCGAGGACGAGAGAAAACCCGAGCGCAGCCATCGATATGGGCCATCCAGAAGATGTAATGTAAAGATGTGATGGGCCATTCAGACATAACAACCCAGTGTTTGAGTTATTTATCGCAGGCTTTTTGCGACCTCTTCAGGAGAGAGCAGTGCAGCGTCAAATTGGTGCATGTCTTCAGTAAAATACAGGTTTGTGTACATTTTATTTTATCTATAAATTCGTTACTGTGCTGTATATCGTTTAATTTTATGCAAAGCAACATACAGGGGGGCGATGTGAGTCACCTAAACGAGTGTCGCGTCGGTCTTTTCGCGTGATGGAAATGTTGTGATTTTATTCAAAAAGATACAGAAAATAAATATTTATGATGTTAAAATATGTCCTCAGAACTGTACACTGATTGTTTATGGACAGGTTATGGAGTCAGTCACAGCATATTTCGGCTACGAGTGAAACGCAGGGCGGCGGTCTGAAGTTAGAAGTTCCCCTGCTTATCATGATACAAGCTCCGGCACGAGATCCAGCGCCGTTACGGTGGAAACGGGACAACAGAGACCAGTCAATTACACGTGAATTACTTCTAAATCAATTTTTACTTCTAATATTTGTTAAACAAGCTTAAATGTTGGAAATGTGTATTAAAAACGATATAAAATATGCTTTACTGTAAAATATGATCAAAAATAAAGGAATTATCATGCAAACCAGTGGCTGTGCAGAGTATTTTAAAAAGGTTTAGAGGATTTAAGTTAATCTGTAGACATTAATTCATGTATGAAGTAAAAAAAAAAAAAGCTAGTATAATAGTAAAAATGAATCAACTATGCTGGGATAAATAAACAACCCAATTTGCTGAGTAAAATTAACCCAACATGTGTTCTGTCCTATATTTACCCAGCCCTCAGGTTGAAAACAACACAAATTGGGTTGTTTTCAACCCAGAATGGGCCTTAACTGTGTAACTCATTTGTCACTATCATTATTTTGCTTAAGGAATTTCAGGAGAAATGTCTAAGACAAAGTTACTTGAAAATAAGTTTGAACTCCTGAGCTATGTGAACTTTTGAGCAATATTTTCTTTTTGCTCTGGGTAATAAAGTTATTTCTTGTATATTTAGGCGTAACTGTGTGACAGAAACACATTTCTTTTCCTAACAGCACTTTACAACATATAAAATTCAGTTTAAACAGGATTAAAAGACGGCCTTCAGTTGAAAATCTCTACGCTGGAAACCTTTGACCCTCAAACACAAACATGTTTGCACTCACACACACACACACACACACACACACACACACACACACACACACACAGTCAGGCAAACTGTTGTCCTAACGTGACTGCTGGAGGTCTAGTAACGGAATCTGTCTCACCTCTCTGTAACTCAGCGTCTCTCACCTCTGCGTGTCTCTCACCTGTCTCTCTTTCACAATATACACAACTGTCTCTCTCTGTTTGGACTCTATTTAGTTTAATCGTATGAACAAAAAAACAGACATATTTAAAAATATCTTCTTTTGTGTTACACAAAAGAAAGCCATATCGCTTTGGAACGACATGATGAAGATATCGTCACTTTTTATGAACTATCCCTTTAACAAAACAACACTAATTTGTTTTATAAACACTACCATTCAAAAATTAGGGGGTCGATAGCATTTTTTATGTTTTTGAAAGTCTCTTCTGCTCACCAAGGCTGCATTTATTTGATCAAAAATACAGTAAAAACTGTTAAATATTATTTCAATTTAAAATAAGTGTTTTCTATGTAAATCTAATGTAAAATGTAATTTATTCATGTGATCAAAGCTGAATTTTCAGCATCATTACTCCAGTCTTCAGTGTCACATGATCCTTCAGAAATCATTCTAATATGATTTGATGATTATTATCAATGTTGAAAACAGTTGTGCAGCTTCATATTTTTGTGGAAACCACAATACATTAATTTTTGTCAGGATTCTTTGATAAATAGAAAGTTTAAAAGAACAGCATTCTTTTGAAACAGAAATCTTTTGTAACATTAGACATATCTGTACTGTCACTTTTGATCAATTTAATGCAATTGAAAATAAAATAATAAAAAAATGTCAACCTCAACAAGACCTCTTATTTTTCAACCACCTGTCATATAGAGAAACTTTTTACTAGGGATGCACGATGTATCGGCCACCATATCGGTATCGGCCGATATATGTTAATTTTTAATGTTATCATTATCGGCCCGATAAGAAAATTAGGCCGATATATTAAAGCCGATAAATAATGTATTATTTCCTTCAGCTGAGATACTTCAGATGTGCACTGTTCACCATGATGGGTTTGATTTGCTTGAAATATGATTGAAATCACTTCAAAAAAGTGCAACATGTGCAGCGCAAGTCTGTCATATAGGCTACATAAAACTATAATGAGAGCATCATAATTGTGTGCTTTAAAGGTGAGACTTTTGTTTTTGTAATCAGGCTCTCAAAAATTATATAAAAATTTGGATTTAGATTTATCGGCCAATATATCGGTTATCGGCTTTCAAATACAAAGAATTATCGGTTATCAGTATTGGCCAACATTTTCATATCGATGCATCCCTACTTTAAAATCAAGTCCTGGCCAACAGTTTTTACTAGTTGAATATCCCGTTTCCCTCATAAATACATCACAGAGGTAAAATACTCAAGGTTGCAAATACAGTCTCATACTGAGCACACAGGAACAGTCCAAATAAACTAACCATCTAAACCAAACCTGTCTCACAACCACTCTGCGGCTCCAAGCATCACCTGTCGTGCCAAGCGGATACGGTGTCCCATCTGGACACAATTCAGGGAACGCCATCTGTTACACATGGACAGCAACAACCACACAAACTTCCAAACAAACACACCCCCATTCTAACATGCATAGTAAACGCTGATATATTAAACCACAAGGGCGTCGCTTTGCAGTTGCTAATGGGTTTTGGGTTTTTGCTATGTGGTTGCTTACTGGAAATTTGGGATCTTTGCTACCACCAGCAAAGATCCCAACCATCAAAAAAATCCACAAGAAAGGAAAACGGACAGAAGGTGAAAGCAAATGAGAGCAGAAACCGATTTAACGTATTACATTACTGTTTACAGGAGTACAGCAGTCGTAATGCTGAGAACAAATCGGATGAGAACAATACTTCAACTCAATTGAGCTGAATAAGCTGTAGAGCTGCATTACAGCTGATGATTGACAAATTTATTGAACCGAACTGACTTGAGCTGTATAACGACACAATCCCAGCAAACAAAAATGATCTAAGAACGTTTTGCTAATGTTCCCATTAAGTTGAAAATGTTATTGCTGAATGCTCTCTGAACGTTCAAAACATCCATTTACTAAATGTTTATGTGAACATTAAGGCAACATTCCATTTCATCATTCTTCAAACATTATCATAATGTTACTTTGGGATGTTCTCTGAAGCTTCTGAAACAATGAACGACAAAGATGAACGTGTCAAGTAAAAACATTCCATGAACAATGTATAAATACATTGTTATATATAAATAAATGTTTTTGTGCTAACTTTTTGAGAACATTATTAAAGGTCAGATATTTTCGAACCAATGTTTTATTAACATTACTGGAAGAACGTTTGTTCATAACTTTGAGAAAACCTTGCCACAACGTTCCGAGAACGTTCCCTGAGCTGAACTCGTTTCATAACTGATGAATTTTACACACACTGTAAAATATGATTTTTCAATGTTGAATTGAGTAATAAATACAAATAAAAACATTATTTCAGTCTTTCAAAATTTCACATTTAATTCAACTTGCCTTTTCTGTGTAATTAATTGTGAAATTTGACACTATGACAGTGACACTACTGTACTGCAAAATATAAATTTGTGTCATATTTGATGAAGTTTGCATGATTGATTCTGTTATTTTCCTTTATATTACTGCATGCTGCTTTAAAACAATTTGTCTTGACTTGACTTGCCTGAGCCAGTCAATCCTAACAGATGATGTCTTTCACTCTTTTATCTGGTGATGGTGTGATAAGTGTGTGGGGTTTGAAACGCTCCTGCTCATTTGCATTGCCTCTCTGCGTGCATGAATCTGGTGATAGATGGGACATTTTTTTGCATGTGCTGGTTTGCAGGGGCTGATGGGACGGAAGGTAACGACACAATAAAACCAAACCACAGGAACAGATTTAAAGGCATTGCTCAGTGCATATGTGCAAACAGAAATGTGAAACTTTGCAAGAGCATCAGGTTTGTGTGTGTGTGCGCGTGTGTGTGTGTGTGTGTGTGTGTTTCAGGTAAACCCTGGGGACAAAATGTCCCCACAAACATGGCAATATCCGAAATCCTTGTCCTTGTGGGGACATTTTTTGGTCCCCATGAGGAAAACAGCTTATAAATCATACTAAGTGATGTTTTTTGAAAATGTAAAAATGCCTGTAGTTTTGTGTGATGGGTAGGTTTAGTGGGGAGGGTTACTGTAGGGGGAGAGAATATACAGTTTGTATTGTATAAAAATCATTATGTCTATGGAAAGTCTCCATAAAACATGAAAACGTGTGTGAGTGTATGTGTATGTGTGTGTGTGTGTGTGTTTGAGCTCCCAAGGCAGGGCCGTGTACTGCCCCATGGGTAATTGCCAGAGTGCAGAACATACAAAAACATAAAAACATGTTGTGTCTCTTATGTAAAGCTCAGGTAAATAAATGCAGACACACATAAACACAGGTGAATTGCACAAAGTCTATAAAGAGCATGTCCCGGTCATATTTCGCCCCAAAATCTAAAGAGAGACATACGAAATTATATTTTGCATAAAGAAAATGTGGTTTATTTGTAAGGCCATTCAAACATTTTGCATTATATAATGACTTATTCTATTTTTTTTTTATTAAGTCAATGCAAAATATTTTTATTCTCATTACTGTAATGCAAAAATAATGATCTATTTTTTTACACTGTAAAATATATCAAATTAATTTATTTGTTTATTCATTTCTAAAAAACCATCCCGGCAGTATGATTTTCATGAATGTATTACCCCATATGGGGGAAAAAATCTCAAATTGGAGATTTGAAAATGAGAATTATTTAAAAACAAAACATCCAATTATGTTGCACTAATGAGAATGGGATTTTTTTATTTTCTTTTTTTTTTTTTTGCATTACAATAACGAAAATTGTAAAATGTGAAATTTAATTGTTATGTAACGAAAGTAATTTTTTAAATGTTTAAAAATTATAAATATAAATTCTTCTTTTCTTCTTAGTTTAGGGTGAAATATGAACTGGGTCTTCTTGAGATTCTCTCTCACACACATACACAGCTTCAGCTAGTATTACTGTACAGTAGGTTAACATCTTCCAAAACTCGTCAATCACCTGTGAAAACACTGTCACTCTTTCTCTCTTTCTCTCGACCTCATTACAATAAACCATTAGCCAAATATCCTTTGTGTATGTGTATGAGCTTCTGAAATGACAAATGTAGGATCTCTCTGCCCTCTTCTGCACGATGTTGCACTCTCTTACTTTCATTCTTGTTTTCTTAAAAGCTCAAAAGCCTCTTTTATGTACATGTCAGACCGGGTTGAGCGCACGGCCCCTTTTTCCAGACACACCCGACTGGGCACAGAGGCAGACTGTGTGTACATTTAGGCCGAGACGCACACCCCCGGAGACACACACACACCTAGTCGTCATGACGACAGGTACACGATAAACACCCTGCTCTATGCGTTCATCTAAAGTTGGCAAATTGAGCACTGATGTCTGCACTAGTCTTACTAAGAAAGTCCATTTATGTCAATATAAACATACATATCTGCTCAATTCTTTATTGGCATTGATGGTTCCATGAAGAACCTTTAACATCCATGGAATCTTTTTATTGGACAAAAGGTTCTTTATAGTGGAAAAAATGGTTCTTCAGATCATTAAAATGTTCTTCACACTAAGAAAAACAAATGGTTCTTTTTAGAATGTTCACTAAAGGTTTTTTGGGGAACCAAAAATGGTTGTTCTATGACATCAATGGTTCAGTGGTTGACATCAATGGTTGTTCTATGACATCCTGCAACTTAATTCAGAAAAAACTGAATTTTTAATTATTGGACAAAAAAAACCTCCACAAGTAGTAACCTAGAATACTGTCTAACACTTGATGGCTGCTCTGTCAAGTCCTCGTCGTCAGTTAGGAACCTGGGTGTGCTCTTTGATACCAATCTTTCATTTGAAAGCCACGTTTCTAGCATCTGTAAAACTGCATTCTACCATCTTAAAAATATATCTAAATTACGGCACATGCTTTCAATGAAAAATGCTGAACAGTTAGCTCATGCGTTCATGACCTCAAGGCTAGATTATTGTAATGCTCTACTGGGTGGTTGCCCTGCTCGCTTAATAAATAAACTGCAGCTGGTCCAAAACGCAGCAGCTCGAGTTCTTACTAGAACCAGGAAGTATGTCCATATTAGCCCGGTTCTGTCAACACTGCATTGGCTCCCTATTAAACATCGTATACATTTTAAAATCTTGCTGATTACTTACAAAGCACTAAATGGTTTAGCTCCCCAGTACTTGAGCGAGCTCTTAACGCATTATACTCCATCACGTCTATTGCGGTCTCAAAACTCTGGGCAGTTGATAATACCTAGAATATCAAAATCAATTGCAGGCGGTCGATCCTTTTCCTATTTAGCACCTAAACTCTGGAACAGTCTTCCTAGCATTGTTCGGGAAGCAGACACACTCTGTCAGTTTAAATCTAGACTAAAAACACATCTCTTTACTATGGTATACACATAGAACATTATCAATTTATATTATTCAAATCAGTTAAATGATTGTTTTAGGCTGCATTAACTAGGTCAGCCGGAACCGGGAACACTTCCCATAACACCTGATGTACTCGTTACATCATAAGAAGAATGGCATCTACGCTAATGTTAGTCTCTCTGTTTATCCCGAGGTTTACTGCAGTCGGCCGGAACCGGACCAGATGGTGGACCTGCGCCTAGACATGACCAACGCATCCCTGAAGTGTCTGCAGAGACCGTGTCAACTAGACTCTCCCCTGTAAATGCCGCATCGACACGACATCCTCATTAAACCCGTCTCCGGCGTGACGACTCCGATCTTTCGAATAATCCTACGAATATCTATTGATCTAATATGACTTCTGACCTGTAATGTTGCCAGAATCATAATCATACACTATTTGTTCGTCGGCCAGAGGAGAACTGGCACCCCGACTGAGCCTGGTTTGTCCCAAGGTTTTTTTCTCCATTCTGGCCACTGAAGGAGTTTTGGTTCCTTGCCACTGTCGCCTTTGGCTTTTGGCTTGCTCAGTTGGGGACACTAAAATTTCAACTATATTACTGATCTGCCCACATTGACACTATATGGTAATTGAAATGAGTTGGATGACATCACCGTTTTCTCCAGAGTGGCTGTACAGCCGAATCAAATTCTGTTGCATTATTTTCCTGTTAACACTGTGAAGCTGCTTTGAAACAATCGGCATTGTAAAAAGCGCTATATAAATAAAGGTGATTTGACTTGACATCACTGCAAAAACACTCTTTTGGAACCTTTAACTATTATGTAAAACCTTCCATTCAACAACTGATCTGATTGGTTAAGTCTCATTTGAAGTCATTGTAAAATAAAAAATATACACCCACCTGTGATCAAACATCAATTGAAGTCAATATTCTTCAAATCTATATCAATAACACCAAAAGTAAAATACACCGGAAGTAAATCGTTCCCATTATAAGTGATTTCTCTGTCGCTCATGACCTCAATAGTGTGAGGTCAGACTGAAATATCCTGGCACACTCATTTGATAGGCAAACGTCTCATTGTTATGGTTTATCTGAATCACAGTGAGGCCTGTGAGACTGAGTATGTGTGATACGCATGCAAATGTCCTACTATACGACGCATTTACATATCGTAGTGATGTGCGGACTGCCATTTCAAAGGAAGCAGGAAACAGGATGTGATGTCATAGAAGGGGGAAGAGCCATACAAACACACACGCAATAAACCACATTCATACACAACTACGTCACAGGTAAACATTGGGCTTTATCCATGAAGGTCACAGTGATTTTGCTAAGTAAGACATGTTTTGTTGATCCTGGAACAACATTCCTGTCAGACAATTTTGTCCTAACCCTATCCCTAACTTATCCCTAATCTCAGAGGGAAATGATATGTGAATAACACTGATGGAGAAGCACACAGCCCTGGTTGTAAGCCTAAACTTGACTTAAACTGTAAAATTGTCCCTCAAATCTGATTGGTTGATTGGAATGTTGTTCCAGGATCAACAAAGACGTTCATCCAGTTGTACTTGGTGAAATCAGGTTCACCATTCAGGAAATACAAGCAGAACAAATTTATGTGTAAATCGTTCATAAAACTGTTGAATGTTGCATTGATTTCAGTGCAAAAATTTGCAGAAGAGTGAATTTAAATGCAAAAAAACAGTAGAGTATGGCACTTGCAACTCCAATGTCATGGGTTCAATTCCCAAGGAAAGCAAGAATTGATAAAATGTATAGCTTGAGTGCAATTTAAGTTGCTTTGCAAGTGTCTACCAAATGCATAAATATATAAAAAAGAAATACATATATATTAAAAAATGCATTTATTTGTTTCATAAATAAGACACATTATATTTTATTTAACAGATATTCTTTTTACCAACTTAATGAAGTGTATAAAATATTAAAATGTGCTTTTGGCTATTTTACTTATTTTACATATTTTATTTTATTTTATTCAATGTAAGTCACTTTGGATAAAAGTGTCTACCAAATCCTTCAAAATATACAAAATATATTAAAGGTGCTTTTGATATTATTTAATAAAATTTTATTTTATTTTATTTTAGCATTTAAAAAAAGGAAGAAATTGCTCACAGCACTTTTAATTTACAAATAAATGTGTCGTTTACTTACCGAACAGGGTCTTGGCACTGATCTTGCTGTCCGATCTGGCCACCCCACTGCAAAGAAGAGCAGATGAGGATGAGGATGAGGATGAGGATGAGGATGAGGATGAGGATGAGGAGGGTGGGTGACGATGCCTGCTCTTCATCGCTGTACAGTCTTTAGTTTTGATTTAAATACTCTAGACGGCACACACTCGCTGCACTGGTCTAAAGTGAGCGCTGCATGGCACGGATTGTGTGAGAGCTACAGGTTGTGAGAGCATATGTGAGTGAGGGAAGGGGGTATGAGTGAGACACGCAGAGACACAGAGACAGGTTGTTTCCAACAGGGCAGGAAAGGCAAACATTCCCAAACAGTGCTGCTCTGTTAACTTAGACTGTAATATACGTACACACACACAATCTCACAAAAAAATCACTAACTACGGGATGTTTGTCTAGGTGTGTGTAGGTCCCAAAAAACATCAGCAAAAGCTGCATTCATTTTACAAGCATATAATTCCAGAAACATGTTATTTGAAAGTAAGCAAATGCATTGAGCCAATGCACTACAAGCCTGGTGTATATAACAAAAACATGCCCTCTTATGTTTCGTAAAATAGCTCACTACGCAAATTATTATAGTTTGAAAAAGTATCATCATAACATGGGAATAAGCAGTGAAAAAAAAAAAAAAAAATTAATTAATTAACTACAATAAAAAATAAAATCAGAAGTTTTCCAAAGACTTAAAAAATGTAATTAGCAAAAAATTAAATATACTTGCATATATATATATATATTTCTGATAATTCAATGTTGAATGGTCTGATTGAATGGACTGAATTAAAACGTGCAATTTTTCTATAATGTGACATTTGCGAGAAACCAGTACTAAAATGAAACTAAAACTGTATTTATACAATAAAATATGAACAATTAAAACTAAAACTAATTACAGCTAAACTGATTTTGAAAATCAACTTTTCAAAACTATAATGACTGCTCAGTACTCTAGGGGGCGAAGGAGTTTCCTTCGAATGTCTGTTCTATTAAACCAGGTACGTTGTAATTCAGGTAACTAGATAAAAGACATAAAGAGTTAAATTAACTTTAAACTGTTGCTCCATTTGAAAAGGCTGTTTATTGACTGTGCATTGAGTACTTGCATTGCTTTGTGAATTGCGACAACATATTAAGCTGAGCTTGCATAGTTAGAAGCATCTCCATTCACGTAACTGTGTGTATTCGAGCGTGAGACTTACTTGTTTGGTTTTGTTGGGGTCCCCAAAACATTCATGTTCTACGACATCCACCTGAGACAGAAGGAACACAGGGTCATTAACACCAAACTTATTTGCAGGAAATGAAACACATGGCACAGCAATTACCGTAAATCCACACCGTATCACTGTATTTTGTACTATAATATCTCCCTGAACTTCCCACAGGGTGTGTCTGACATGCACTAATGACTCGTAATTTGAATAATTTGAGGTTGGTTAAGACCTGCGTCATCACTTCGGCCTCATTAACTTGTCACAAATTGCCAGTTTACTTTGTCTTAACTTCTCGCTAAACACCAAGCTATTTTTGTTTTCCACGCCACGCCCCTTCTCTCTTTCAAAGGCCTTTCTATTGTTTCTTTCTTTCTCTGTCCTGGCCGCTGTGAATAATTCATCCCTGTGTGACTCTTGAGGCACATGACTCCTTTGAAGAACCGTAAATGCATCAAACAGAGCATGAACCGACTGTCTGCATCCTGTCTGCAATTTGCTCAGCTCTCGAATAATCAATACGTCGTTATAAACAAATAGGTCATTGCAAACAAATGTATGCTCAAAAAACATTTTCTAATCATTCCATGTTTCTTTGAAGTAACTTTAAACTATCCAGTTTTCTTAATTTGAGTAGAACATTATTTAAATGTAACATTTTTCAGCATTTTACAATTTTCAAGTCCCCATGAAATCAAAATTGAAGTTTTTTGGCTTTTAGTATGAATGTTACCCAGATAGCAAATGACATCTGACCCAGTTGTGGCCCGCATCTCCCACATTCTTCTGACCCACACACAGCAAGCCACAACACAAAACCGGCTCGATGTGTGTGGGCCAGATGCGGCCCATGTGACCTTTGCCACTGCTAGAACTGAGCCATAAGTGCCATAGTTGGCCCAGATGAGGCCCGGATATGTATGCTATCTGGTTAGCTGTTATCTATAAGAGAGTGTGCTCCAAAACAATGAAAAAAAACATTTAGAAGATATAAGCATTCAAATCTTACAGTCTCTTACTTCCGCCAATATGGATCAATGATTTTGATGACATCACTCTGCACTTCAGCTTCTCAACAGATTTTCTGTCCAATCAAATGCTCTCTAGAATCTGAAGCCCCGCCCCATACATTATAAACAGACGCTGAAGCTGCGGCTGAAATCGTCACTTGTTCACACATTTACTATTTTCTACATGGTGAATGGCACATAGTGCACTATATAGGGGATAGGGAACGATCAGACAGTGCACTATATAGGGTAGAGACCTGCACTTGCGGGACCCAATGCAATAGAGTGCGGCACGGGACTAGATTTGATGGCCAGGCGCGGGCACAGGTGCGGGCGGTAAGGTACTCGTGTGTGTGCCGGAATTCACACAGTGAATTCAGTGCTGAATTCTTCATGCTGGCAAATGCTGAGATTATAACAAGGAAAATGTGTAGACATTATGAAAGATTTGTTGTGCAGTCAGCTTCATTGATATCAGAGCTTTGTGAGATCACGCTGAACTGAGATGTCAGCTTTTTAGGAATTATTAAGGGAGCGCACTTTGTGTGCATTCTGCCATGCCAAACCATGCACGCGCTTGGTTTTATGTTAAATTTACTTGAAACTATTTCATGGACGTACAGAAAAAAAATCTATTTATACTTTTATGCAGGCTTTTGCAGGCGGGAGCGGGACAAAACATGAATGTTGCGGGTGGGAGCAGGAGAAGGTAACGTATATTTTTGCTGGAGCGGGACTGAAAAATCGGTCCTGCGCAGGTCTCTAATATAGGGGATAGGGAATGATTCAGACAGTGTACATATGCTTTCCATTGGGGTGAATGAAGTCTGGTTTCACATTAGTGTCAGTGAACCGCCGCAGCTCCGGTCCAGAGACACGATAGCACAGAGCGGATCATGTGATCGAGTCGGTCAAGAGACACGGTAGCACAGAGCGGATCATGTGATCGAGTCGGTCCAGAGACACGGTAGCACAGAGCGGATCATGTGATCGAGTCGGTCAAGAGACACGGTAGCACAGAGCGGATCATGTGATCGAGTCGGTCCAGAGACACGATAGCACAGAGCGGATCATGTGATCGAGTCGACGCAGACCAGAAAACGTATCGGACCCGTTTGAATTCTGCACAGAATGACATTTTAAAGCGATATGGAGGAGATTAGGAGGAAAAACGGTTAGAGATTAGGAGGAACTGCGGCATTACTGAGCTCAACGGCTCTGGCCGAGCTCTGATGTAAACGAAACGCTATTGGCTATTTTAAAAAAGGGGAGGAGCTGCTTGATATGTCCCGCCCTGTCTTCCTGTTTCAGTGGAAATTACGTCAACACATTGAATAATGCTGCGCGTTTCAAGGCACTTCAGTGGGACTTTAAAGCCTCAGAATTTACAACTACCAAAATTACTGTTTTAAAATACATCATTCCATCTGCATTATTTGAATTATTCAAAACTAAAAACTAATTAGTCATTTTTGAAGGGGAAAATTTAAAACAATGTTGTACCAAGAACAATTTGTCATTTTATTGTGAGAACGTTAGCCCAAGCATTTCCTGTTACATGGACAGTCTCCCTACACTGCCATTTCTTTGTAATAATTTGTGACATTTACAAGCACTTCCTGGGTGAAGATTGTTTCAAAGTAAATCCTACATGATCTTTTCTTTCAGTGTATGTTGTATTTAACTGTCTGAGTTTATCAAATGTGTCAAATGCCTCACTAAGCCTGTTTTAACGCAGTACTAGGAGTGTGATGAACCGCAGTGTTGTTTTGGTTGTATCTGCTCTGCTGTCCGCTGTCCCGTAAAGATGCTGAACCAGACAACAGCAGGCTGGCAGCCCAGCCTGAAACAAGACCTGCCTCTCCTCGGGACACGGACATTTTTCAAACACTTAATTAATTACACACTCTGAGGCATTGCACACAAATAAACTCCCTGGCTCGGCACTTCACTGCGGATTCTGGATCACAGAGGAACCTCTGCATGTGTGTGTGTTTGCATTCAGAATCTATAGAAGAAAATACAGTATAAATAAAAAGTTAGAGAGTCTGAAATGTCATTGTATAATTCACACACTGACCTCAATACATCAGCTGAGTTGATGTGGACTATAGACTAAAGGAAACTCAGACGTGATACGAAAAACAAGTACACTCAATCATAACAGTATATGCCCGTCATAGGAGTATAACCATAAAATATTAAAGTCACTTTCAGAATAAGATGAAGATCAACATAAAAGGACTTTGAACTCGTGTTCGTGGAGTCAACCTGCTTTTAAAACCCTTGGGGAAGGTGTGTCTGAGGTATAGGAGACAGTCTGACTGATGCCAAGAGCTGTGAATTACTGAATGAAATGATCATGACTCATTTCAGGAGCGTTTCCTCGTCCACGTTAACTAGCTTCAACATGTCATATTTTATTGTTGCGTTTGGAATGTCATACGATACTACTATTTATACAGTATGCATCATACGATACTACTATTTATACAGTATGCATCATACGATACTACTATTTATACAGTATGCAGAAATGCCAATTTTCTGCATGCATGTAATACCCGGAAGACATTTGCCAAAACATGCAGTATACAACCAGAGCGTTAATGGATTTTCATTGCAATGAATGAACCAAAAGCAAAATCATCTGCAATTTTCAACATATCTCAACAAAAAAATTTGATTGATACACTATATTGCCAAAAGTTTTGGGACGCCTGCCTTCACATGCACATGAACTTTACATCACATTCTTAATCCGTAGGGTTTAAAATGGAGTTGGCCCACCATATGCAGCTATAACAGCTTCAACTCTTCTGGGAAGGCTTTCCACAAGGTTTAGGAGTGTGTTTATGGGAATTTTTGACCATTCTTCTAGAAGCGCATTTGTGAGGTCAGGCACTGATGTTGGACGAGAAGGCCTGGCTCACAGTCTCCGCTCTAATTCATCCCAAAGGTGTTCTATCGGGTTGGGGTCAGGACTCTGTGCAAGCCAGTCAAGTTCTTCCACACCAAACTCGCTCATCCACGTCTTTATGGACCTTGCTTTGTGCACTGGTGCGCAGTCATGCTGGAACAGGAAGGGGCCATCCCCAAACTGTTCCCACAAAGTTGGGAGCATGAAATTGTCCAAAATGTCTTGGTATGCTGAAGCATTAAGAGTTCCTTTCACTGGAACTAAGGGGCCAAGCCAAACCCCTGAAAAACAACCCCACACCATAATCCCCCATCCACCAAACTTTACACTTGGCATAATGCAGTCTTTTGATTTTATACACCTTTGGCCATGGAAGTGATTGGAACACCTGAATTCAATGATTTGGAGGAGTGTCCCAATACTTTTGGAAATATAGTGTATATGCACTGTAATGAGGTCGTGCGACAACAATGCAGCATTTGTTTGAAATGTTTTCTATGGTACACTACATGTTTTGCATACTATTTTTAAAACAACATTCAGTACAAAATGTACGCTAGTATTAGATTCCAACTGCAGAACCTGATTTCACCGAGTATAACATGTTCCTGGATCTTTGTTGATCCTGGAACAACATTCCAATCAGCCAATCAAATTTAAGGGACAAGTTCACAGTTTATGTCAAGTTTAAGCTTACAACCAGGGTTATGTGCTTCTATATCAGTGATATTCACCTATCATTTCCCTCTGAGTTTAGGGATAACTTATGAGTAGGGTTAGTTTTAGAGGTAGGGATAGGGGTTAGGACTAACTTTTCTGACAGGAATGTTGTTCCTGGATCAACAAAATATGTTGACTCAGGAACGTGTCTAACCTGCAAAATCAGAATGTGCGACATAGTCTTAGTTTGTGATGCTGATGCTCTCCATCAAAATTATTCATTTTGTGTGTGTGCATTTTCCCCAGTGATGGCTAAATCTGACAAAATCCACCTTTTGTGGCCCTCATTAGAAAAAACGACTTGTAAAAGTAAATGATTCCCAGATTATTTCCCTAAAAATGCAGAATTCTCTTTTACAGGAACACTGTAAATCAGTGGTTCTCAACTGGTTTGGCCATGGGACCCACACTTTCCCGTGGTCATTAAGCCACAACCCAAATTTATTTCTCAAAAACATTTCACACACTCACACACACACACACATAGAAAAACATGAACACACACACAAGTACCGTCTCTCTTTACTTACTGACAGATACTGAATCAAGACAACGCGTTTTTCTCAGGCACGTTTTACTTACGGCAGCGGCTATTTGCACTAAGTGAAAATCGCAGCATTTCTTACTAGAGATCTGCTATTTACATTATTAGATGATATTTATACTTATAAATAGTGGCAAATACTATTTGCACCTCAGTGTTGTTGTACATTAAATAGTATGCAATAATAACAGTGTGTAAATGATTATATTTATTAAAATTATTAAATGGATTCCACCTTATTGGGACAATAAAGCCCTCCTACACTTACTCCTAACCATAAACACTTTATTTTTTAAACACGTTAGACACTATATTTCCACTTTTCAAATATTTTCTTTATTTTTATTGAAAATAAATGCCTTTCCGATCTGATATGTGATGGGAAAAGGGAGTGGAGCGAGTTCAGTAAAAGGCGGCTTCGAACGTGGGACGATTTGCGTCAAAGCGGTCTACCACACATCTTATTGCTACTGTTGACAATGTAGCATCTTCCGTAATTTTGTCTTGCCCAATCAGACGTCAGTGGGCGGAGTTAGTGTAAATAGCCTCTGCCAACAAGGCAAACTATTTGCACTCCAAATTTAGTATGAGCAATTTATCGTTTTAAATAGTGAGATCTGATAATGTCAAGTTTTGTGACGTAGAGCAATTGTCACTGCCACTATGACTATCACAGCTAGTCTTGACTTGATTTGAGGGATAATATTCTCATATTAAATATGAAATGTATTTATGAAATGTAAATATTGTAATACTGTATTTACCTGTAAAGTGTCCAGTTTGAGTTTCTCTATAAAGCTATAAAGCATTTTGAACCTCATATTGTTGCATCTGTTTCTGAGCATGCAAGCATTGTGGCTGGGGGGAATACCCATAATCCCTTGCACTTGAATAATTAAATTTTGTGAGTTTGATTGAAACATAGGGAATTGTGAGGATCTGTACATTTAATTGCTCTTTAAAATTAAAGCATCTACTACAGCATCTGTAGTGTTTTTGATAACGTTTTATTTTAAGTCACCATTATTGTGATTAATGCTCCTTCTTATTAGGTTTGTTCAATCGAACATATTCATATATTAAAATAAAAAATTCTTTACAGCTGCACTGTAAAAAATTATGTGATCAATAAGTTATGACAACACGTTTTTACATTGCTTTAACAGTAACTCATCAAAATAAGTTAAGCAATTTTCAACTTTTTTATAAGTTATACAAGATTCAACTCATTATTTTAAGTCAGTTTAATGTAATTTAAGTTGCAATGACTTAAACATCCAAGTTAAGGCAGCAACTTTTTTTACAGTGTGGTTGCATTACTTTTCTAAGTTAACTCAATTTTTTTTGCAATTTTTGAGTTGGTATGTAGTAATTATAAAAAGCTTTATATGTTTAAAACCTTTGTACGATAAAACCAATAAAGGTCTATGGTATGTCCTTATTTAGATAGCTAGTCAAACGCGCGTGTCTGTAAATGAGTGCCTTTGTGAGACAGATTGCGATGCTCTGGTTTTATTACAGCACCTCTCAATAACACAGCTGTGCATCCAGAGCTCATAATCTGTGGTGTATCTCTTATCGTGTTGTTTTATTCATTGGCTGTAATTTGGATGATATCTGGTATCACTGGGATTGTTCAGAGAAAACAAAACTGATGCTATGAGCCTAAAAGTTTAAGAAGTAACACGAAACTGTCCATTCCTTCAAAAAATCAGATGATCTGTTGCTTCTCAACATTAAACATTTACTTGAACAGCAATAAAACGGGAAGTGTGTTACCAGCAAAAGGATTCAGTAAATCTCGACACATTTTAGCTTCACTTTCCAATGCTTTAATTCCTGGTCAAAACTTGCTGTGATAATAATCACCAAAATGCCATTTTCCCCATTTGGTCGATATTCAGAGATATCTGTGTGTGATATAAGCCTCAAGCTATCACTCATCAAGTGTCATCCACACAAAAGATACACTGTCCAAAAAATCGAATACAGTGCAAACAACGGTTTACTTCGAATATGTACTTTGATTTACGTTCCAATCATCTTGTGTCAATAAATGCCAGCTACTGTCGATTGTTTCTTTATGACTGAAAGCAATGTCCATCATCTGTCCATTACCTGTCCATTCAACACAAAGAGAAAGAACTAGACAAACACACACACACTACAACAGATCACTTAAGCCAAACAATAAACCGCCTGCATTGACCAATCAGAGCCTTCGGTATGACAGGCCACTTAGAGTCACACAAACAGTATGTATCAGTTGAGACCCTTTGCAATGATCTGAAAGCTGTTACATCAGTGAAATCCTGAACCTTAAGCAAAGTGAAAAACAAAAGCTTTTCTCAGAATAACACACATATGTCAGCTCTGAGCATAATCATTTGACTATGTAAAGATTATATCAGTTTCATACAAACACATGGCGTGTGTTTAGCTGATACCACACGGAAGATTTTCACACCTACATCTGTCGAACAGAATAGTGTGTTATTCAGGGCTCAGATCGGTGTGAAACCATAAAGTGCAGAAATGAGGAAATTAAGTAAATTGCTGGTGTGATTCTAGTAAGAATCCCGTAACTCCCTGGATTTTCTACAGGTATTAGCATGATAAAAATCACGACCTAACTAACAGGGAACGTTCTCAGAACTTTAGCTAACATTCTGGCAAGGTTCTCTCAAAGTTATGAACAAAGGCGTAGCTTGATGACGCCTTGATCTCGCTTGATGACGCCTTGATCTCGCTTGATGACACCTTGATTTCGCTTGATGACACCTTGATTTCGCTTGATGACGCCTTGATCTCTCTTGATGACGCCTTGATCTCGCTTGATGACGCCTTGATCTCGCTTGATGACACCTTGATTTCGCTTGATGACACCTTGATTTCGCTTGATGACGCCTTGATCTCGCTTGATGACGCCTTGATCTCGCTTGATGACGCCTTGATCTCGCTTGATGACGCCTTGATTTCGCTTGATGACACCTTGATTTCGCTTGATGACGCCTTGATTTCGCTTGATGACGCCTTGATCTCGCTTGATGACGCCTTGATCTCGCTTGATGACGCCTTGATTTCGCTTGATGACGCCTTGATTTCGCTTGATGACGCCTTGATCTCGCTTGATGACGCCTTGATTTCGCTTGATGACGCCTTGATTTCGCTTGATGACACCTTGATTTCGCGGAGCATTTATTGTGCCGTAGACGAGCGCTTCTGCTTCTTCCGCTCATGCGTATGTGGGGTAACGCAGCACTGTTTTATCATATTAGATACATTATTTGAGTGTGTTTAAAGTTATGTAATAATGCTACTCTGTGCGTTCGCTCTGCGGCTACTACGAGACACTTGTTGCACTACAGTAGCTAGATCGATATTAGGCATGGTAAAACATGGTACTCACGGTAAATCAAGAAAACGAGATTTAAACAAGACTAACTGTGTTGAGCTATATAACAATGATTCGTTTTCTGTCGATGAATGTATCCAAACAGTTGCTCACCTGTCTAATAAAACACATAATATATTAAATGGTTTCTACAAAATAAAATTGTAAATCGGAAATCGAGGGTAACGCAGGTATGATGTCATTGATAGGTGACACACGGACACAGCCCATGTCCTGGTTAAAATTGCTTATTTCTCTTGATTTGAACATTCTTGGAAACATTGGGGATAATGTAAGTACACAAGTCAACAAAATATATAGCATTGTTCTAGTGGTTTTTGGATATTTTAATCCAAAAATCTTGTATACTGTGCCTTTAATAGAACATTCATTCAAAGTTATCTGGTCTATAATAATGTACTCAAAAAGTTAGAACAAAAACATGATCTATACATCATTCATGGAACATTGCTACTTGTTTCAGAATGTTCAGAAAACATTTAAAAGTATCAATCCCATTATGTTTGCAAAATGGAATGTTCACTTAACTGTCATTTACTTTCACCCTCATGTCGTTCCAAACCCGTAAGACTTTCGCTCATCCTCAGAACACAAATGAAGATCTTTTTGATGAAATCTGAGAGATTTCTGTTCCTCCATTGACAGCTACATAACTACCACTTTGTAGCTTCAAAAATTTCATAAAGAAATCGTAAAATTAATCCATATGAATCAAGCAGTTTAGTCCAAATTTTGTGAAGAGACACAATCGCTTTATATGATGAACAGATCAAATTTAGGCTGCGTAACACGAGAATGAACCTCATTGGTTCTCACACATCAAGTGAACATGCTTGAGCTTCCTTTTACCACAACTGATGTGTGTGTGTTGATGAATGTTTATATGTGAATAAAAGCATAAATATAATCTGTTCATCATATAAAGCGATCGAGACTTTTCAGAAAATCAGGAGTAAACCGCTCAATTCATATGGATTAGTTTTACGATCTGTTTATGAATTTTTTGAAGCGTCAAAGTGGTAGTTGCGTAGACTGTCAATGGAGGGACAGAAAGCTCTTAGATTTCATCAAAAATATCTTCATTTGTGTTCCGAAGATGAACAAAAGTCTTACGGGTTTGGAACAACATGAGGGTGAGTAATTAATGACAGAATTTTCATTTTTGGGTGAACTATCCCTTAACGTTCGCATAGCCAATATATATTTTTTTTTTTTTTAAACTAGTAAAATATTATCAACACATCGTTTATGGAACCTTTTTTCTAAAAGGTTTTAGTAGTAACATTTTTAAATGTTTTTAAAACAATTAAAACTCTAGACGTTTTGAACGTTCAGAGAACGAATTTTTCATAACTTAATGGGGACATTAGCAACATGTTAGAACATATTTTTGTTAGCTGGGTTTCACATTCATCAGCACTGTCACTAAAAATCAGCAAGAAAAAAAGATAACCGTTTCCAAAAAGATTGTTGCCATTATAAACAATGAAACTGTCTACTCTGCATGCAGTGTGACTAGTCACTGCAGGTAATCTTATTTACAGCAAAATAAAATTCCACTTTGAATAAAAATGCCTGCTAGTCACCCTGAGAGTCTCAGCCACCTCATGTTCGTTAAAAACATCACCTTTCTGACTAGTCCTGCCTTAACAGCTGTTGCTTCCACTATATTATACGACAAATTTTTGCTCTTTTATTATGCAAAAAAATATATAGTGCCTCACACACCCGAATCAATCGTACGTGTGTTGGATGAAATTACCATATAAACTAGAAAAATATAAATCCTGCTCATGCATCATCACAAAAATATTTCAGTCAAATATGTAGAAGGTCTGCATGTTTAGGTGTTTCTAAACAGAATTTTACAACAACAACAAAAAAAACTGTTTCTGGTCCCCATTGACCCCCATAGTATGAAAAAAATACTATGGAAGTCAATGTGGACCAGAAACTGTTTGGTTACCAACATTCTTTAAAATATCTTCTTTTGTGTTCAACAGAAGAAAAAAAACTATTTGAGAACAACTTGAGGGTGAGTAAATGATGACAGGACTTTCATTTTTGGGTCAACTATCCCTTTAAATCTTAACATAAAAAGTACTTATTAGGGGTAATGCAATAATGCACCGCACTGGTTGGATATTATGTCATCGGTTCAGCTGCATTTCCCACATCTCATGTTTTCTCAAGGTGAATTTAAATGGCTGCTCTCTTTAAACCAGGTTTATACAGACTTCACGCTCTTTGACTCACATCCTGTGGTATTTGACACACCTGAGCGGATGAATGGACTGGCATTTTGCGGACGTTCCAAAATTTCCTCTCACAACGCCTCTATTTAGGGCCGTGCCACACACCTCCACCACTCCTGAACTTGTTTTTAACCCTAAGTGCTCATTGCTGGTTCCACCCTCTCCACCTTTCATTTGAGTTTAAGCTTTGTTTGTCCAGGCTGTTTTGTTTAATGACCACAGTTTGCGTTTGTTGATCTGCATTTCTCCAGATGTATTGTTCTGTGTTCAGGAAATTATTGCTTTAACTTTAAAACACATTAAAGGGATAGTTCACCCAAAAATGTAAATTCTGTCATCATATCAATCTGTTCCAAACCTGTATAAATTGACTACCATAGATTTTTTTTTCCTCTACTATGGTAGTCAGTGGGGGTACAAACATTTTTCCAAATATCTTCCTTTGTGTACAGCAGAAGAAAGAAATTCATACAGGTTTGGAGCAACATTAGAGTGAGTAAATGATATAATTTTCATTTTTGGGTGAACTATCCCTTTAACATATGAGATTGTGACCAGGTTATTAACAATTGCAAAAGACCACCGAACAAGTTTCATGGGAAGTCAAACTTGATTTAAGCTTCATATTTTCACATCTCATGAAGATTTGAGCCAAAACAAGCAACTGAACCGTGTCCATTCAGCAACCTGATCTAACGCTAATCTATCACTGCATCAGAGTCCAGTTCCCTGTATCCGCTACACACCGCAATGCCTGCCAGAACAAAATTTGGTAACTTTATTTTAAGATGACGTAGTTACATGTACTTACTATAGTATTAACAGTATATTATGCATAATTATAAGTAACTAACCATAAACCAAACCCTAATTATAGTAAGTACATGTAGATAATTAATATTACTCAATGTACAATGTAACGTCACCTTAAAATAAAGTGTAACCGAAAATTCCATTGATCCAAAGTTGCTCTTTCATAGTTCAAGAGACTTAAAAGAGAGTTTAATTTAAAGTCCATGATCACATGATCCGCTCTGTGCTACCGTGTCTCTGGACCGACTCGATCACATGATCCGCTCTGTGCTACCGTGTCTCTGGACCGACTCGATCACATGATCCGCTCTGTGCTACCGTGTCTCTGGACCGACTCGATCACATGATCCGCTCTGTGCTACCGTGTCTCTGGACCGACTCGATCACATGATTCGCTCTGTGCTGTCGTGTCTCTGGACCGACTCGATCACATGATCCGCTCTGTGCTACCGTGTCTCTGGACCGACTCGATCACATGATCCGCTCTGTGCTGTCGTGTCTCTGGACCGACTCGATCACATGATTCGCTCTGTGCTACCGTGTCTCTGGACCGACTCGATCACATGATCCGCTCTGTGCTACCGTGTCTCTGGACCGACTCGATCACATGATCCGCTCTGTGCTACCGTGTCTCTGGACCGACTCGATCACATGATTCGCTCTGTGCTGTCGTGTCTCTGGACCGACTCGATCACATGATCCGCTCTGTGCTGTCGTGTCTCTGGACCGACTCGATCACATGATCCGCTCTGTGCTGTCGTGTCTCTGGACCGACTCGATCACATGATTCGCTCTGTGCTGTCGTGTCTCTGGACCGACTCGATCACATGATCCGCTCTGTGCTATCGTGTCTCTGGACCGACTCGATCACATGATCCGCTCTGTGCTATCGTGTCTCTTGACCGGAGCTGCGGCGGTTCACTGACACTAATGTGAAACCAGACTTCATTCACCCCAATGGAAAGCATATTTACACTGTCTGAATCGTTTCCTATCCCTTATATAGTGCACTATGTGCCATTCACCATGCAGAAAATCTTTTTTTGTAAGTTTTTAATGTTTTCATCTTCTAAATGTAAATTTTGTCATTGTTTTGGACAGTAAGACTAATATAGTCATACTAAAAGCCAAAAAACTTAAATTTTGATTTCATGGGGACTTTAAGCACCAGATTTTGTCTCAGATTTTCCTCCTAAAATTTTTGAGGAGAAATAAAATTAAACACAAATGAGTAAATTGTCTTCATAATGAGCAATAAAATGAATGTGGATAGGACTGATTGATTTCAGAGTACAGTTTGAGACACATGTGAGATCTTAATTAACTCTCCTACTCTAGTGATGAAACAAAACTCTCCATTTGACTCTTAAACAGCAATTGAGGACAATCTTAATGAAGGAACAGCAAAGTGTGTCATCATCAAGAATATCAGCGTTTACAGTCAGTGTGTGTGTGACGTATCAACAAGCAAAGTCTAGAGTTCTTGAAAAGACTTTTGTAATAATAAATTAAAGAGGATATGGTCAGCGATTCTTGAATTGACATTGTTCGTTTTTAATAATAAAGACACAAAGTCATTTCACAACAGTGATATTTGTATTTGAAAGATATTTGCACCCAAAAGTCAAAGATTCTCTCAATCAGGAGTCTCGCTGTGGTGGTGTCAGAGTTGACCGGCTGTTCACCACAATAATGTTTCCATGCATGATAAACAAACATCAGCGTTTATAGCCCAAAGGAATCTGTGGGGATTTGGAAATCAGGCTCTCAACAGACATATGTTCTTCATTTAAAAAACGATGTCTGCCAAGAATAACATGACAAGTTTACTATCAGAGTCAACAATAAGGTTGTGCACGATTCAGATACATTTTTAATTCTAATTCAATTCCTATATTTATATTCCTATAATATTTGGCCTATACTTGTACTAAATCTTTTGATTATCTTTTGATACTTATAATTAAGTATTCTAAGTATACTTGTCTTATAGTAGTGTTTACTCTTTAGATTGAGTAGCCTATTAAAAAATATTTTCACATAGTTTTACATACTCTCTTACAAACTTATATTTTTGTGTAGTCCACTGGTATTGTACATAGAAATTTACTTCAAATCTACTTAAAGTACAGTTAAAGGTACCTTTCAAGTATAAAAATTAATACCTAAATAGGAATATAGTAGTATACTTAAAGTGCAAAAATAGTGAACTATAAGTATGATGTTAAGCTCACTTAAAGAAAACTTACAAGTATATGTGCTGTATAAAATTACTAAACTAGTAGTTTACTGAGAGTACACTTCAAAGTGTACTTTCAAAAACTAAAAAATGTGCTACAAGTATTTGACTACTAAACTATAAGTATACATAACTTCAATTTGTAGTGTAGTTGCAGTACAAACAAAAAATGTAGCTGTGTACCCCAAGGTTACACTTAAAGTATACTTAAGAGTATACTTTTATACTCTACAAAGTGTGCTAATTTACTTCCAAGTAGTATTGAAATAGTACACTTACAAGTACACTGTAAAATCTAATTAGTTAGTCTTAAAAAAGCATGCAAACCGATTGCCTTAAAAAACCTAAGTGAAATAGGAATAGTATGTTGTACTGACAAAAGCTTAGATATTATAGTTCACTTACAGTTCTAGTAACTAAACTAAACTAGTAACTAAAAAAGAACTGAAGAGTGTACTTGATCATTTACTTTAGATTTACTCTTGACTTAGTATACCATTTTTGTATTTTGCATGCTGAATGTTGAAGTCTGCGTGTGACTCAAGCATAGTCAATTGCAAGATATTGTCACAAATATAGAGATTATATTAACCCAATTAAAAGTTTTGTTAGCAATAACATTTTAAAAGATCATTATCCGACATGAAAATCAGTTAATGATAGTTAATAGACTCTTTTAAAAGTAACCTCTTTATTACTTCCCTTCCTCTGAAACCAAATAACGTCTCGGTTACGTATGGTAACCCTTATTCCCTGAAGGAGGGAATGGAGACGTCACATCGGTCGTGACGTAGTAGTGACCGACTGAAAGGGAACTGTGATTTCCTGTTGCATCGCTGCATCAATAGGTAGAGAGTTACAATAATATAAATGAAGATCCAAGTGCCCAACCAAAGGGAACACTGATCACCATAATGGTGAGTTCAAACACAAACATTTTAGGAAAATCAACATCAGTTTATGAAGTCAGCTTATGTGGTTCTCTCAAATTTTACAGTTGTATTGACAATTCAACATTCAAGATGACTTTGGGAAATGAGTGAATGCAAAGTAGAGAAAGATAACTACAGAAGTGGAGGAAATGGATGAAAAGTCTATTAAGAATTGCCCCACCTCAAAAACTTTTTTTTTGCTTGACAAAATGACACTCAAACCAATCAACAAAAAACAAGGTATATTATGTGAATAATAAGATTACAAGATTTTTACAGTTAAGTTAAAGCATTAAAGCTGCAGTCCGTAAGTTTTGCCTCTGTGTCGCCATCTCTGTTTGAAACCTGCAATTGCAGTTATTTGCGGAGTTATCATCTGTACGTGAGTTGTGCATCGGCGCGGCTCCTCAGCGCGGATGAATCTAATGTTTTGAGGAGTATGTGCGGCTTGCTGTCAGTCACCGCACCGGTGTGGATACTGTACTTCGGAATCATAGATTCTACGTCTTGGAGTATAACCTAAATAAGAATTTTCACCGGAAAATGTCATCTGAACAAATAAGTAACATGTCTGCCACTTTTGGGAACAAAACATTACAATAAATCACACTACCAACGGTGATTAAATCTAACGATCGCTCATATAACATCAAACCGTGCAAATTATTATTATTGTTATACTTTGATCTCACATTGTTAATGTTAACAGCATTAGCATTGCGTGACTACGTATATTTAGTGTTTATTAGTGTTACCTGTAGATTTCAATTTCCGTACAGTCTATTCTTTTGCTTTTGACTACGGGTGAATCTCCAGTTGTCACTGATGATGTCATTTGGGCCTTTCTGGATTACAATCCGCCATCAAAATTATAAGTTTAATTACTCCAGCTGCTGTGAGAAAAAGCTATAAATGATCCGCTGAAGAACATGCTCCTCACGTGCGTAGTATGGTTCTTTTAGGTTAATAATGCAATTATGTGTTTTTGTGTGAGTAATACATTTCCTGTTGTTATGACTGTGCTGAACTGAATTCCTCTTCCTGTCATTCCACTTTAAATCCTGTGGGCAAATTACTGTATTCAATTCAATGCAAATCAATTCAATTCAAATTCCTACTTGACAACTGAAAGGTGCTTTCTAACTCTAAATTGTGCGCAACCTGATCAACAGTCTCTGAAACATGCATGAAGCTACCGATCAAATCTACACATGCACAAACACACAGAACTGTCACATCTAAACCTGAGAATATGTTAATGACCACCTCGGTTTCCAAGCAAACGTGCAACAACAAACCACCCACGTTCAGAAAGAGTGACAGCCGTCTTTTGACAAGGAACATGATATGTAATTTAATTTGCTTTCACTTAGGTGACCGAGCAAAAACAATCAGCCTCTGAAGGGAGCGTCTTCGCTTCGGCTGCTCTATTGTGCATTGTGCTCATTTTTAGGCATCATCGGTTCAGTAGATGTATTCATCGAGGTGGGAGGAATTACAGCGTACAATCAATTAAACGTTTTGGGTGACTCAGCCAGTCTGATCTCAGGCCTGAATAAACCAGAGATCTGTGCGAGCTTTAAAAGCTTATAAACAAAAACGTTATGCACCCATGACCATTAAGCTCACCTTTATTGACTTCAGTGAATGATGTAATGACTTCTCAAACAGATGTGCAAATGGAGATAATGTCAGCAGGACCTTTGCCCTGCAGGGGTGAATTGGCATTGTAATGCGAATCAAACATAACCATAAGCCTAAGTGCCAGCTAAAGGCTTTTATTCCCTGCCTGTATTGATGATGATGGTTTTCATGTGAATGATAAATGTGTTTGTCTCGGATTGTGATCGCAGAATAGCAGAAGGACAGACCAGAGTAACAAGAGGGACGTTTGTGTCGCTTGTTTGCCAGCCTGATATCAGATGGAAAGGTAAAAGTTTGGATCTGTGATTGATCGAGGAATCTCACTCGGGTCATTGCTGTTGTTTGAAAATGTGGTCATGTCTGCCTGGAATGGATCCTGATTTGTAAATGTTTTCCAAAGGAATATAAAAACAATACAAAACGTGACATATCAGATTATCATTCCAAATATTGTCAGTCAACTAGTAAAACATCGCTGACTGACGCTAGTGACTGACGTTAGAGGCTGCGGTCTTTAGCGTCCTTGTTAGCGCACACACATTCCACGGCGGAGACCTCAGTTCGATTCCCGCTCGGAGTGGGTCGAGTAGGACCGGTTACATTTGGTGCCATGACCCAAGATAGGAGTGAGGTTTAAGCCAGGGACACACCAAGCCGTTTTTGAGCGTTGGCCGATTTAGTTTTGTTGGCTCTAGTCGGACGCCGTCTGGATTTTTTGGCCCGATTCAACATGTAGAATTGGCGTTGGGCTGTCGATGAGAGAGAGAACTCTGATTGGCTGTTCAGCTTAGCGAACGAGTCAGTGCGCGAGAATAAGAGCAAAAGTGATGAAAGCGAGCAAGTCAAAACTGAACAGACAGAAGGCTGTTATAATTTTACGTCATCTTACCTGAGCAACTCTGCGCAAATATACCTGCAGTTTTATTTTCGCTTTCCCTTTTTTGAATGACGAATATAGATGAATATATCTGCTTAAATAGACAGTTATCTCCTTTACACGCAGACGCAGAACACGCATGCTAGTTGTCAGTCGCCTGTAGTCCTTTTGGTGTGTTCAGGTGCTGTTTTTTTCCCAGACGCAGGCAACGCGAGGTGACAACACAGTCGGTGTCGGTTTGGTGTGTCCCTACATTTAGAGGGGTGAGTGTAACAGAGGCAAGGTAGTAAAAGCTGTGCATGTAAACCTCACTCCCCTGGCCTCAAGAGGCGCGACAGAGGCTGCGGTCTTTAGCGTCCTTGTTAGCGCGCCTGCCTCCCATGCCAGAGACTGGTTCGAATCCCGCTCGGACTGGGTCGAGTAGGACCGGTTACATTTGGTGCCGTGACTCCGATGGGAGTGAGGTTTAGGGGGTTGAGGGTAACGGAAGTAGGCCAGTAGGAGCTGTGCATATAAACCCCACTACCCTGGCCTCAAGAGGCATGCTGGCGACAGACGCAAGCAACTGCGGTCTTTAGCATCCTTGTTAGTGTCCGTGACCCGGATGGGAGTGCGGTTTATGGGGGGTGAGTGTAACGGAGGCACGCTAGTAAGAGCAGTGCGTGTAAACCTCACTACACTGGCCTCAAGAAGCGCGTTAGCAGTCTTTAGTGTCCTTGTTAGCATGCCTCCTCCCACAACAAAGACCCCGCTCGGAGTAGGTCGAGTAGGACCTGTTACATTTAGTGCTGTGACCCGGATGGGAGTGCGTTTTATGGGAGTGAGTGTAACGGAAGCAAGCTAGGAAGAGCTGTGCGTGTAAACCTCACTACACTGGCCTCAAGAGGTGTGTTAACGGTCTTTAGCGTCCTTGTTAGCGCACTGCCTCCTGCGCTGGAGACCCAAGTACGAATCCCGCTCGGAGCGGGTTGAGTAGGGCCGGTTACACTAGGACATTATGCTCTTAAAAATAAAGGTTTGAGGGTTTTCACAGGAATAGAAGAACCATTTTTGGCTCCCCAAAGAACCTTTCAGTGAACATTCTTAAAAGCATTCTGAAAACATTTTAATAATCTAAAGAACCTTTTGTGGAATGGAAAGATTCCATGGATGCTAAAGATTCTTCATGGAACCATCAATGCCAATAAAGAACCTTTATTTTTGCCACTCAAAAAACATGATTATTTTATTATTTTTAATCTGTTTAACTTGTTCAGAGGTCTTCACCTATATTTGCGTGCAATAAATGAATGCACTGAGCTCCATCTATTGAACTGTCACCAGAGAAAACTTGTGCAACCATATTTTGGCATGCATAAAACTATGACGATTTGTTGTTTTTGCTTTTGAATCAGTAATAAAAGTTCACCATAATAACCCACAAACCAAATGTCACTGCCTTCATAGTTTGTCTTTAATAAACCACACCTAGACATTAAATATTAATATGACATCAACTCTATTTATAAAACCAAAATATAAATATTGACAGAAGAAGTCCTTTAAAGCGTTCAATCGCACGAATGACCAAAAGCACTCAAAGGAAATTTTCACGTAGGCTATTTGCGTTGTACATATTTATACAGAAACGCAAATAAGAGCGCTTCACAAGCGCGCGACCCTTATAACGGGAGCGTTCTACAGTACGTCGCGTGTAGCTTCCGATATAATAGCGTTCAAGTTTAGACGCGTCGCGTCGCTCTCAGTGATGACGGTGGATTGATAAAGAAACGTGCTCTTACCCTCAACAGAGAGAATCAATAATCCCGTTCTTCAGTTCGCTGTTATTTCCTCCCGTTTCCAAAACTCCTAGGTAAACTCTTCCTCAAGACTTCATCTCAATCTTGTTTTCTCACATATGTGAACTTTGCTCCAAACACGACACGACTGAGGTAGCCAAGGCGACCTTGTTGATACGGACACAAATGTAAAAACAAAATATAATGATGAGGACAGAAAGGCTAGAACGATGCAACAGGTGCGCTCGAGCGAGAGTGACAGGTGATTCGTGCTCGTAACTCTACCTGCAGCGCGATATGGGGGCGGAGCCTGCATATGAACGCATGCAGATTTAATGCAGTCTTTCTGGAACATACACAAAACATTTTAGTCATGGAGTATTTATAGAGCTTCACCCTGTAGCTTTATGAAAGGAATGAAATAAAATTAAAATTGACTCACTTTTCTTCCATAAAATGATGCTTTTTGGGGAACACCTTGAGGCAACACTGTGCTAACAGGGGGAAAATGAAAAGGCAGGTTATTTAGTTAATTTTTGCAATGAGATTGAATGACTATCCATTATTTATTGATATCAGAATACTAAAAATGTGTTAAAAACAGCAAAGAACATATCAATAAGTAAAAATTTAATTTAAAATTAAAATCTAAAATTTAAAATTAAATAAACAAAAAACATTGGGAAAATGCAATATATGCACGCATATTCACTAACCATTTGCATTTATGCAATTCCTCATAACATACCATATGACTCCAAATGTTTTAAAATGTTTAAAAAGTTTACTCAAAATGAGAATCACATTTTCTGCTTTCCTCCAAAACCATGTTAAATAAAACAAAGATTATTGGAGTGTGTTTTATAAGAAAATACTATTCTACTTCAAAATTTCACTTTTAATTCAACGTGTTACACTGTAAAAATAAAAAATATGTTTAAAAGTTTTTTTTAAATTTTTACGTACAATCAACTTGGATGTTTAAGTAATTTCAACTTAAATTAAATTAAACTGACTTAAAAAAATGAGTTGAATCTTGTATAACTTATTTAAATAAGATTGTTTAACTTATTTTGATGAGTTAAATCAATGTAAAAACATATGGTGTCATAACTTAATCATAAAAAATTATTGTTGGTTTAACTTAAAGTAAGTTACCTGGTTGCCTTAATTTTGAGTTCACTGAAATTAAAAAATTGAGTTAATACAATGAAGATTGGTTTAATCAACAGAAACTCAAAATATTATGTTATCTGAACCACATTAATTAAGTTGAGGAAAAAGTTGTGATAACAAATCATGAAAATCATTTTTTACAGTGTACCTGAGCAAGATTTTTATTTTATTCCCATCCTTTATGCATCACATGCTTTTGCATGCTGGCAAAACAAAGAAAATGTGTTTAAAAGGACATTCTGAAATCGCAACAAGCTCTGCATTTATGGCATTCTGTGATTTTTGTTTAGGAGTGTAAGCAAATTCCTGTTCAGTTCTGTAACCCTGTATGATCAAGGAGAGGTAATCTTCAAAGAACGGAGTGAAAGAAGAGCAACGGGGTGGAACATTGGACAGGTTTGGATGTCACTGGATATGGAGCACGACTCGCCCTACAAACACACTTTTCTCTTCCTAATCAGTGTAAAATCAGGATGGGTTTTATTTAATAATGAAACTGTCACTATTTACTCACCCTCACATTGTTCCAAACCCGTGTCATTTTCTTCTGTGGAATGAAGGTGGATGGGGACCAGCTGTCAAGCTCCAAAAAGGACACAAATTAGCACAATACAAGCATAGTTTATATGACTTATGCACTATATTCTAAATAATCTGGTCATAGGGTAAATGCAGGTTGATTGGGACGCTTTTCCCAGTCATCGCAATGGCAAAAAGTGTCCCAATCACCCTGAATTCACCAGGTTAGAAACAGATCAAAGATGTTATTTAATAAAATCTTGCATTACTTGACAGCTGTGGTCACTGTTCACTTTCAGTGTATAGAAAAAAGCAGCTCGGAAGGTCTACTTTAAATCACTCGTTTTTGTTCTAAGGAGGAAAAACAGACATGAAAGTGAAGGAAAATGTATGACAAAATTTACATTTTTCACCGAACTATCCCTTCAAGGTGAAAATACACAGAACATTTAACAGAAAGACTTGACACACACACACACACACACTGGTATGCAGACGGGTTGCTGAACTGCAGTGCATGCACACAGACGAGTGTTTGATTTTGAGAACCTTGAGTTTTGGTTTATAATTAACATCAGAACACTCACTTTCTCAGGATAACCTTGACTGCTGTTCTGTTAAACATTATTCATTAAACTGCACAAAAAATGCCTTCTCAAAGGGTGATAAATTCAGAAGCAAATGTCTTTGTTTGAGGTTTGGTGAAACTAGGGGTTCTAGGAGAGCAGAGAGTGATTTGCATGTGGGTTTGAATGTACAGTTTGCAAAAAGAGTTGACTGTAGGACACTGCCACGATTTCCAATAAACCTTTCACAGCAAAACCACAAAGTGTCCACAATACAAAAAAATCTGAACGTATTACATGTTAAATAGACGCCCTCTACTGGACAAACGAACAACGTGCCAAAAACACTGACGGATACAGAAGTTTAGCCACATGTAGGAATGTCACTGCTTAGATAACAAGTTACCAAAACGAGTCATATGCCTTTATTACATTTACATTTATGCATTTGGCAGACGCTTTTATCCAAAGCGACTTGCAGTGCACTTATTACAGGGACAATCCCCTTGGAGCAACGTGGAGTAAAGTGCCTTGCTCAAGGACACACTGGTGGTGGCGACTGCTTATTAGTCTTTTATATCAAATATATTTATTGTTTTCATGTACAGCAACAACTCATTAATAATAAAAGGCACAATTCAACAAAAAAACTGTTTTTGTTTATTATGATATATAAGAAAAATTAAATATCTATTTAAAAAATTGTATTATGTATATTAAAATCAGTCAAAACATCGAAAAAACCTGGATAATGCATATTTATGTGTATATATTAAGCATTTATAATATAACAGTGCCTATATATTTGTTATCACTGTTCTGAAAGATTTTGATCCTTAAAATATTTTTTTTTTAAATAAATTTTCAACATTATATTTTATTGCTGGGACTAAATGGGAATGATTGAGACGCTCAAAGCCGCGGTGTCTCTATGATGTCACAGAGCGAATAGAACGCGCAGGGTTTATAAGCGCGTGATATTCTCACACACTTTGTGGGTTTGTTGTAGTGGTTGAGAGTTTTCACAGCGATGGGACAGCGAGCTTGTAAAGTGAGTCCGATGATTGGCGAGGTGTACGATCAACATCTGAGTACACCCCCAAAACCCAGCATCAACACGGCGGTTCAACATCCTCATCCTCGCGATGAGACCCCTGTTGATGCTGGTGAGGGAAACAGCCAAGAGAGGAGGGTGATGGAGAGAGGTGAAGGACTTGGAGAGGAAGGAGGTGAGGAGGAGGAAGTGGAGGAGGAGTTGAGGAGGGTGATGGAAGAGGAGGAAGTTGAGGAGGAGTTGAGGAGGGTGATGGAGAGAGGAGAAAGTGGAGGAGGTGAGGAGGAAGAGGAGAGGAAGGAGTCAGGGAGAGTGCAGGAGAAAAGAAAGAAGAAGTGGTGGAGGAGGAGGCTGCCCTCTTTCTTCAGAGGAGGAGAGGAAGGAGGTGAAAAGGAGGAGAGGAGGGTGATGGAGAGAGGAGGAGGAGGCGAGGAGGAAGAGGAGAGGAAGGAGTGGTGGAGGAGGCTGCACTCTTTCTTCAGAGCTGGCAGAAAACTGCCTCCAGAGAGCAGCTCAGGTCAGGGAGAGGAGAAGCAGCCGCAGGATGAGGGAGAGGAGAAGCAGCCGCAGGATGAGGGAGAGGAGAAGCAGCCGCAGGATGAGGGAGAGAAGAGGACGGTAGCATGGCCAGGAAGAAGTAGTGATGGTAAATGACACAAGTACACAATATCAAATACACATCAGTAAATATTATACCAAAATCCACATCGATGCCATGAGATCTTTATTCCATAACACGTTAACATAACATTACATTATACGTCTATGTGTACTAATGTTAAAACTAAATATTCAATATCAGATAAATAATTTAATATCGCTCTATTAATTAATTAAAATACATTTAAAATGAATAATTATATGAATTAATTTTTGCATGTCATGAGACACTTTTATGTTATGTGATCTTTTAATAGACTACATCTGCAGCCGCTACAGTGTTGGTGATGAGCTGGGGAAAGGTGGTTTTGGGGTGGTGTATGAAGGGAGACGTCTGGAGGATGATCTTAAAGTAAGTCAAAATAAACAACACATTATCAAGCCAGAAAATGTTTGCCCTGCCTCATCGTCATCTTTTACTCGAAGTCCTCTTAGTGTATCTTTTAATTTTTTTTCATTAGGTGGCTTTGAAATATGTCACGAAGACCCAGGGCATGAAATGTTTATTTATTGTAAGTACATTACACTACATGAACACTATAAAACATCTCATATTAACTTCAAATCACAGACAAATGTAATAAATCACCTCCATCTAATGATGATAAAAAAAACTGTTTGTATTCTAGCCTGATCATCCAAAGCCCCTTCCGATGGAGATCGCCCTCACCATCCTGGCGAATAAAGGTCCCAGCGTGCCAGAGGTCATCAGGCTGCTGGACTGGCAGGATCACCCTGACCACTTCGTGATGGTCCTCGAATGTCCCTCTCCATGTGAAAATCTGGGCCAGTTCATGAGGCGTCACGGTGGAAGATTCGACGAAGAGAAGGCACGGCACATCGTGAGGCAGACGGCTCACGCTGCCAACATGTGCTGCCTTCGCGGAGTCCTCCACCGTGACATAAAACTGGCCAATCTGCTGATAAACAGCGAGACATCTGAAGTCAAACTGATCGACTTCGGGTGTGGGGACATGCTGAGGAGTTCACCGTACAGGTCATACTCTGGTATGTATTGTATTGGCACTTTTAACTCCAGTGATGAGTTATGAGTTAATGCAAACTTACACATCAGACAAAATCTCTTTCCTCAGGCACAGCCGCGTACTCCCCTCCAGAGTACCATTTCAGGGGGATGTACTACGGCAGGCAGGCGACGGCATGGTCACTAGGGATTCTGATGTTCGTGCTGCTCTGCGGACATTTCCCTAGTGATCATGACCTGCTTCTGCTGAAACAGAAGCGCTGGTCCAAACCCGGCCTGTCAACAGGTGAGATCTAGAATTAATAACTCACAATCATACAAAACATCTTACAGCTTAGAATCACATGATCAAATAGAGCCGATGTAAAGTTTAAGGTAATAATCAGACGTCCCTCCCGTCTTCCTGCACAGAATGCTGTCATCTGCTCAGGGCTCTCCTGCAGGAAAAGCCAAGCCGGCGACTTGGTCTGGGGCTAATCCTGTCCCACAACTGGTTTAAGGTAGTGAACCTAAGATAAAATTCATTTATTTCTTTTCATAGGAAGAATTTGCCAATTCAAAGTCAAATCTGTCTTTTTTCTGTTTTGCCTAAGGTCGTCACATAAGGCCACTCCAGTTGGCGTCTCTCGTGCAGTTTGGCATCTTGCGGGCTGCAATGGGAGACACTTCCATCCCTCCTCTTGCCTTTGCGTCTTGCGGGGCGAGCAAGCCTTGTGTAGCGTCTTGCGCCTTGGCTTGAGGGAGCAGTATTTGCGTCTGGCGGTACTGCTCCCGGAGGAATATGTACATACTTCTTTTGGTTGCCCCTTTTTGTTTTTCTGGGTGTCCATCCAGCCAGTAAAAGCAAATCTGAAATAAATAAAAATCTGAAATTAATGTTTACATTTCAGCATTTTGGAGACTCTTTAACCCAAAGCAACTTATGCAGGTAAGTAAAAGCGAGAAACAGTAAGTGTGTTTAAATAGAATTGATTTACAGGAAGTGCCTTTTGAATTTGTACTTCATTGTGATGGAACCACCAGATGCTGCTCGCTCATGGATCAGAGTAATGGAGAGAACATGATATCAAATAACACGTTATATTCCTTTAAATCTATTTATAATGTAAAATCTTTAAGACAAAGATGTAAAATATTCTGGATCATTATTGACTTGGTTTCGATTTAAATTAAAAAATGCAGCATTTCTCTAAATGATGTAAAATGTAGGGACATTTTAACAAAACATGAGTTTTTTTTAATAAAATGTAACATTTATAATACTAAATTTTTTACTAAACATTTCTCTCAGTGATCTATGTACTATAGTAACTTATTTATTTTCTGTTTGTCACACAATTGGACACCATAAATAAAGCATAAGACAAGTTTATGTTTGAATAAGGTGGTCTTCACTTTCTTTTGCCTTTAAAACAAACAAAAAATGCAAAAGACAAAAGTAATGCATTCTTAATATCTGAACAAATGATTAAAAATTAGTTTATAAAAAGTGCTATTTAGTAAAAAAGAAACAAGGATCTTACATTAAAAGTGCACGTGCAAACTTTGTCTACTTTAAAATGAAAATAAATAATATTTTTGACAAACCTGTTTTTAAATGACAGGTAAGTGTCCTAGAAAAAAAGCTGTTCAGTTCTACATAAGTGTATTGTTTAAAAACAACATCAGTTGTCAAGTATTTTTAAATGAAAATACTATAAATGACAGGTTACAAATTGTAATCAAACTTGTATTTACAGTCAGGAAACAGTAGTCGGTTGCACAGCAATAAAAATCTGCGGTAGCCTGTCAGCTGTAGTCACACAGATGTTGAGAGTCAGGAGTAAACACTAGAAAAGAAAACAAGACACACAATCAACACCACAGACACTTAATCAATATAGATTTTGATTAATAATATCTCATGAGAAACCAGGCTATAGCAAACACAAGACATAATGGTTATGTTTCCCAGGCCGTCCACTGTAACTGCAGATCAGCGTGGGTCGACGGATTTACTTTGCTTTGCTTTCTTTTGTTCTGATAATGATGTTACAGTCTGGGTTAGTCTGATAGCCAAGCCATGGACATAAACACACATATATATATATATAAAAACCTGATTCCAAAAAAGTTGGGACACAAATTGTGTCAAATTGTTGTACAAATTGTGAATAAAATAGGAATGCAATAATTTACAAATCTTATAAACTTATATTTTATTCACAATAGAATATAGATAACATATCAAATGTTGAAAGTGAGACATTTTGAAATTTCATGAGAGCTACACATTCCAAAAAAGTTGGGACAGGTAGCAATAAGAGGCCGGAAAAGTTAAATGTACATATAAGGAACAGCTGGAGGACCAATTTGCAACTTATTAGGTCAATTGGCAACATGATTGGGTATAAAAAGAGCCTCTCAGAGTGGCAGTGTCTCTCAGAAGTCAAGATGGGCAGAGGATCACCAATTCCCCCAATGCTGCAGCGAAAAATAGTGGAGCAATATCAGAAAGGAGTTTCTCAGAGAAAAATTGCAAAGAGTTTGAAGTTATCATCATCTACAGTGCATAATATCAACCAAAGATTCAGAGAATCCGGAACAATCTCTGTGTGTAAGGGTCAAGGCCGGAAAACCATACTGGATGCCCGTGATCTTCGGGCCCTTAGACGGCACTGCATCACATACAGGAATGCTACTGTAATGGAAATCACAACATGGGCTCAGGAATACTTCCAGAAAACATTGTCGATGAACACAATCCACCGTGCCATTCGCCGTTGCCGGCTAAAACTCTATAGGTCAAAAAAGAAGCCATATCTAAACATGATCCAGAAGCGCAGGCGTTTTCTCTGGGCCAAGGCTCATTTAAAATGGACTGTGGCAAAGTGGAAAACTGTTCTGTGGTCAGACGAATCAAAATTTGAAGTTCTTTTTGGAAAACTGGGACGTCATGTCATCCGGACTAAAGAGAACAAGGACAACCCAAGTTGTTATCAGCGCTCAGTTCAGAAGCCTGCATCTCTGATGGTATGGGGTTGCATGAGTGAGTGTGGCATGGGCAGCTTACACATCTGGAAAGGCACCATCAATGCTGAAAGTATATCCAAGTTCTAGAACAACATACGCTCCCATCCAGATGTCGTCTCTTTCAGGGAAGACCTTGCATTTTCCAACATGACAATGCCAGACCACATACTGCATCAATTACAACATCATGGCTGCGTAGAAGGATCCGGGTACTGAAATGGCCAGCCTGCAGTCCAGATCTTTCACCCATAGAAAACATTTGGCGCATCATAAAGAGGAAGATGCGACAAAGAAGACCTAAGACAGTTGAGCAACTAGAAGCCTGTATTAGACAAGAATGGGACAACATTCCTATTCCTAAACTTGAGCAACTTGTCTCCTCAGTCCCCAGACGTTTGCAGACTGTTATAAAAAGAAGAGGCCTTGTCCCAACTTTTTTGAGATGTGTTGATGCCATGAAATTTAAAATCAACTTATTTTTCCCTTAAAATGATACATCTTCTCAGTTTAAACATTTGATATCTCATCTATGTTGTATTCTGAATAAAATATTGAAATTTGAAACTTCCACATCATTACATTCTGTTTTTATTCACAATTTGTACAGTGTCCCAACTTTTTTGGAATCGGGTTTGTGTATATATATATATATATATATATATAAAAATAATTACAACTTACAGGCTCTGTTCCAAAACCTAGCAAGCTGCCTACATAGGTAGAATGGAAAAAATGCTCTACAAAGACATACACAACTCACAAATATGCAGTGCTCATTACATAAAACACAAGAGACTAGGGTGTGTTCACACTAGTAGTTTGGTTTGTTTGGTCCAGACAGAAAAAAAAACTGGTCCTGGTCCGCTTAGCGTTTACACTGGCATTTTAACACCGAACCTAAAGGCATAGGGATATGTTCACAATCTGATTGGCGGAAATTACCGAACATCCAAAACAATGCTGTGTGCGGCTAAATGTGCTCGTTGTATGTGCGTAGCTACATATGATGGTATTCTGACCAGCTGATAACTCGTGAAGAGCTTATAAAGTGTGTAAATGAGTCAAAACAGTGTCAGGAATCCCTCCGTCACACACACACAAACCAAGATCTGCTGCGAGGAGACGCGGTTCTGACGCCTGTACCGAACTGTGATGGGCAACATCACGACTATGGCGAGAAAAAACACTTGATGCTTGAGCTTTCTGCCCTTTTTAGGGTCGCATCTTGTGACATCATGTCCTGTTTTTGGTTCGTTTACATGTCTTTGGTCCGTGTTGCATTCATATTTCAGTCGAACCGCACCAGAGTTCGTTTAGAAGCGGATCGAGACCCATCTTTTCAGCGGACTCGGTCCGCTTGTTTGGTGCGCACCAGGGTTCAGATGGCAGCGTTCACACTTATTCAAATGAACCACACTAACAGAGCAATCGCACCAGGGTTTGCTTTAATCGAGCCAAACATGCCAAGTGTGGATGTCTAAAAGGTGTGTTCACTTGTTGAGATAATCACATTATACTCTACTACAGGAAGGTAAAAATAATTTCACATTAGCATTTCACATTTAATCTTGTGTAATAGTTTTATATAATTTACACTCACCTAAAGGATTATTAGGAACACCTGTTCAATTTCTCATTAATGCAATGATCTAATCAACCAATCACATGGCAGTTGCTTCAATGCATTTAGGGGTGTGGTCCTGGTCAAGACAATCTCCTGAACTCCAAACTGAATGTCAGAATGGGAAAGAAAGGTGATTTAAGCAATTTTGAGCGTGGCATGGTTGTTAGTGCCAGACGGGCCGGTCTGAGTATTTCACAATCTGCTCAGTTACTGGGATTTTCACGCACAACCATTTCTGAAGTTTACAAAGAATGGTGTGAAAAGGGAAAAACATCCAGTATGCGGCAGTCCTGTGGGCGAAAATGCCTTGTTGATGCTAGAGGTCAGAGGAGAATGGGCCGACTGATTCAAGCTGATAGAAGAGCAACTTTGACTGAAATAACCACTCGTTACAACCGAGGTATGCAGCAAAGCATTTGTGAAGCCACAACACGCACAACCTTGAGGCGGATGGGCTACAACAGCAGAAGACCCCACCGGGTACCACTCATCTCCACTACAAATAGGAAAAAGAGGCTACAATTTGCACAAGCTCACCAAAATTGGACAGTTGAAGACTGGAAAAATGTTGCCTGGTCTGATGAGTCTCGATTTCTGTTGAGACATTCAGATGGTAGAGTCAGAATTTGGCGTAAACAGAATGAGAACATGGATCCATCATGCCTTGTTACCACTGTGCAGGCTGGTGGTGGTGGTGTAATGGTGTGGGGGATGTTTTCTTGGCACACTTTAGGCCCCTTAGTGCCAATTGGGCATCGTTTAAATGCCACGGCCTACCTGAGCATTGTTTCTGACCATGTCCATCCCTTTATGACCACCATGTACCCATCCTCTGATGGCTACTTCCAGCAGGATAATGCACCATGTCACAAAGCTCGAATCATTTCAAATTGGTTTCTTGAACATGACAATGAGTTCACTGTACTAAAATGGCCCCCACAGTCACCAGATCTCAACCCAATAGAGCATCTTTGGGATGTGGTGGAACGGGAGCTTCGTGCCATCAACTGCAAGATGCTATCCTATCAATATGGGCCAACATTTCTAAAGAATGCTTTCAGCACCTTGTTGAATCAATGCCACGTAGAATTAAGGCAGTTCTGAAGGCGAAAGGGGGTCAAACACAGTATTAGTATGGTGTTCCTAATAATCCTTTAGGTGAGTGTATGTGCCAAAATGTATTGAAATGGAAATTTTCAAACGAAAGCGTATTAGTGTGGACAAAGCCTAAGCAAGGGAGCTCACTAGATTTTGGAACAGAACCCAGGTGTCCAAAACTACAAGCACGTGAACTCTGACCTGGTGAAGCGCGCCAACGTCCCGAGTCCCACAATTCCTGTTAGGCCGTACAAGCAAAGCAAGATGGCGCCAATGATGACATCAGCTCGCAGGACATACGACTGCCAAATGACAAAATAGAGCGCCAGCAGCACTGTGGCCCCAGTGGCGATCAGATTCGAACCCGTGTAGCCCTCGCTCTCCTGAAGGTTACCCCTGACCCCTGAGGAAGAGAGACTGACGTGAGGCTAATGGAAATGCTTTACTAAACATAGTTTTTTTTAATAAACAAAAATAGGATCTCACCCCAGTACACTCTCAGGACCTCCAGACCAGCCATGAGAAACAGCAGACACACGTCTAGAGCGAGTCGGCCAACAGGGTAACTCAACACATGAGCTGTCAAACAGCAGAAGATTTACATGCATTTCCATCTCTGAATTTTGTACACCTCTCCTTAACAAGACAAATGATTTGAAGTGTCATGCGTGTCTGTAGCACAAACAGTGCAGGATGAGTTATACAATTGTAATACTTATTATTAGTTCAAATCCATAACTGCATGCATGCATGAGCAATAGTACCCCTCAAAAAAAGTTTTTAATGACATTAATAAGTAGTACTCACTCTTGTAGATGATCATGGAGAGGGTGGACAGGAAGTAAAACACACTGAAAGCTGCAGAGAGATACAGCAGGATCTGGAGCAGCACAGATGACAGCTGGTGTCGATTAAGGCTTAAAACATGCAAAAGTATTCTTATGAATACCTTATGAGTATATCAATATTAGGCTACTATGTTATAAATCTAATTATTAATTAAATATTATGAATTTGAATTAGCATGAGTTAGCCAACAGGATTCAAATTTGAATGTAAGGAAGTAGAATGAATATTAATTTAAATGAAAAGTAGTTCATACAACTGAAGCATATAGCATGTAATAGCCAGACACACAGATAGATAGATAGTCCAATCTGGTTACTTTTAAGTTCAGTAACGCTTTGTTCTGCTTATTATTTATATCTTCCCTCTCACTTGTCCACCCATCCATTCATTTCTGTTCAGGGACTGTTATTCCGTCAATTTTCACAAAGGATACAACATTGTTGTTTTTGCCTAAAGGGAAAAGCACAGAATTACATTTTTCATCCTAAATAAAACAACCTAAGAGAATCCAAATATACTCACTTCGGACATATTAAATTAAATTAAATGCATGAAATAGTAAACATTTCTGGCACTTTCAGAGTTTCATATTAAAACACATTCCGCTTTTCCATACAGCACAGGAACCTCGACAGGCATATAACGCAATTAAACCACATAAAAACGGTAAAATGTTTTAAACCACTAAAAAATATTACAAAAACACAGTTTTAACTGTAATATGAGGAAAATTGCGTTTATTTTCGCTGATAAAATCAGTCTCTATAGCAACGGAGCGGGTTACCTGCACGTCCAAGCGCCATCTTGATTTTGATTCTCTCCTCCGGTTCGCCAGGGTTTAGTCTTTGGCGCCTCCTAGTGAATCGGAGTGACGTCAACGCAGGACATGATTACATGTCATGCAGGATTTTATGTAGAAGTTTTTAAAATGAATGCCAGCCAAACAAAATACACACACACACACACACACACACACACACATATAAATATTATACAGAATACCAATGCATTTAAAACATTAGGGTAAACGTACCTATTAAGCTCACCAAAATCTACATTGAGACATTTTAGTGCACAGGGTATTGGTTTGAGTACAAGAAGTTATATTAAAATAAAATATTAATCTCTCACTCAATAATATTTAATTTTATTTTAAATGACAAAAGCGTTTAAATTAAGATATACATCATTAAATGCAAAAAGTCTGGCTGTGCTTAATAGGTACATGTTTGTACCCTTTAAGCACACCCCTGTTGCCATTAAGTTCACAACATGTTTTTTTGGGAAAATTCTTGTTTATTTTAAACAACATTTTTAAAGAATAATTTTATAAAGATTAACTTGAAGTGACAACCATCATTTAATATTTAAAGTCTGTTTATGAAGTATTTACATAGACGTTCAGTGTGGATGAGCTTAAAGGGAGCACACTGAGCTTTATTGGAACAGCAAACCTTTTTTTAATTAATAAATATTAAATTTATAAATTTAAAAGGACAAATTTGCTAAATAAATAATCTAGGTCATGTATTAAGTTCATACATATTTTAATATGAACAGCTATTATAGAAAACATCTATGAAATTATACTTTTTCTTATTGAAATCACACTGAAGCTGTGTGATTTTCATAGTAGTGCACCCTTTAAGATCACCTTACAATAATATGAAATCTTTAAAAATTATAGAAGTGTAAAACAACAGAACATCAATAAACTGTAAATTTATAATATAATTGATTTAAAAGTACAAGCCAGTAATGCCTGTGAAGTAATAGTGTAGCACACAATCTTATACAGCTAGTAAGCTAACAATGTTCTGCAGCATCTGCGCTATGTTGCTTAAACTATCTTTTGGATCTAATTGTAATTATTTCCCACATCCAGGTTCCAGGTTATAATATGCAAAAGTCTAAATATGAATCTCTTAATTTTGCAGTAAGAAGTTATACTTATCGAAAATAAAGGCTTAAACATCTAAAAAAAAAATGCACATTTATGGGGCTACTCTTTTGGTGAAAGTTTTCAGACAGCTTTCAAAATGGCCGCCAGCCAGTGTGAACACATGAATACCCATAACTCAGTGTGCAATGGTCTGATTAGCTGAAATTACAGGAGGTATATAGTAACACACACATCATTTGGTTAAGACATCAAGTAGGATGATAAATTATTTTTTTCTTTTTATAATCTGAGCTCAAAGATAGTAGTGTGCCTAATGGGTACTTGAGCTTAATAGGTACGTTTACCCTACTTAAACATGAAGAACACAAAAGAAAAGTCTTAACAGTGAACCAATAATTTTGTTTATTTGTCATTTTTTAATTATTTCATAAGACAGACTCAGTTTTTAATCAGTCGAAATGATCCTGTAATTGGGTTTTGATTTTCAAACCCCTTACAACTGTTTGAGCATAAACATGAAAATGCATCAGCCAAACTTAAATGGTTGTAATTCATGAAGGCTGTGGAATCCAGAACTAAGGTTGGTCTCATTTTAAAGAAAACACTCAGCTGAAGTGAAAGCACTTCAAAAAATGAAAGTGTAAAAGAGTTCTAGAAGTTTGTTTACTGTAAAGAAAGTGTACTGTACTTAACATTTTTATTTGATACAAAAATATTTTTGACTCTAAAAGTGCTATAAAATCAAAGCCATATATCTAACCAAGTTGTGTTCTATATTTGAAGTTGATATCACAAAAATGTAAGTTCCTATGAGATTTTGTTTAAGCGTTTAAGCGATTTTTGATTAATAATGCGTTCTCCTGTAACAAATTAATACATTTCTGTCATAATATCACTTCAAAACAGTAGCCAAATATAAAATCTTGAGTCTTAGACCTTTCCGGTGATGCGATTTGTCAAGATTAGAAAAAGTTTTGATTATAAAACCTTATAAAAGAAGTTTTCTGTAATATGAAACATGACAGCGCCCACTAGGGGGAGGAGCCAGCTAAAAGGTTTTAAAGTACCTCTTCCGTGGTAACGCAATGTCCAATTTCAAAACGGGTTTCACAGGATTAGTTTTGAGTGTTTAAGCTTTCGAATGACACCTAATTTATGATGATTACTAAAATATGTGATAGGGAAAAAAAGCAATAAAAAGAGAAAGCAAGCGGGACGCTGACAAGGCATTAAAAATGCTTTCATAAATTAATTCAAAGATTTGCACTGCTTGACACATGAAACTGAAGTTTATACCGTATGTGAAAACATTTACTATTAAGGGTTTTATCTTAGGGGCCGTTTACACAACACTGTTTTCAACTAAAAACAGATAACTTTTTATGCATTTTGTCCGTTTATTTACAACTGCGTTTGGGGGGCCCGAAAATGCAAACTTTTGACAACAGGTTTCAAAGTGCAAGTTTTTATCGTTATCGTCTCCATGTAAACTACAAAACGTGAATTTGTAAAAACGGTAACGCCATATAAAATACGTACTACACGTTCAGACTATAGGTGCGTAGTGTTTAGCCGAAAGTATAGGCTACTTCGAACGCACAGTTGAACGCACATCCTTGCAAAGCATAGTTCTTTTGACTTGTACGCGTACACAGGCGTTCGACGCATGCGCAGTTTTGAACAATCTCTCGCCACGAGTCAAAACCGTAGACTGTAAAAAATATGGACGTAGTGTCCGTGACGTCACCCGTAGGTTTCTGAAGAGCAGTTTTGAAGCTTAAAGCCGGCCGTTGCCATCTTGGCAGCGCGTCACTCCTGGATAACTGAAAATGGGCAAAGAGGCGGGACATGGGTGGAGCTGAGGTGACGTGATGACTAACAGACAGCAGACAAACGGCAATCCACCTGTCACTCAAGTGGCCACGCCCTAAATTATGCAGAACTTTAAGGCTTAATATAATTTATACGGATAAGTTATAAAAAAATTCACCGCCCTCACAGTTGTCATGAAGGGCAAAATTAGCCATATAGACCGAAACCACAATTTGTACCAGTTGGCATTTTAAAGTTGGGCGTTTTAACATGGGGCTCAATGAGATTCTGCTCTCTTTTGGAGCCTGTCTCTAGCAGCCAGTCGATGAATTGCAGTTTAAGTCACTTCCGTATTTGGCTTTAAGAGAAACTGGGGGAGGTTGCGACTTGGTTAAAACCCATGTAAATACTGCAAAAAAATTAAATGCGCATGTGCAACCTGCGCGTACAAAAATCCGGTGGTACGCGTTCAGTACGCGCATACTCTTCTGATGATGAAAAAAAAAGCCTTTTCTTTACAAAGTGACATCGCCACCTACTGGCCTGGCAGCAGAATACAGTGTTTTTAGTCGTTTTCGCAGATCCGCGTGAATGAGAATCGTTTTAACAATGTTGTCATCTGTAGGCTACGCGAAAAACGCGAAGGAAAAACTTTTCTGTTTTTAGTACATTGTTGTCTTGTAAAGGTACCCTAAATAATTTTTAGATCTTACATTTTTATCTTAAAACATCTGCAGACAGTAACCACACACACAAATTCACATGCCCATTTATGTGCGCACAAACACACAACTACAACATACACACATTTCGTAATTTACTGGAATGTATGATAAGACACATTAGTTGGTACTGTATGTGGTGAAAAAACACACCTGCTGAAGAGAGAGAGAGAGAGAGAGAGAGAGAGAGAGAGAGAGAGAGAGAGAGAGAGAGAGAGAGAGAGAGAGAGAGAGCGAGAGAGAGAGAGAGAGAGCGAGAGAGAGAGAGAGAGAGAGAGAGAGGGTAAAATTTAACACCACCCCCATTTTTGTGTGAAATATGATCCAAATTTGTTTTTGGCAGGTTAGGGGTGGTAGCCGAAGGGGTTTTATTTTGATACTAACTTATTTTAGCAGCACAGTCAGGGCCTAAATCTCAAACCATCAAACCTGACAGTCATCATTTGGTTATAGATTACTGAATGACATGGTCTCAATGACTCCTAATTAACAATAGCAGTATACAGCCGGAGTAAGACATGCTGTAACTTCACATGCACACACGCCCATGTAAACACACACACACACACACACACACACATACACACATTCATTGTGGTGGACTAACAGGACAGGGTCACATGTGTGCAGCCACACATATACAGCTACGCTCACATTTAGACGAAGTGCATTAACACAGCCAGATGTTTCTTTGTCTCTGCAGCCTCAAGCTCTCTTTTTCTCGCCTGCGTCCTCCCAAACAATCCACGCAGTGTGTCGTGGGAAGAACGGGCGTGTTGTTCAGGTCAAACAGAGGAAAAAGGAGGGCGAGAGAAAGAGAGAGAGAGAAAGATGCTCCAGCTGTGAGTAAAAACAACAAAACTGCATTTGATTGGGAGGGGGGTGGGATGGACACAGGGTCATTGTTCGTAAAGAGGTCGCGGATAAAGAGACGAGAGAAACAGATCACTCAGCTCATGCAGTGATAAATGATGGCGTTACACCTCATTCATTCATAATCCCTCAACCAACACAATGCTACAATATTTTTAAGATTAAACCATGAAAAACTATGCCTATGTGAGATGATAAATATGAAATAATTAAAAAATATATGATCACCATATTCACGTGCCATGATATTGCTGTTCAAAATCATACTATTGCCATGTAGTTTTTGTTTGTGCACTTCATAAAAAGTAACAAAATATATAAAATATGTTAAAAAAAAATCATGCTTGTTTGATATATGGCTACCATGATACTAAGTGATTACCATACACATAAAAAATTAAAATACCATGGTATTCTTGAAAGTAGCCTACTCTTTAGTACAGTGTAAATGATAAATAAACTTCAGCATATTGTAAAATACAATATAACTACCTAAAATCACTCATTTACATATTGTAAACTTTGCAAAAACTGTCGGTTGATGCTATTATGTTTGTTTATGTGTCTGTTTAGTTAGCTAACTGTCTTTGTTTATATGTTTTTGCAGTACTTAAATCAATTGCAGAGTCTCTGTAGTTGGCCTGAAAAGTCACTTTCATGAGTAATAAATTAAAACAGCCAAACTGCAATGGAAATCCTTGTTACAACTATATTTTTAGAGACATTTGTCTTTTCCAGTGAGCGCGCGCGCGCACAGCGCAAGTAGAGCGGGAGCGCGCAGAGAAGGACGTTGAGCGCGCGTCTGACTGAAAGTGGCTTGAGCGCAGGTCGGTGCGCGCAAAACCCGCTCACAGGATAATTTTTATCGAATAAAAATATTTTCAAACTTCAGATGACCATTTTTACTACATAAATCAGTAGATGACGTATCGCAGTAACAAATAAACGATATCATCGGGGGGAAAAAACTTGGAATATGCCTCCACCTGACATTCAAAGGTAAAATCTCTTCAGAAAAAAGGATTTTGTGATTTACGAAAGGAACTGTTTTTAAATTACATTAATTAATTATCCAGATATTGAGATATTGATATTGAATTCGTCTCGAGGGCATTCCGAAACTTGTTGTTATATAAAGATAATTGTGCGTCAAGTTGAACAGGCATGATGAGAGTTTGACGCGCACGCGATTCCCGCCGCTCCCGCGCGCCGGAGGATCCGTCCGTTTATGTTCATGGAGTTTATAAGCGGGAGCCGCTAGAATGGATGCAGTGATTGATGAAACCGAGGCCTTACAGAGATTCTTCGAAGGTAAGACAGTTCATTGACCTGTTGATATGACAGTTCAAAATGATGTTGCTTGTCAGATCACTGTTTCATCCCTAATACAGTGATGGATCAGATGGGAATACCATGGTAACTCTTATTTACACCATTAAGTTACCATACTCACGTTTTTTCCACACCCAGGTAACCTATAGGGTACTTAAAATCTGATTTAATATATGTCCGAGTCAAGATTACACCAAAGAAAGTCATTTTAAGGGTCAGAACAAGCAATAATTAAAAAAAAACATGGTATCAGTGTAAAAAAAATAGGTTCAATTATTGTCAGAATCAACTTAGATAATTAATGTGGTTCAGATAACATAATATTTTGAGTTTCTATTTATTAAACCAATCTCCTTCATTGTATTAACTCAAATTTTTAATTTTAAGGCAACCAGGTAACTTACTTTTTTTTTAAGTTAAACCAACAATAATTCTTTACAGTTTTGTCAATGTCCAACAAACCAAAATGATGTTTTATGTTACTTATGTTTGCTTGTGATGCACCTGAAGTGATTCAGGAAATTTTTTTTATCTAGTTAGTGATGATGGTTGTTGAATGTTCTACACAGATTTATTTCACAATGACATATCGTTAGCCATATTTCACTGATAATGTTTTTGTCATGTTTTAAACATTATTGCCGTGTCATTTAGGAGGATTAAATTTGTCAAGAGACACAAAAAGGCACTGATGAGCCATCCCAGGGAGGAATGTTGGGGAAGGGCAGAAAGGTGGAGAGGATCGGAGAGAAAGAGAGATGATGTACGGATGCAGGGAGCGAAGGATGGAATCCAGAGGAGGAGGAGGGGTTTGAGGAGAAACACTGGGACGGACAGAGGAATGTGATAAATGGTGTGTTTGTAATGGTTAAGGCAGAGACAACGAGAATAAGAACTAAAGAGAGAGAGAGATGGATTCATGAATAGATAGTTAGGGCTGTTGAGCAACAAAATAAGACGAAAACGAAAGAGTGAATCAGATGTGATGTCCTCTGATTTCTCCATGTCGTACCATCGGTCAAAATGAGAATGAAAATAAGAAGTTATGTTTTGCTTAAAGAAAATTAAGATTTTTAGCAATTTTAGCATTGTTTTCATGACAGTTTAATACATTTTACCCACAATTTTCAAAATGATAATGCAAAAAAAACCTCATAATTTTTATATATATATATATATATATATATCTTTTTTTTTTAAAGTAGAATATATATAAATCATGTAGTATTTGTCTGAATTTAAAAAATAAACATTTTTATTACAGTATTTTATTATTATTATTGTTATTTTTAAATTACAGTATTTAAATGTAAATATTAATAATTTAATATACAGTTTTTAAATGTCAGTATTACATGACAATTTGGGGAGAAAATCATGAAAACAATGTAAAATCTGTGATGGTCCTAAAATGAAATATTTTTCTGCATTGTTTTCATGACAGTTTAATACATTTTACCCACAATTTTCAAAACGATAATGCAAAAAAACCTCATAATTAATAAAATGTAAGACATTTTTAATAGTAAAATATATAGCCTGTATCATGTAGTATTTGCCTGAATTAAAAAAAACAAAACATTTTTATTAGTATTTTTATTATTATTATTATTATTATTGTTTTTAAATTACAGTATTTAAATGTAATTATTAATGATTTAATTATTTAATATACAGTTTTTAAATGTCATATACAATTTAATATACAATTTTCAAAATGATAATGCAAAAAAACCTCAATTTATATATATATATATATATTTTAAATATTATTTTAATAGTAAAATATATATAAATCATGTAGTATTTGTCTGAATTAAAAAAAATAAAAATAAAAAAAATAAAAAAAAACATTTTTATTAACATTTTTGGGGAGAAAATCATGAAAACAATGATGGTCCTAAAACAAACATTTCATTTATAATTTCACATGTAATTTCTTACTTTTTCCTTTTCATTATAGAATGAAACCTGACCTGAATATGTTTTTGAGTGATTCATCACTGCAAAGTGTTGATTTATTTCCTTCTGCATCTTATCGTTATCTTTTTTTCTTGAGAAAGCTTTTAGTTATGTTTTGCTTAAAGAAAGATTTTTTTTTGCATTGTTTTCATGACAGTTTAATACATTTTACCCACAATTTTCAAAACGATAATGCAAAACAATTTTTAATAGTAAAATATATAGCCTGTATCATGTAGTATTTGTCTGAATTTAAAAAATATATATATTTTATTAGTATTTTTTATTATTATTGTTTTTAAACTACAGTATTTAAATGTAATTATTCATGATTTAATTATTTAATATACAGTTTTTAAATGTCAGTATTACATGACAATTTGGGGAGAAAATCATGAAAACAATGTAAAATCTGTGATGGTCCTAAAATGAAGATTTAATTTATAATTTCACATGTGATGTCTTTTCATTATAGGGTGAAATGTTTTTGAGTGATTCATCACTGCAAAGTGTTGATTTATTTCCTTCTGCGTCTTATCGTTATCTTTTTTTCTTGAGAAAGCTTTTAACTTCATTGTCCCCCCTGAGTGGTCATATTCGCTTCTCTGTCATTCTTAACAGATAAAAGCCGTCATTTTTTATGGCGGGTTCTAAGTTGAACTATTTATTTTGGAGGGATTTTCCGACCATAATTTGTGGTACATCATTAGGCGTGAGTGCGTGTTCTCAGAGCAGGTGTAACGGTTTGTATATATGACAGTGTTTCACTGTAAACAATGTTGACTTCTTTGGGCTCATGAGTTCATGGCCATCAAGAATTGCTCTTTAACGATAATTTCACATGTTTACATTCTTCATTTGGGGAGTGAGGCAGACGGTGCATCTCTGGAGATGTTCTGACAGCCTTTTCCAAAGAGACACACTAAAAGTGCTCAGAAATAGGGATATGATAGTATTAGTATGCGATTTGAATTATGGAAGAATTGTGGAGTGGACACACTTATATTTTTTTGTAAATATATTCAGATTCTGTTGACGTTTTTCTATTATTTGTGTGTATTTGTACGATTGAATTGATGGCTGGTTGCCATCCACGATTCCCAATGAATGCTCTGTGTTTGTTTGTGTGTGTGTGTGTATGTGTGTGTGTGTTGTGTGTTTAGTGAAGCGGAGAGGGGGGTGTGTGTCTTAAATGAACATCCATTGTGGAGTACAGCAACACAAAGCACAAAAGAAGAGGCAGATTGAGCTGTTTGTCTGACTTGACCCTCAGCTGTCCAAGAGGAAAATTTTATTGCTCAGAGGTCGCTCTATCAAAGCTCGAATGGTGTAATAGAGTTTCACTCAAATATCAAGTTTGTCTTGGATGTTTCGCCAACAATCAGAAACAGAACTAGGTACACTTCAGTTGTCATACAGTGAAAGGATAGCTCAGATCTTTTAGTCTTGGAGGAATTCTATGAGAAATGTTTATATTGAGATCTTAGACTTTTGATTGAGACTTTGGTTGTGTTCACACTTGGCATGTTTGGTTGGATTAAAACGAACCCTGGTGCGATTGCTCTGTTAGTGCGGTTCATTTGAATAAGTGTGAACCCCTGAAAAGATGGGTCTCGCTCCGCTTCCAAACGAACTCTGGTGCGGTTCGACTGAAATATGAACGCAACAAACAGACCAAAGACATGTAAACGATCCAAAAACAGGACACGATGTCACAAGATGTGACCCTAAAAAGGGCAGAAAGCTCAAGCACACCTGTTTTTTCTCGCCATAGTCGTGATGTTGCCCATCACAGTTCGGTACAGGCGTCAGAACCGCGTCTCCTCGCAGCAGATCTTGGTTTGTGTGTGTGTGACGGAGGGATTCCTGACACTGTTTTGACTCATTTACACACTTTATAAGCTCTTCACGTTCTCAGCTGGTCAAAATACCATCATATGTAGCTACGCACATACAACGAGCACATTTAGCCGCACACAGCATTGTTTTGGATGTTCGGTAAGTTCTGTTGTGAAATATATACATAATAAAAGCCGACCAATCAGGTTGTGAACATATCCCTATGCCTTTAGGTTCTGTATCCTTAGGTTCGGTGTTAAAATGCCAATGTGAACGCTAAGCGGACCAGGACTAAATGTTTTTTTTGGTCCTGACCAAACGAACCAAGCAAACCAAACTACAAGTGTGAACACACCCCAGCAAGCAATAGCCGTCATTTCACCGTCTCGGTTAACTATAGACCCGATATAGTCTGGCTATGAGTAATTCACTCTAAGCCAAAATAACCTTGAATTTGGTTACAACTTGCGAAATTTATGATATTCTATCATGTCAACAGTGATTACAAGGTGTTTGGTTTCATTTCTTTCTATTAAATTTTCACTGACAGCCCAAATTTTGCCTTGTTTTAGCCTAGACGTCGGGGCTGTGTTTGGACGGCTAGACATCTTTTAAACACAAAATTGCTTGCTGGGACCCTTTGATATCTTGGCATATCTGAGCACAGTTTGAGACACTGTTGAGATCTCTTCTGTAGCACCAGAGGAGACACAAGTAAGATTACTGGTTTGTTTTTCTCAGAAGAAACATCTGAGAAGCAAGAGACTTCAGCAAATTTCTCCATTTGCTTTCCATTTAATCTCATCCATGTCTAGTAGAAACAATTTAGGGTTTTTTCAATTCAAAATAATTCAAGTTTCATTCTTCCGAGCTGTCTGATTGTACTTAAATCAATTAAATATTGTAGAAGATTAATCACTAAAATATTTAAATACCTCAGTGATGTTTCTTCTACAATATCAACTGAACAATATTAGTAATAAATTGTCCCAGCTCACTTGTCTCAAGCAGGCGAATACATTTGAGAGGAATGGATTGACATTCTCAAAGTAAATAAACTTCGTCTTCTGTGTTTTCATTATTAGGATGGCTTAAAGGTGTTGAAAGGAATTCTGGGAAATGGTCACTGGCTTCTATACCTTTGGTTCTGAGAGGCGTGGAGAGGATATTTTTCAGATATTTTCCTAAACACAACTAGCACCGAAACCCCTTCTGACATAAGAGCGCTCAGAAAGCGTGTTTAGCCTGATTGAGTGTAGCCATAAGCTGCTTATAGAGGGTATGCATGCCCCCTCTCTCTAATGCATTGGATCATTCCTGGCATACCTACAAGACTGTTAAAAAACAGAATGAGGTGCGAGTAATGTTTCTTTCTCTCGCGCGTCTCTTTTCCGCTATCGCTGCCTCATTCCGACTCCATTAGTGTGACAGTGTGCAGACAGGGCGAGGGAGAGAGATAACAGACTTAGACGCGCACACAGATGGATGCATGCACACACTCATACATGCTGTGGGTGGGGTGAGATAAGGGCAGGGCACAGGTCATACAAACACACACACACATGCTAACATGGACAAAACACACGTGTATTAGTTTTGGTACACCAGCACACATTAAGCACACAGGCACTGTGTTTTACAGAGCTGATAGGTCGAAACGCCAGCGTAGGAGTTGATGTTTTGGACCACAACCCATCCGCGAGCTCCATAACACGAAACCCACCACTTTGCCACCCAAGCGGACGGCAGCCAGCACAGTTTTACCTTACAGAGTTTTTTTTTCACTTACAAAGCATTTAAAATTATTAGGGAAATTATGTAACTTTTAACTTTTATATTTATATTAACTGGGTTTATCACAATAGAACTTCATGGAGTTCTCAGACATGCTTAATTTAAAGTCACCATGAAAGTTTCACAATTCTTTTTTTTTGTCTTCTTGCGCCGACATCTAGGGCGGGGCAACCTGTCACTCACATGAGATCATTCCATTCAAATACCCAATGGACATAATCAAGCCCCGCCCTACATTTTTTCTTATTCGAGAAGCTGTTTCACTCTGATATAAATCGCAACCCAGCCAACATTTCCATGTGGGTTTTTGATGGGCTGTCACTTGGACCATTCATGGGCAACCCAAATGGGGCCCAGAGAAATTTGTCCATTGGCGCCACATGGGCCCCACATATGTTAGCCCATAGGGGCCATGATGGGTCGATAGTGGGCTCTAAGTGGGGCCCATTTAGATGTTCATTATATGGGCTCACTTGGGTCCCAATTGGGTGCTAATAATGGGGGCAAAGTGGGCTTTCACAGTATCTGTTTCATGTTAACTTTAAAGTTAAAATGTGTATTTTCTGCACCACTACCATCACAACATGAAATTATTAATGAAAAAATTGATGTTTTCCCAATTTAGTTTTTTAAAGATTTATTTTTTGGCGTTTTATTATGATAGGACAGTATGTAGACAGGAAACGAAGTGCGAGAGGGGGGCGGGGCGGGATTGGGAAAGGTCCATGAGCCGGGACTCAAACTCGGGTTGCCCGAAGCGCAATGGATCTATATGTCGGCATGCTGCCCATGAGGCTATTGTATTTAAATTGTTTCACTATCATGTAATATTTAATGTTTCAAAAGATAACCCATAGAAAAAAAATTACAAAAAAGAAGAAATCTCATTTGTGATTTCTCTTTCCTGTGGGATGTTCGTACAGCATTAATCATGCACTTGTTGACTTTTGTGAGAAGATTCAGGCAGGTTAGGTCACATTTAGCCCGATGTCAGTAAGTCATGGATCACTCTTGTGTGCGGGTACAGATGGTTCCTGGGGCTGATGTTTGATGGAGGGAATGGTTTGGCCGTTGCGCGTGGTCTCTCTCATGTAACAGTGTATTGCTGTCACTGGAATGCATTGTGTTTGAGCAGCCAGGCCTGTAACATTCACATGCCAGTTCCATTACAACAAACCAAAAATTACACACTTCCCACATTTCAGGTGACCATGATCCGTTTCCCACGTCCTTCATTTTATCAGATCTCCAGTACTTCAACTTCAACATTTCTAATTTTCATTTAAGTTTTTTTTTTTTAAGTTTAAGTTTTTTTATCTAATATTTATATTTCTGTTTGATTTTAGCTTTATTTCAATAAACAAAATGCATTTTTATTAGTTTTTGCTTTAGAGTTAGTTAACAATAACAACACTGCCAGTGTGCAGAGAGGGGGCATATTTATTGCAGTCATGGAGTTTCCCGATGTGAGCCGTAAGCTCCGCTACATGTTGGAGTTCTCAGTCAGGCCTCCACAGACAGCGCGCGTCCTGAGCCAGGTCTAAATCCACATGAATGGCCCGTTCAGAGCATAAGCAAGAAAAACTCACTGTTAGTCAAGCTAATCTACAGTTTAGTAAACGGCAGCCTCTTTAAGTTATTCTTGACTGTGCCGATGAACACCACATTGTGTGAAATACATTTTTTTTTTTGCTTGCGCCGACTGAAAACACACCACGAGAAACACCACGAGACAGGAGAGACTAAGCTACTGAACACTGAACGGGCCATTCATGTGGATTTGGATAAAACAGTTAATCGCTTTGATGTCGTGTCTGTGGACACCGTTTAGCCCTTCACAGTGGAGTAGCGGACGGGCACGCACGGCATATTAAATTATTATTATGATTAGGCTATTTTTATTATTAAATTAATATTACAATTCATATGCCCCGCAATATTTCACAGCGCATCAACGCATAACCGACGCGCTGCAAGGAAAGATTAGTTAGATTTGCTTACTCCTCATTTCAAAAACAACTTGTTTGAAATACTTCTCGATTCACGAAAATAAAAAATTTTTAACAATGGGCCACAAGTGAAATATTAAGAAAATAAATTTGATTAATCTCTCATTGGCTCTAAGAAATATGCAGCGCCAGATGCCATAAGCTCGGTTAGTTTTTACTTTCGCTTTCTGTAGTGAATAACTGATTGGCATTTGAGACTTCTTCACTGCATAACTCTCGCGCAAAGTTTGCACATTGCCATTTGATATCCACTGTCTCGCCCTAATGGCTTAAGATGCAAATATTTTCAATATTGCGACTTGGCATTTTTCTGTATCACCAGTTGCTCGCAAAATGATGGACAAACAATAGCCACTTTTCCACTATCGGGCTGAACGGTTCATTGCGTAACCGCTCCGGGCCAGCTGGTACGGTTACGGTTTCATTTTCCACTGTGGGGCTGATAACGGACGCTCTTTGGAGTGCCATACAAAAGCATCAGTCGTTGCCTTGGTAACGCAAGAGTTTACAGACGATATGAGAAATAGCGACCGCGTTATGGAGGATGATCAGATATTTCTTTTAATTTTATTGTTAATTTGTGTTTATGTTCCTCAAATAGAGCGCTTAGCCAGCTACAGAGAAACCAGTAGCCAGGCAACAGACCGATTCTGAGTTGTGACATCACTTCACGGATTCTACCAGCACGGTTAGCCAACTGTGCCGAGAATTCCGTGCCGAGAACGGTTTGTAATCGTGCCGTGCCGAACCGAACCGAACCGAACCAGGCTCAAGTGGAACTGGAACTGTTCCTTACCATTCTAAGAAAATGGTGGAAAAGTGGCTAATGATTCACATTTTGAGCGCGTCATTTCCCGTGATAACAAAATTAAGTACATTATTAAATAGGCTAAATGAGTAGCCTAAATAAGAAAGAAGGTTAAAAAAAAAACAAGTAACAAAATTTCTGCGAATACTTAGCTGATGCAGGAAAAAAATGTTTTGCCCCCCCCCAACTTGAAAGTCAAATGTCAACCATGTTTGTGGCAATAGCACACAAAATTATCGATTTTTCTTTTATGCCAAAAATCATTAGGATATTAAGTAAAGATCATGTTCCATGAAGATATTTTGTAAATTTCCTACTGTAAATATATCAAAAATGTATTATTAGTAGTAATATGCATTGCTAAGGGCTTCATTTGGACAACTTTAAAGGCGATTTTCTCAATATTTAGATTTTTTTGCACCCTCAGATTTTCAAATAGTTGTATCTCGGCCAAATATTGTCCTATCCTAACAAATCATACATCAGTGGAAAGCTTATTTATTCAGATGATGTATAAATCTCAATTTTAAAACATTGACCCATATGAGGTCCAGGGTCACATTTTACATTTGATTACTTTATTCAGTTTCTGTACCTGAAAACTAATGTTAGACCTACCTGAAAAACCTGAAAAGCACTGTTTATTTTATTTGTATCTTTGCTCTATTGTATTTATTCGCGCTGTTGCTTGATGTTAGATTATTTGTTCTTATTTTCTTTATTTTTATTTGACAGTAGTCCTTTTTCCCGTGAACACTGCACATACTGTACCGAAACCGTGAACCTAAAACTGTGACACAAACCATGAGCAATTTGAACCGTTACTATATAGTAGGCGAAAAACAGTGTGTGACAAAAGAGGCATGTCCGAATTCACAGTACTCATAAAAGAGTATGCAAAAAGTAACCAGATAACCTACTACTTCCGGTGAGATTCTGAAGTGTGCATACAATGGACAATTTAATATCCCGTGAGGCCACAGGAGAGGATTTATTAATGGAGGTGAAGCGAAGCAACTGAACGCTGGTAGGTCATGTGATAATGACAACATGGCGAATGTAGTATATCCACGTTACATTCATACTACACACATTCATACTATATAGAACATACTTTTTTTAGCTGTTGTGAAGTAATTACTAGTTCAAAATAAGTACCTACTCTAGAGAGTATGCAATTTAGGACGCAGCCTGTGATCTTTTTGAATGAATCATCAAAAGAATCAGTTCATAGGAGTCATTTGTGCGTGAATCAGATTACACTGCTCATGTTATCATTATCATTTACTTGTTGTGTTGCTTCACTGCCATTCATAAATCCTCTGCTGTGGCCTCATGGGATAGTAAAGTGTCCATCATATACACACTAAAGAATCTCACCGGAAGAATTAGGTCATCCGGGTACTTTTTGCATACTCTTTTATGAGTACTATGAATTCAGACATACTTTTGTCACATACTGTTTTTCGCTTACTATATAGTAGGGAAGTGTGCAATTTCGGATGCAGCCCGAGTGATGTTCGAAAGAATCAGAGTCATTTGCATGTGAATCAGATTACACTGCTCATGTTGTTTGTTTTTTGTGTGCAGTTCTCGAGAAAACTCAGTAGAAAACAAAATTCTTGTCATTATTATATCCAGACATATGGATAAAATCTTACTTCTTTTTCTATAGCTGCATAGATTCTGCCACTGACACCAGCACTAATAACACACATGCATATCGTTTCGTTTGTTGAAAATGGGACATTTAAACTCATGTGGCTGATCGGACCACACCAGATAATCTGGCTAGTGACTCGGCATGTTAGGGGGGATTAAACTGGGGCGCTGGGTTTAAAATTGGGCCGAGATGTTGACAATGTTGATGCGTGTGGGACTGTTACTGTGTTACACCCCTCTGAAAATGTATCACTCCTTGAATTCCTTATTGTTACCCGACTTTTACATGTTTCCTTCCTCGGCTGACAGTATCCCTGCTCTTTCCCGCTCTCTCCTTCTCTCTCTTGTGTTGGTGGAGTGTAGGTAAGCAGCTCAGGTCGGCCGGTGCGTTCAGTGCTGGTGGGCGACTAGAGCTGTGTGTGGTGGCCTGGTACAGCTCTGTCTCATGACTGAGACCTAATCCTGCATTACAACGCACACACACACATTCACGTAACCCTGTACCCGCCAGCTGAGGTCCGAGACGGAAAGGTGTATGTTGTTTTGGAATGATATGAGAGGCGTTCCGGGTCATATACACACATCTTCAGTTTTGTAGGTTGTGTCTATCCTAAAACAAAATGCTGTGGCTCCGAGCAGGTACTGTCTCTCTTTTTCTCTCTCCATCCTTCCTGTGTCTCTTTTTCTTTTCTTATTGTTCACATTGCCTGACCTCATGCATTTGTTCAGCCTATATGTGTGTGTGTGCATGCATGGTATATATGAACGTGTGTATTTCTGTTTAGTGTTGTTTGCTAAATGAACAAACTCCTAACTCTAATTTTTAAGCTTTAGCATGTAACTCGCCCTGTTTTATTTGTACTAAAGACATGAATGATTGCTGTTACTTTTCTAAGTGATTTGCGATTTTTGACTAACGGACTTAAGATGTATCGAAGGAGGAACGCAAACCATTTAATATTATCGAGACTTGGAGGTGGGATCCTTTAAGCCAGTAAGCAGCCACCTAGCAATGGTTAAAAACACTCACTAACTCAATAGCAACCACTTTAGCATCATCATGTTGGCGGTTGGCCTACAAATTGACATCATGGTTAAACAGCTCGATTGCTGAGCCACTAAAATGTCCAATAAAAAACGTATTTTTGTTAGATTCTCTTGAGCCTAGTCACAATATCTGTGTGTGTTTTGTCTGGTGCTGATTGCGATTTTACAGTTGTCTCATCTCGTCAATGATTGTTTAGCTAAGATAAATGTTTTCCCTCTAACTGTGTGGATACTCAAATGAATGCTGTATTGATCACGGTGATGCTGTGTGTGTCTTTGTCTTTCTGAGGAACCCAGGGCATTCTGGGTAGTGTTTACCATTTGATAATGTTGTGGACTTCGCTCTATCATACTTTACTCTGGTGTGAATTAGGGCTTAATGATTAACATGCATAAGAACTCACATACAATGATCAGTTTCACATGGAAACTGTAGAGAAACAGGGCATACTGTATGTATGTGAACATTGCAGAGGGAGGTAAAGAGAGATAGAGGGAGAGAGATATACATGGAGACAGGGAGGAGGGGATGTATGGCATATTGTTGACTGTGATTAATGAGCTCTCGAGGGAGGGTTTCTGATTTGGCCCCTCAGTAATGGCAAATGCTTTAGTCCAGGATCATCAGTTCTTTATTCAAAATACTTGATCAGCCAATGTATATATACAAACAGGGCCCTATGATTTCCGCAATGCGGAAAAGTATGTCAAAAGTATGTCGGTAGCCTACATTAAACCGCAAAAAGACTTTAAATATGAATCCTGCATGTTCTGCTTGTCTTTGTGTGAGTGAATGGTTTCATTTCCCACACACACACTGAAGCACGTGACACTCGCTGTGTTTTCAGCCTCTGCCGTCTCACTATATGAGGACATGAACACATGAACTTCATCTCCAGAGCCGCTCTGAGAGTCACTTCATCAGCATTTTACCGCTATATTTGAGAACAACTATCATCATATATCATAAACACACAAAAACTTAAAGGTCTTCATGGCAACCCATCAAAATAAAAGTTCTGTTTAACTTGAAGAAATTATGACAGAAATATATTACTGTTGCACAGTAGAATTTAGCTAGGTCTCAGTGTAATAATAATACTAACACTAATAATAATCATCATAATCATAATTCTTCGATATTTTAATTTTATCAGTTGTGCAGCACTTTGCTTGACAAAAGTTTGTTTAATTTCATATGATTAAAAGATAAATTAAATTAATGTTCTATGCCTGAAAAATTAAATACACAATACAGAAATTCTGGGGGAAAAAAAAAACATTTCATAGAATTGATTCTTAAATCCTTGATTGTTAAATCATTAATTATTAAAATTTAATTAAACCATTAAAATGGAATCCAGAAAACTTAAAAGAGAAAACGCAGAATTTGGTAAAGAATTAAATGGAATTTGAAGGCGGAAAAAACTTATTTCATAGAGCCCTAAACATGTAAAACTCTTAATAAATTATTGTTAAATTGTATAAGTTTTATGATTTCAATTAATTAGACATGCTTTTTGATTACTAAAATACAATTTAACCATTAAAATGGGAGTCCAAAAAAATTAAAATGGAAAAAAATGGAATCCAGAAAAATTAAAACAGAAAAAACGGAATCTGGAAAAAAATAAAACAGATTTCGTAAGGCCCTATACACAGTACTGGTCAAAACTTAACATTACTATTTTTAATGTTTTTGAAAGAAGTCTCTTCTGCTCATATTTGATCAAAAATACAGTAAAACCAGTTATATTGTGAAATATTATTACAATTTAAAATAATGGTTTTCTATTTTATATATACTTTGAAACAATTTATTCCTGTGATCAAAGCTGAATTTTCAGCATCATTACTCCAGTCTTCAGTGTCACATGATCCTTCAGAAATCATTCTAATATGATTATTTATTATCAATGTTGGAAACAGTTGTGCTGCTTAATATTTCTAGAATATAATTTTCTTTCTTTTTTTATGAAAGAAATTAATACTTTTATTCAGCAAGGATGTGTTAAATTGATAAAAGGGATAGTAAAGACTTTATCAATTGTAGATTTCTATTTCGAATAAATGCTGTTCTTTTTCATTTTATTCATCAATGAATCCTGAAAAATTATCACAGGTTCCAAAAATATATGAAGCAGCACAACTGTTTCCAACATTGGTAATAAATAATCATATCAGAATGATTTCTGAAGGATCATGTGACACTGAAGACTGGAGTAATGATGCTGAAAATTCAGCTTTGATCACAGGAATAAATTACATTTTAAAGTATATTAAAATAGAAAACCATTATTTTAAATTGTAATAATATTATTACAATTTTACAATATTACAGTTTTTTTCTGTATTTTTGATCAAATAAATGCAGCTTTAATAAGTGGAAAAGACTTTTTTCAAAAACAAATAGTAATGTTTCCAAACTTTTATCTATTTATTTATTTTATGTTTTCCTGGTGAGGAATTGGAACTATCCACTTCATAAACCTTTGATTGTGCTCTGTTAGTTGTGTCAAGCTGGTGAGTTTGTGTTTGTATGGTTATGTTCAAATAAGTTTTGAATTGTTCGTCAACAGTTGAGATTAGTTTAGCATTGTGAGTTGATTTAGTGGTGTTTATGAGCATATGAATTTAATCTTTCTACACATACTGTATATTCTGCAATATTGCGTGGGGAAAAAGTTTGTGAGCTTGTGCTTTTTTAAGTGAATGTGATTAAATAAAACGATTATTTCACAGTGTAACGGAAAAGAATGCCAAGACAACGTGTTTTTTCGTGCGTACACATAAAAACATTTGATATGGCACACATTTCTGAACATCTCATAAATATCATAAAAACATCCTAAAACTTTTCACAAAACAGTACAGAGTGTGTGTTTCCCCTCTGTTTGTTAAAATCACCTCCTTCTCTCTTTTTCAACATTGCTCTCTCACTCGTCTCCCCCACTCTCGTTCCCGTCAGTCAATCTTGCCGCCGTTATCAGCGCCGGCCTGGCAGATTTACAGCAGGAGGATGGTAACATCTGGATCTTATTTAGTAAAATCATCCCTCTCTATTCTTATTTGCCCTGCTGGCACACTCATAAAACTGTCCGAGCGGAGACCCCAATCGCAGCACCTCAAAACATTACGTCAGTGTTGTTTTTTTTCCCCTGCAAATTTTAGACTTATAAAAAAAGTGTTTTGTAAAGCACAGTTGAGATTATTCAAGTGGTTTATGGTAAGAGATTGCTTTGACTCTTGGTCTACTCACATCCACAGAAATTATCCATGAGGATTCACAGGTGGATCAGGTGTTGTCCATGATGTCCTGTCCATGTCTGTAAACCGCTTTGGGATATTTTGAGAGTCAGGATTGTGTTGGTTTTATGTGTGGTGTAGGTTTGGGTCAGGACATCCACTGAGGCGGGATGTGATCCCTCTCAGGCTGTGGGAGGCTGATGGACCAGAGAGTTTTCCCAACACTAACACAGGAATTCTTCACATTCCGGCTTCGTTAGTGGCCTAATCTATCAAAGAGAGAGAGAGGGAAAGAGAGAGATCAGGGGTTTAGTGGGGGGCTCTTCATACTCAACTTTACCTCCACCTGACCTTGGGCTGATTCACCTCATTCTCTCCATCCTTAACTTGCTTTCTTTGTGTAATTCTGTATTTGTTGTTGAAACTTGCACTTCAGTGACTGAATACATGGACATACACTTTATTTTTCAATATGCAGAATTTCAATTTTCAAATTTAGGTTATAATTTATATGATAGTATAAGGGAAAGCATATATGCGGTGTGACAAATCAGGACTCACAAATACATGTTATTTTTTCTGGCCGACTTGAGAAAAGGACTTTATTTACAACTTTATTTGTTTGTTGTTATTATTTTAATGTTTTATTTTTCAAAATTTACAGCATTTATTTTACATTTATATTTATATGAAGATTTTTTGCCTTTTAGTATGAATATGTTAGCCTTACTGTTATCTATAAGAGAGTGTGCTCCAAAACAATGACAAAATTCACATTTAGAAGATACAAGCATTCAAAACTTTCAGTCTCTCACTGGCAATATGGATCAGTGATTTTGATGACATCACGCTGCACTTCAGCTTCTCATCAGATTTCCTGTCCAATCAAATGCTCTCTAGAATCTGAAGCCCCGCCCCCTACATTATAAACAGTCGCTGAAGCTGCGGCTGAAATCAGTCACTTGTTCACACATTTACTATTTTCTACATGGTGAATGGCACATAGTGCACGTGAACCGGCGCAGCTCCTGTCCAGAGACACGGTAGCACAGAGCGGATCATGTGATGAGTCGGTCCAGAGACACGGTAGCACAGAGCGGATCATGTGATGAGTCGGTCCAGAGACACGGTAGCACAGAGCGGATCATGTGATCGAGTCGGTCCAGAGACACGATAGCACAGAGCGGATCATGTGATCGAGTCGGTCCAGAGACACGGTAGCACAGAGCGGATCATGTGATCGAGTCGGTCCAGAGACACGATAGCACAGAGCGGATCATGTGATCGAGTCGGTCCAGAGACACGGTAGCACAGAGCGGATCATGTGATCGAGTCGGTCCAGAGACACGGTAGCACAGAGCGGATCATGTGATCGAGTCGGTCCAGAGACACGATAGCACAGAGCGGATCATGTGATCGAGTCGGTCCAGAGACACGGTAGCACAGAGCGGATCATGTGATCGAGTCGGTCCAGAGACACGATAGCACAGAGCGGATCATGTGATCGAGTCGGTCCAGAGACACGGTAGCACAGAGCGGATCATGTGATCGAGTCGGTCCAGAGACACGGTAGCACAGAGCGGATCATGTGATCGAGTCGGTCCAGAGACACGATAGCACAGAGCGGATCATGTGATCGAGTCGGTCCAGAGACACGATAGCACAGAGCGGATCATGTGATCGAGTCGGTCCAGAGACACGGTAGCACAGAGCGGATCATGTGATCGAGTCGGTCCAGAGACACGGTAGCACAGAGCGGATCATGTGATCGAGTCGGTCCAGAGACACGACAGCACAGAGCGGATCATGTGATCGAGTCGGTCCAGAGACACGGTAGCACAGAGCGGATCATGTGATCGAGTCGGTCCAGAGACACGGTAGCACAGAGCGGATCATGTGATCGAGTCGGTCCAGAGACACGGTAGCACAGAGCGGATCATGTGATCGAGTCGGTCCAGAGACACGGTAGCACAGAGCGGATCATGTGATCGAGTCGGCACAGACCAGAAAATGTATCGGACCCATTTGATTTCAGCACAGAATGATATTTTAAAGCGATATGGAGGATATTAGGAGGAAACTGCAGCTTTACCGAGCTCAACGGCTCTGGCCAAGCTGTAATATAAACGAAAAGCTATGGCTATTTAAAAAGGGAGGAGCTGCTCGATATGTCACGCCCTGTCTTCCTGTTTCAGTGCAAATGACGTCGACACATTGAATAATGCTGCGCAATCGTCGAATTTTACATTTTTTAACCAAAGAACATGCACATACTTTTTTGATTAAATAACACTGGTAAATTGCATAAAGAGAAACATAAATTATGCAAGAAAAGATGCTTTATTTGGCTTAAGTGAGCAGGGTCAGTCGGCCTGGGTGAGAATGACGTATAGCAGGTGTTGCAAACAGAGATTGCAGACGGGTCAGGTGGTGCAGATTTGGAGAGATTTGGTAAAGGAGTGGAGAAGGGGGGCAGAGGAGAGAGGCAAGGAGAAAAGCTACTTTGTTGATGAAGAATTAAAGAAAACTATTTTCTTTGAAAGTGACAGACCTTTTAGGCTTTTTACAGTTAACCTGCAAGACATTTATGTTTTCATTGACCTCATCTGTGATCCCCAGTTTGATCACATGCCATTAATCTGCCTATTAAACAAGCAAACAAATTATCAGTAGTGTTGCAAGCCACTTGAGTCATGAAACCATCAGCCTTTCTTGTTGGAGTCTGAATAAGAGATGTTGTGAAACTGTTATTTTATCACTGTAGAAACGGTGCGTAGGAACACGGTACACATCCTCCTCTCTCACTCTCTTCTTCTACCTTTTTCTGTCTCTCTCTCTCCCTCTATTTCCCTTGCAGGTCATGATATTAACAGCTCTTTGGAGCCAACAAACATTGACACCAGTATCCTGGAGGAATACATCAGCAAAGAGGACGACAGCACTGACATGTAAGAGTTTCTATGTGTAATCTGGAGACTGTTTGTACCACTCCATACACCACATTTGTTATGATGATGTGCTTATTTTGAGTCATATTGGCCATCAGCTGGTGATTTGTTTTTTGTTTTCTTTAGTTGTTTCACAGAGGTCCACAGCGCCCCAGGACCCCAGTATCCCTCGCCCCAGGCCGGGGCATCCTCTTCAGGGGGGTTAGGGTGTGGCGTGAGCCCCCCCATCCCCCTGCGCCAGGGCGCTGTCCCGTCTCTGCCCCAGTCCTGCCAGAATCCCTATCCGCCTCCACCGCCGCTGGGCCACCTCAGACACAACTACCCCTGCCTGGGGCAACAGCAGAGCCAAACACCCCAACAGCCACACGTCAAACCAGACCACCGCGGACAGTACGCACCCGGGTAATACAACAAATATTCATTTAACAAAGTGATTTGTATGATTTTTTGTAAAAATGTCCACCCCTAAATCTGCGTCAGGGGCGTAAAACCCAAAGTATAGGGTACAACGGGGCTAAAGGCACACCTTAGTGCTTTTCACTACTCCCATAGTGCATGATTGCAGAAAAAATATATATGATTGAATTGAACATTTATGAAGCAACAGATTTTGTGTGAAAATAAATCATAAAGTGGTTTATTTTGTTTAAAAATCGTGTAAATGTATGGGGTGGCGAGGGGGGCCTTTTACCGGGGCAAAACCAGCATGGGGCAAAAGGCACACAGTTTTGATACAAATACTTTAGATAAAATAATATGTTTTTAATAACGTCTAAGTTAATACTTGCTCAAAACAATCACTTTAGCAAAGTTTCAACTATTTTCTGTTTATTTTGATAGATAAAATAATTCATTTTTGTTCAATAAATATGCTGTCATTAAAAATATGTTAATATAGAAATATATTTTAAAAGTATAGAAACAGAATAATTTTAAAAAGTAAAGATTCTGAAAGCATTGAAGGAATTTAATATAGATTTACAGTAGTAAAAACAAATGATATTTTATTATATGATAAGATTAATATCATATTTTTTAAATATGATGGTTTCATTATAAATAAGGTGATTATCTCTAAGGTGGACACCCAACTTGATATATGATATTTACAATCTGAATCTTAACATGTCATGTCAACAAATGGAAAAGTCAGCTAACTATTTATTATCATGTTAAATATGGTGCCTTTTGCCCCGACAGCTGGGGCGCCTTTTACCCCAAATACCACACTGTTACATATTCTTCCGTTATTGACAAACTGCTGCTTTAATTACCTTGAACAAAACTGAAAATCATTAAGAAGTCCTTTGTCTCAAAATATATTCAATCATTTTACAGATACTTATTTGCTACTTAAATCTACAACATTTTTAAAAACGTCAAATATTAGATCATATTAGCACAGAATCAACTTTGCGCTGCTGCCCACGATCGCATCAAAGATCAGACAAATTTCCAGGTGTATCTTGAAAAGGCGATGTTTTGGAAAGTGATGAGGCAAGTTTTTGTGCCATCTAGTGGTTTAGAGGAAAATAACTCAAAGGAGCCTTTTACCCCTTAGTCATAGGGGTAAAAGTCATAGGCGTTTATTTGGGCTTCTTTTTTTGGCAAGTCGCGTTAAAAAATCACATGTCACGGGTTGCGGTTTTTTGAGCTTACTTTAAAAAATGTGGTTGCTTGTTAGGAAAATATGACAAGCAACTTCGTTTCTTTACATTTCTTTACAGCTAATAGCCAATCAGTGCAATAATACAAGTGCTGTAGTAATTCGTCCTCATACATCCCGCCTCCTCCTTCCCCTCATTGAAGAAAAATCACGTTCAACGTGCAGGCATGTGACGTTATAAATGCAAGTAATGATAGTTAGTAGACGTAAATAGACGTATGTACATTTTCACAAACAATGCCACCAACAGAGATGTACGGAGATGGAAAGGAGAGCAGAGGCACCTAATTTAATTTTAAAAATATTTTTATAATGTATTTATCATTACAGGCTATAATAAAAAAACAAGTATACTAATACTAACAGTAGGTATGGTTCGAATTTATCTAATTATAAATATGTGGCTATATTGCAGCACTTTTGCACAGTTTCCAGTGTGTGTGTTCGCTACTCACTGCTCCTAATATGTGTGCAAATATGAGTTACCATAATTGGCCTTCATGTCACTTTTTCTCTTTTTCCATCTCCAAACCTATTCTGTTTACAGCTGATCGGAGGATATTGCGTGCCCTTTGCTGCAATTTTGTAAAATCACATCTGGTTTTGCTTTTCAAACTTCGAGAGGTTTCAGTTTAATATGTTGCAGGCTCATTTATTGATAATAAATAATTGATCATAAATAATATAATAATATTGGGTTTGTTTTGGGCTTGTTTTTGAAGCTGCGGTTGCTTATTTGTCTCGTGAGAGTTGGCAACACTGCCCTTAGTTTGTTACTAAAGGCTGAGTAAGACAGACGTAGGAGTGAAATGGGAATAAGTGCTGAGACATAAGATGAATGGGTCAGGCCTGATAACCTGTGAATGATTGTGCAATCAGTAATGCTCTTTTATAATGTTGCCCAAAAGGAGGCAGCAGGTATATCATTAGTGAGCTTTTTGATGGGTTTCCAATTAAAACAAGAACTGATTCGCTACAGTGCTTCTATGTTTAGTGGTGCATGCAAAGGCATCACTTTTAATTGTTCAACTTCAGTGTGTGAATCGTCCCATTTGTGCTCCCATCATGAATGATTCCTCAAATCGTGTCTTGAGGAGAGGTGTGCTGTTATGCTGCTAGTGATCAGATGCACCATTTTCACTTGCTGGACGATAAAACATCCCACAGACATGCATTGAAGACTTAAGGACGACTCTTTGCACGCAAGACAAGAAAAAAACCCTTGCAACCATCCAAAACACCTTAGCAACTACTCTCAACTCTCAGAATAATTTGCAATCACATAGCAACCACAAACCCTGATCACTCATGTTGTTGTGTATTTAATGCGTTTAATGTTTATTTTTGCAGAACGCTACCCGAGTCCCCTCCTGACTCTAGCTCAGAGCCATATTCACCCCAGCAAGCCAACGGTAAGTTCAATCCACCTCAATGATTTAATGTTAAATGCAGGTGGATGCAGAAGTGTTAAATAATCAAGACTGCAAGTTATTAAAGGTTCAAAAAACATTCTTTTAGTTTAAATACATAAATGTCGATAAATGTGGACTGACGGCTGGATTTTGTTCATTTTTTTTGTGCTTAATAATGAAGTGTACTATTGGTATGGTGCCGAGGCTGATGATACTTACATAAAATTTAAGGAAATAGAATTTAATGTCTGCTTTTTAATTTTCCATCCCAGATCCACATATGCTCAGGACAATGACGCCTGAGAACATGTGTCACATGACCAGTCCTCCGCCTCTGCCCACACACCCGCTCTATCCCAGCATGCACCGGGACATGTACCTTAAGCCAGAGCCCATGATCTCGCAGTATCCCATTGGTCCAACCAGCGGCGGGGGCGGAGACATTCAACAGAGTCAGATGCTACATCAACTCCTGCAACATCCACAAGGACCAGAGTAAGAACGAGAGAATCTGAGGAACATTTTAGAGGTTTTACAGAGGTTGCTCTTTCATAGCCTCTGAGATTTTAAGAAATGTTAAACTTTTAATACATTTTATATATATTATTTTACAACAAGTTTGCGTGATGTTATTCCAAATAATTAAAATGAATAAAAACACAAAATATTTATTTTATTTTATTTTATTTTATTTTACAATCTCAAAAAATTATTTTAATCTTGATTTTGTTTTTTTAGCATTTTAATTTAGAGTTAGATTATTTCAATATATTAATAATAAATTAACGTAAATCATTTTAAGTCATCCTGTTATTCCAAGTAATTAAAATGAATAAAAATAAAAAATATTTTATTTTATTTTATTTCTATATATATATATTTTTTATTTTATTTTTTTTTATTTGTCGCATTCAGCAGTCTCACATTCAATGTGTTTTTTAGCATTTTAATTTAGATTAGAGTTATTTAAATATATATATATATATATATATATATATAACAATTTATTAATTCAAATGCTTTTAAGTCATTAGTAACCAGTCTGCTGGTTTTATTTTATTTTATTTTTATTAAAAAAAAATTTCATTCAGCAGTATCACATTCAGTGTGTCTTTTTTAGCATTTTAATTTAGATTAGAGTTAGATTATTTAAATATATTAATAATAATTTATTAATTAAAATGCTTTTAAGTCATCCTGCAGCCCCCTTGAAAGTTTGCTGAGGCCCTTTAGTGAGCCCCGACTCCTGGTTGAGAACCACTTCGGTAGAGGTAGAGATGTACCAGCAGTGTCAAAGGTCAAAATGATCCACATCAACAAATGCATGCTTTGTGTTTCTCCAGTGGGATTCCTGTACATCCGGCAAAGAAGAGAAAACATTCAGACTCTCCCAACAGCACTCTTAACTCCCAGATACTCACGGGCATCATCAAGCAAGAGCCAGGTACACACACACACACACACACACACACACAGGTACACAAGCACGATTGCATTATCAGCTCTATATGACGTATGTGCATTTGTGCTCTCACAGGTTTGATGCAGGATGCAGAAAACTCATACCTGGATCCAAACTATCAGTGCATAAAGTGGCAGGCGCACCAGCAGAACAAATGGACTACGTTGTACGACTCCAATGGAAAAGAACTGTGGGTGCTGCCCTCATCCTACACACCTCTGCACTTAGATTTATGACAGAGGAATGAGAAATGCACTGAGCACGAAAGTGTGTGTTTGGGATTTAATTGGGTATAGGGAGGTATCAGGCTGTACTGAGAGAGAGAGAGAGAGAGAGAGAGAGAGAGAGAGAGAGAGAGAGAGAGAGAGAGAGAGAGAGAGAGCGGCCAGGGAATTCCTTTGAGGTGAGCCATGTGTAGGAGTGAGAGCAAGAGCAGAGATCTGGCTTACAAGAGAGAGGAATGAGGATGAACAGAGAGAGAATGATCATGAGAAAATGGCATGACTTTAGGTTTTGTTCCACGGTGATTAAAAAAAAGCATAAAAGTAAGTTTTATGATCAATATAAATTAGGTTTTTGCTGTTTTCTTTCTCTCTTTCTGCCTCTCCAGTCCAATGCCTACCTATAGGGTGGACGCAGACAAGGGTTTTAACTTCTCCCTGGCTGATGATGCATTTGTGTGTCAGAAGAAGAACCACTTCCAGGTGACCGTATACATTGGAATGCCGGGAGATCCCAAATACGTGAAGACCAGCGAGGGGCTGCAGCCCATCGAATGCTTTTACCTGAAACTCAATGGGGTCAAGGTGAGTCAAACAACCAGAAAACCAGTCACAACTACTACTACTAATCTCTGTAAACTCTTGCATAACGTAGCATGTTTTTATCTATGTGTCTTCCAGTTGGAAGCAATGAATCAGTCCATTAATGTGGAACAGTCACAGTCTGACCGGAGCAAAAGACCCTTTAAACCAGTGTTGTAAGTCTTACAGTTGTGGGAGTTTCTGTGAAATATCACGTGTGGATTTGAGGCATGTGAAATAAATGTTAACCATTTGTTTTACAGAGTGACATTGCCACCAGAGCAGGTTACAAAGGTAACGGTGGGTCGTCTCCACTTCAGCGAGACCACAGCCAATAACATGAGAAAGAAAGGCAAGCCGAACCCCGACCAGAGGTATGAAATATGGCCATGATGAACACCTGTGTCTGATTACTGCAGACAATAGTTTTGACTGAAGTATTTAACTCTTTCCCAGCCAGCGTTTTGGAAAAAAGTTGCCAGCCAGCGCAGGGGGTGGATGGTGAGGGGGAGGTAACCCCCCAATAACCAAAACAACCCCCCCAATATTTATAGCCATGCTTAATGGAAACATAGAATCAGACTATTAATTAATTCCCGTACGAACTGAACTGACCAACTATCTGCACAATATGAGTGAAGCCCGGTTTATAATTGTGTGTGAGTGACGCGCGAATCACCGTATACTCCAAAGGTGTGGTAAGATTTGCGCGAGCAGTTCCTATCATGACGCTGTTGATAAAATACGAATTCTATTGAGAATTTACCGCTTTAAAACTCTATGGAGAAAGTCGAACGTGACCTAGAACAGCCACATGAACTAAAAAGACTGATTAAAAGAGGAAAAAATATTCTGCACCAACATAAACCAGAAAGCTTTTTAAACTACTCATGACCACCTTTACTAGAATTCATCACGTTCTGTTGTATTTATTGTGGTACATTTTGTCTAAAACTTGACTAAATTTATAAAAGATAATCTGTTAATAGATTTTTCACTAAAGATTTATATTACAACTGTGGCGTGTTGTAGCTATAGTTTCTAAACGTGTATGTTGCTATTTTTGGTAACGCTTTAGATTACAGCCCGGAAAGTAAGTGCTAGTAACTAACTACATGAAATAAGAGGGGAACAAACACCACTTTAAATTACAGCCCGCAGATTCATATCTACCCTGTAACTACATGAAACAAGAGGGTAATGAACACCACTTTAATTTACAGCCCGCAGATTCATATCTACCCTGTAACTACATGAAACAAGAGGGGAACAAACACCACTTTAATTTACAGCCCTCAGATTCATACTTACCCTGTAACTACATGAAACAAGAGGGGAACAAACACCACTTTAATTTACAGCCCTCAGATTCATACTTACCCTGTAACTACATGAAACAAGAGGGGAACAAACACCACTTTAATTTACAGCCCGCAGATTCATATCTACCCTGTAACTACATGAAACGAGGGTAACAAACACCACTTTAATTTACAGCCCTCAGATTCATACTTACCCTGTAACTACATGAAACAAGAGGTGAACAAACACCACTTTAATTTACAGCCCTCAGATTCATACTTACCCTGTAACTACATGAAACAAGAGGGGAACAAACACCACTTTAATTTACAGCCCTCAGATTCATACTTACCCTGTAACTACATGAAACAAGAGGTGAACAAACACCACTTTAATTTACAGCCCTCAGATTCATACTTACCCTGTAACTACATGAAACAAGAGGGGAACAAACACCACTTTAATTTACAGCCCTCAGATTCATACTTACCCTGTAACTACATGAAACAAGAGGGGAACAAACACCACTTTAATTTACAGCCCGCAGATTCATATCTACCCTGTAACTGCATGAAACGAGGGTAACAAACACCACTTTAATTTACAGCCCTCAGATTTATACTTACCCTGTAACTACATGAAACAAGAGGGGAACAAACACCACTTTAATTTACAGCCCTCAGATTCATACTTACCCTGTAACTACATGAAACAAGAGGGGAACAAACACCACTTTAATTTACAGCCCGCAGATTCATATCTACCCTGTAACTGCATGAAACGAGGGTAACAAACACCACTTTAATTTACAGCCCTCAGATTTATACTTACCCTATAACTACATGAAACAAGAGGGGAACAAACACCACTTTATTTACAGCCCGCAGATTCATATCTACCCTGTAACTACATGAAACGAGGGTAACAAACACCACTTTAATTTACAGCCCGCAGATTCACACTTACCCTGTAACTACATGAAACAATAGGGGAACAAACACCACTTTAATTTACAGTCCGCAGATTCATACTTACCATGTAACTACATGGATAATTATCCCTTAATTAAAAAATACTTACAGTATAAATAATTTGTTAATTTTCCTGATAGTTACCCTTTTATTCCCCAAATATATTGTTCCCTTATACCTACATGTACTTACACTATAATTACTGAAAGTTACGCTGTAAATTTGCTTTACTTACGCAGTACTTTCCGGGCTGTAATCTGAAGCGTTACCCTATTTTTCATTACAAATGCTATAGATATAAAAAAAGAAAGAAACAAAGAAAGAAAGGTTAACATTGGCCTTAGCATTGTACTAAGGACTCACCAATGGTCTTACCTCCTTATTGTAACAAATGCTATTAAACAATAGCACTTACAAGAACTTTGTTACTTTTTCATAAGGCCAAGTACACGTTAGAATCAAGAAGACCTTCTTGAATTAAAAAATGTAAAATGTGTTCTGCTAATAATGACATATATTAGGTAAACCTGGCTTTCAGATATTCCAAAAGATGACAGAAAATAACAGAAAACACTTTAATTTAGACAATTCTGTCAAACTGGTAAGTTTTTAGGTACTTAAATAAAATACAAATACATCATATCTTATGTAAACAAGTAATTGTTAACTAGGCTATTACTTTTTTGCAGTTATGTTATCAACGCATGTGTGGATGATACCACAAAAGACCATTTTGCAAAATTAAACAAACAAATAAATAAATAAATCTCATGAGGAAGCATGCCCCGGGACCCTGCTAAACGGTTCACACTTCAACCCCCCCAATGTTCAAACCAAAACTACACATTTGAGCCAGCGGCAGCATTTTTTATATTTTTCACAAAAGTTTCATGGCCCCCCGAATATTTTGTTGAATGAATATCTGAATATGCAATATCAAAAGAAAGAACAAACTCTCTGCTTTTAAACCAAAAAAAAACCTTGTTTTAATCTAGCTTCATGCATTCTTTTATTATCAGCACTTGAATATGGGGAATACGTTTGATTAAAAAAAAGCACCATTTTGAGCGAAAAAATTAGAAAATTGTGTTTTTGTCAAAGACTACATCTGGACTGGATGATCAGATGGAGTAGATGGAGTCCATCAACACCCCCTAAAGCTTCACAATCCTGTAGCTCTGGGTCGACATTTCATTCAGTAACATTAGACAGTTTTGATTTATATGCTGTTTAATGTTTATTTATAATTTTACATTTATAATTTTACGTAATTTTACATTTGCATCTGCTTACATATGATATCACTTGTTTCTGCTTCTTTGCCTGCACTGTAAACCCGAATAAGTTGGCAAAACACAAAAAAATCTGTTGCCTCAAATTTTTTAAGTTAAGAAATTTAAAGTTAAAGTAAGCAGAACTTGCAGATTTTTATTTTGTATTCATACATTTTAATTGCTCTGAACTTGAAATATTTGAGTATGAAAAAATGTCATACATTTAATTTAAAAATATCATGTAATCTCAAATTTTTAGTAGTGGAAACTTGACTAGCTTTAACTAGCTAATTTAATAAATGCTACCTTGCTAATTGGTTACACAATGCTTTGGTGGCAATAGTATAGCATAGCATTTGCTGAATGAGGACAGCGATATAATACATTTAACATATATCTGTTTTCAGACTAAGCTCATGCTCCACTCGTCACCATGATGGAAACCCTACAAAAAACCAACATAACAGAAACTCTTCTAAACTAGCATAACAAAACATTAAACACTACTAAATCTCCCACTTAATCTTGCACAAAAAAAACATAATATAACTTAATTTTGGCATTTACTGTTTGAGTGTCATGGCAAAGCATGCTGGAAAATAGAAATCCCAGCCCAGTTTCGGTTACATTTAAGTTTGTCTAAATTAAATGAAACAAGTTAATAAAACTCAAAACAATGAAACAATCCATATGACTTAAAATGTGTCAGTTTTCTGAACTCAAAAGAAAAAGAAAGTTCTAAATACTCATAAAAGTTAATTAGTTTGAACTAATGTGTTTAATCTGAGTTGGCTCTACTCAAACCAATTAATTATTTTGAGCGTTAAGGTTTACAGTGTGTGTTTTGATGCGGAGATTTAGTATTCTATTGGAAGATGCATAATAGCGCCTCCTACTGTATAACAGTGAAAACACGGAAAGACGGAAAATGACGGGGAAAGAGTTAATGTAAAATTGTAAAATTGTCAGCGAGTCACTAATACTGTCCATAGATATTACGTAAGATCAAAATAGTACAGAAAATCCTCCTAAAGCTCTTACGATTCCTCATTAAAAGCATTTGAATTTGTCTTTGTATAGGTACTTCATGCTGGTAGTGGCTCTTCAGGCTCAGAGTCACAGTCAGAGCTTCACGGTGGCGGCTCACGTCTCCGAGAGGATCATCGTCAGGGTAACCGCTGTCAGTCTGGTCGTGTCTGTCTGACCGACCTCCTCCAATCACAGCCTGTTTCTGTGTGTCAATTATCCGCCTGTTACAGTAATAGTGCTCAAATGCTCAAATGATTCGTTTTTATGCTCCTGACTTTGTTTGCCGATTTCTTGCCTATTTATTTCAGTGGGGTTTTTTTTGTGTGTATTACATTTTTTTAATTATATTTTTGAGTTTTTCTGAAGAAATAATAAATCTTTATTAGGAATGCACTGATACCACTTTTTCCAGAACGAGTATGATGCAAATACTTAGATTTTTTGTACTTGCCAATACTGATTAACAGAATTTTTTTGTAATTTTTTTTACAAATATGGAACCATATTAATTGGCTTAATTTTTTTTAATGAATATATGTAATTTTCATGCTTAATTACACTGCAAAAAAGATTTTCTTACTCAGTATTTTTGTTTTTTTTAGTACATATATCTGAACATTATTAAATCAAGATTGAGAAGCAAAATGACGTAAGATAACAAGGCTTGTTTTCTAAAAAAAACTTTATGCTTAAAACAAGAACAAATATCTGCCAATGAGGTCAGAAAAATAAACTTGTTTACCCTTTAAATTAATTTCTTAATTTGTTCTTGTATCAAAGACTGTACCATAGACTGGATAAAACAATGGACGTAGTGTCCGTGACGTCACCCGTAGGTTTCTGAAGAGCATTTTTGAAGCCTAAAGTGAGCAGAGCCGGCCGTTGCCATCTTGGCAGTGCGTCACTCCTGGATAACCGAAAATGGGCAAAGAGGCGGGACGTGGGTGGAGCTGAGGTGCCTGGTTGCTGAAACCATGCCCGCCTAGCTCGACCATAGCGGCAATCCACCTGTCACTCAAGTGGCCATGCCCTTAATTATGCAGAACTTTAAGGCTTAAAATAATTTAAACGGATGAGTTATAAAAAAATCCCCCCCCACAGTTGTCATGAAGGGCAAAATTTGCTTTTTGTATCAGGCTGTAAACATATTTTTTCTGCTGTAAAGTTGGGCATTTTAACATGGGGGAGATACAGATTTGACTCCCTTTTGGAGCCTGTCTCTAGCGGCCAGTCGATGAATTGCAGTTTAATTCACTTCCATGTTGGCTTCAAGAGAGACCGGAAGGTTGCCGCTTGATCAAAGCTAAAGCTTTTAATTTTGATAATTTTTTCAGAAAACAAGACTTAATGTCGCAAGTAATTTTGCTTCTTGAGTAAAATATTTTGTTTTAAGAATGTTTATATATTTAGGTATTTGTACTGGAAAATAAGACAAAAATACTAAAGAAGAAAATCGTTTTTTTGTGGTGTATGCCTGTTAAAAAATCTATTGTACAAGCTTCTGTTACTTTCCCTGTTCATTCTGTTGCTCTGTCATATTTTATCTTTCGTTTAATATCACAGCGCACATCCAGTGTAGCGGTACAGTGATCACATGACGTTTTCCTGTAATAATGTAGGGAAGCACTCAACATGTAACAGTTAATGCTTTTACTTACATATACGGTTTAGTTTTAAGGCAGCAGCTATTTGCACTAAGTGAAAATAACCTTTTCTTAGTGATAGATGATATTTACACTAAGTGCAAATAGCATACTAAGTGAAAATATTGCAAAGAACTGCTACTTTTACATGGTGTAAATAGAATATATATTTTATTTACAAGAACTGCTACTTTTACATGGTGTAAATAGAATATATATTTTATTTACAAGAACTGCTACTTTTACATGGTGTAAATAGAATATATATTCTATTTACACCATGTAAAAGTAGCAGTTCTTTGCAATATGTGTAAATAGTAATTAGATGCTATTTATACTTTATTTTGACAGATACATACTATTTGCACCTCAGTGTTGTTGTACATTAACAGGGTGCAATAATAACATAGAGTGTAAATGATTATATTTATTACAATTAATAAATGGATGCCACCTTAATGTGACAATAAAAGCCCTCCCTACACCTACCCCTAACCCTACCCAATAAACACTTTTATTAAACATTTCGGTAGGCAATTTATTTCCACTTTTAGAACATTTTCTTCATTTTTATTGAAAGTAAATGCCTTTCCGATGTGATATGTGATGGGAAAATGGAGAAGAGCGAGCTCGGCAAAAGGCGGATTCGAACCTGTGCCAATTGCGTCAAGACCTAGAATCTTGAGCCTTATGCTTTACTGACTATGCCACTGAAGATGTTGCAGTATGTGCATCTTTTTTTTTATCTTGTTTGGCCCAACTAGGCATTGTTAGGCGGAGCTAGTGCGAATAGCACTTGCCAACAAGGCACGCTCTTTGCACTTGGTGTAAATAGACACTCCGTGGTTTTAATCCAAATGAGCAATGAATTTTAACGGAAGCAACTACAATATCAGGCCCGATTTCGATATCAGTATCAGTGCATCCCTAATCTTTAATTATATGCAAAATATGTATTCAGAGTTTGATGTGTACATTTATTTAAAAATTAGCTGAATTTGCAGTAACACAAGACCTTCCCTTCCCAGACAATTACTTAAATTATTGTTCTATTGCTTAGTCCTTTCTCTTTCTTTCATTTTCTCTCTCTTTCTCTCTTTCTCTCTCTCTCTCTCTCTCTCTCTCTCTCTCTCTCTCTCTCTCTCTTCCTCTGTCTCTCTCTTCCTCTGTCTCTCAGGCGTCTAATCCAGGTCAGTTTGAGAGTGACAGTGAAGTGTTGTGGCAGAGAGGGCAGATGCCAGACTCTGTGTATCATCACGGCCGAGTGGGCATCAACACGGACCGGCCGGACGAGGCCCTGGTTGTCCATGGCAATGTGAAGATCATGGGATCCCTTGTGCATCCTTCCGATATTAGAGCCAAGGAGAACGTGAAGGAGGTGTGTGCATATCTCTCCTTACACATACACGGTCCGAACTTCCCTTTGTGCCACACTTACCAACAGTGGGGGAATAGAAAACCTTTTTACTGGCCCTGAAACTATTTCCATCATGTTTCCAACAGTGCACAAATATCTCTCTCACTTTCTTTCTTTCTCTCTCTCTTTCTCCAGGTGGACACCACTGATAACCTGAGGCGGATTTCTCAAATGAGGCTGGTGCATTATCAGTATAAGCCTGAGTTTGCAGCCACAGTGGGCATCGATGCCACCGCTGAGACCGGTACTGTCCCCACAGATCAATCCCAGTTCCCAGTTGGGGTCATAATTCACATTAAAATCAAAAGAAAAAATATTTTGCATTAAAAAATGATGCCTATTTGTAGGACTATCGAAATCATAGAATTTGCATTGCATGAAAATAATGTTACTTAAATTCATTCTAAATCAGTTATTTTAGTATTATTTTTATTATTCATTTCTTATTAGCTTTTATTTTTAAAATTGTAGTTTAAGTTTTAGTAATTTAGTTGTGTGCTTTTGTCATTTTAATTTATTAGTTTTTTAATATTTCTATTTAGCTTTACAGTTTTTTTATTCGCTTTGGTACTATTTTCACAAGTAAGGTGTACATTTTCAAAACTTTTAGTACAAAAATCCAAACTTTTAACAATCAGTTCATTCAACAGCAAACAATGCAAGATACATGTTTCAAATCACCCTCGTTGCTGAATTAATTACAGTAACACAGGCTACAGATGCCACATAAGAAAATACACTTACATTAACTAATTTATATAATTGAATCCATAATGTTTGTAATAGTATATATTCAGTGTGTTATCAAAAGGTGTGATAAAGCTATGACACAGCCATGAGGTTCTGGGCTATAGAACAGAGTTTGCTGCCAATCCAGTAAATGTTCTCACTGTGCCATATGACTGAATCTATACTGTAGTTGACCTTTATAAGGGTGAGTTACAGTAATGTGGCAGTCTCTACCATGGTAATCTGTTTACAGTATCACATGGCATACATACTGTAATGTAAAATGCTGTATTTGATACCGTCTGTCTCCATTCTTCCTGCATTTCTAATCAGTCTGATGTTACACCGTCATTTACTATTTCCTCTCCCTTATACTCTATTCTGCTCTATGTTCACATTTGCAAATCTTTCTGTCCCACCTACCCACACACACACACTCACACACACACACACACACACACACACTCACTCATTCACTCGCACACAAACACGCGCACACACACTCACTCACACACACACACACACACACACACACTCACTCACTCGCACACAAACACGCGCACACACACTCACTCACACACACAGACGCACACGCACACACACACACACTCACACACACACATTTCACCACATAATCAAAAGGAGAAAATAAGCAATTATATTTAGCACAGTGTTTACTAAAATGAAAACTAAACTAAACAAAAATTATAAATGTTGCAACTAAGTGAAATAAATAAGTTTAAGTACTGAAGTAAGTACTTAAGTACTTAAAACTAAAGTACTACTAAAACTAAAACTAAAATAAATGTAAAATACAGGTTTTTTTATTCTCTTTGGTACTATTTTCACAAGCAAGGTGTACATTTTCAAAACTCAGTACTACAGTTTTTTACGATTGCTTAAGCACAATTTTAAAAACAAGGCTCATTTTGTCAAAACCCTACACACAATTCACACATCCACACACACAAGTAGCAGAACACCTCAGTTTTTTTGCAAAACGAAACACTTTACAATAATTTAACAAAACCCAATTTTGACACCGTATGGCACACACATGGTTCATACAATATGATTCTGTTTGATTCATTTACACACTGCTGTGCTCAGTCTTAAACACTTGTAACATTTCTACTTTTCTAATGATATAGTCTGGGTTTGATTTTTTTTCCAGATATATTTTTATAGTAAAGTACATATATTGACCAAACACAGCACAAGACCAGTAGGCCTACTGTACAATGATGAAAATATTTATTTCTCTCCACAGTGTAAAATACATCAGAGCATTTCCAAAAGTTGCGTTTTGTACTAAAAAACAGAACATATTCTAAATACAATATAGTATATGAACAAAAACCTTTGTAGAGACAAAAAGTTGTGCATCAAAATCTGCATCTGGCCATAGCACTTCATCCACATCACAGGCAATGTCCTCTCTCGCAAGACAATAAGGGAAGAATCTCTTGAATGGCGACTCCATCCTTGCACAGACCCTGTGTTAGTTAGGTCACAGGCCGCCTACATGGTTTGAACGAGGGATACCCTTACATAGGGCTGGAGATTGTAAACCTTCCACTGCAATGCTGCAAACAAACCTCCCTCAATGGGGTTAAGGAAGGGAGAGTATGGCAGGAGGTATTGGAGTGAAAATTGTGGATGCTCATGAAACCAGTTGTGGACCAGAGCAGAACAGTGGAAAGATATATTGTCCCAGATGGGAATGTGGCCTATCTCATCTGCTCTGCATCCATTTGGTCTTCTGCTATGACGATGTTGTGTAGTCAGTCTAAAAATGAGAGTATGTGGGCCGTGTTGTAAGGACCTAAGTTCGTAGGGACCCCATTGATTGCAGTGCACAATATTCAAAACAGCTTTGGGGCCAGTTATGTTTCTCCCTCTTCCTCTTCCTCTTACTGCAACATTGTCTTCCATTTTTGTTGAAGACAGGTAAACTCACCTGTTGCCTTTTTATAGTGCTTACACCTGATTGTAGAGTTTACAGTTGAACACCTAAGTGTCTACACACCTGACGGCCGTGTTTGATCAATTGGTTCATAGGTGTGGTATTATGGAAAGCAGTGCCTTGAAATGGCAAAGAAGTGACATCATGTTAGATTTCTGTGTCTAATGTAGAGAAGTGTGTTTAGTGTTTTGCAAAAAGTGTGAAGCTGAAAATGTGCTTATAGTTGTGCAGATCTGGACTGAGGTTTTGCTCGTTGAGTGTCAGGTTTCACTAACTGTGTTAATTTTAATTTTAGTGTGTAAGCAATCATAAAAAACTGTAGTATCACAACAGATCATCAAAAGTTTTTCAAACATTTTAGCATATTTTCAATTGTGTTAGTACAATACACAAAACAACAAAGTGGTTCTTAATGGTTAATCAGTTAATCATTTGGTACACCAACAGATTTCTATAGATATTACAGTTTTTTACGATCGCTATGACAATTTTTTCAATACTTTTAACAATTTTCCTAAACTCTTTACTCACCAACACACCTACAACACACAATTGCCAAAACGGTTAATTTCATGCTCAAAATCACACATTGTAAACTAAACTCCAACACTAATTTTCAAAATACAATAATACACTAACACAGTACACTATGTCTGCCAAAACCCTAACACTTGTTCTCTTCCAACAGGAACATTTAGTCAATCATAGCACAATGTCATAAAAACACTAACACTAGATGGAATTACAGAAACTGCATTATTTTATATGTCAGGTCTGCCCATATACAATAGACAGTATATTTTATTGATCATAGATTGTGTGTCTATTGAAGCCTCTCCACATTTTTGTTTTGTTGGGTTTAGTAAATGCATGCATTTTGTTTCTTTTGCTGCAGAAATTCAATACAAAAAATGAATGACCCATCTCAGAGTAGCTTTATGGGATGCCCTTCAGTTTTATTTCATTATCAGCAATCACCGTGTTGAAAATAGAAAGTTTCTGTTCTTGATTTAGGAGCTTTCCTCTGCCTCCTGGGGGAGGTGTTGAATCCTTAGATAGACAGAATACAGTTATATATTTGAGACCAGAGGCATACAGTCACTGTAATACATGGTAAAAGTATTTACACTTTGCAGTAGGAGAAGCCCTTATCCCACTCCTCTCCCTTGCCCTTGTCCCACTCCTCTCCCTTGTCCTGGTACTCATCTTCCTCTCCCTCATGCAGCCATTTTTCTTACTTTCTTTGTGTTGCTCTATATTGTTCCTTTTTCACAGAAGATCAGCCCAAAGAGGCTCTTTTACCGTATACCATATGGTCATGTGATTGAAAGAACATCAACACCTAAACAATTCCTAGATGGGAATCAGTTGTGATTTATATATTTGCATAACTTCAATCAGCTGTTTCTCAGTAACAATGGAATAAAATACAGGGGATATATTTGTTTCAATTCACAATATGCACAGCTGTTTACTTTGACTTTAGCTTATAAGGTTAGGTTTAGAACATGGTGTTATCTGTTCTGACATACAGTGTTAAAGCACTGGTAAATTTGGCAGTAAAAATCCATTGTTTTGGTCTTGGTTGAGCTTGTATGTAAAAGAAGTTCAAGCATTTTAAATTTGTGTTAACTGTATGCATTTTGTGTAAAAGCAACAATAAATGTGTTAATTGTATAGCCTACACAGACAGATGTTGTGCTAACTGTGTTAAGAGTTTGGGAAATTTGTTAAAAGTATTGAAAAAACTGTAATTCTATAGAGTTTCTACTTTGTTTGCATTTTCCGAAATGGTTAACCTACCATATAATTAATTCTTTTTACATTATAAGCGATTAGAACCACTATGTGTGTGTGGCCTGGTAAACTCTACATTATGGGGACATAATGTCCCCATAAAGATGGCAATATCCTAAATCCTTGTCCTTGCGGGGACATTTTTTGGTCCCCATGAGGAAACAAGCTTATAAATCATACAGAATGAGTTTTTTTGAAAATGTAAAAAAGCAGAAAGTTTTGTGTGATGGGTAGGTTTAGGGGGGAGGGTTAGTGTAGGGGGAGAGAATATACAGTTTGTACAGTATAAAAATCATTACGTCTATGGAGAGTCCCCATGAAACATGAAAACAACGTGTGTGTGTGTGTGTGTTATCAGGGGTGATCGCTCAGGAGGTCCAGCAGATTCTACCGGAGGCTGTGAAAGATGGAGGAGACGTGGTGTGTGCTAACGGAGAGACCATCCCTAATCTACTGGTGGTCAATAAAGTACGAGCGCTCACACACATTCTTACAGATGCCCACACAGTCTCTCTGCCTCCCTCTTATGTGTGTGTGTGTGTGTGTTTGTTGCTACAGGAGCGGATCTTCATGGAGAACGTGGGAGCGGTGAAGGAGCTCTGCAAACTCACTGATAATCTGGAGACTCGCATTGATGAGCTCGAACGCTGGAGCCGAAAACTCGCCAAACTGCGCCGGCTAGACAGCATGAAGAGCACCGTCAGTGGAGGCACAGTCAGGTGTGTGTGTGTTTATGAAGCTGTGCACTCACAGGTGCATCTGTTTGAGTCAATTCAAAGTGAAGAAGTCTGAAGAAATATGCTCATTTTTTCTAGTCAATCAGGAAGCTATTTTAGCAGAACAGGAAGTGGTCCACTCAAGAAAAAAACAGCTACGCCAGGAAGCAAGGTATGATTTAACTCAGCCTACCTCTCATATACATACAGTATATTAAAAACAATAATGGAATGGCGTGAGATGTGATATAATAGGATAGTATGAAGTGAGATGGAATGTGATGTGATGAAATGGAGTGGGATGTAATAGGATAGTATGAGATGGAATGGCTTAGAATGAAAAGGAATGTGATAGAATCATATGGAATGCAAATAGCAATAGATGCTGCTTACACTAAGTGTAAATAACAACAAAAAGAAGGTTATCAAGAAGCCAATTCCTAAACTTATACTTGAATAATAAGATGTATATTCTTTAGTTGAATGGAATCATATGGAATAGAATAGAATCGTATTGAATGGGATAGAATAATATGGAATAGAATCATATTGGATGTGACAGAATCACATGGAATGGAAAAATACATATACAGTTAATTGGGATAGAATCATATTGGATGAGATGGAATTGTATGAAAATAATATGAATCATTGAATGATATGAAATGTGATAGAACCATATGGAATGGGATAAGATAGAATCATATGGAATAGAGTAGAATCATATTGGATGGGATAGAATCTAATGGAAAGAAATAGAATCATATAGGATGGGAAAGAATCATATAAGATAGGATAGAATCTTATGGAATGGAATAGAATCATATATAATGGGAGAGAATCATATGGAATTGAATATAATAATATAGGATATGATAGAAACTTATGGAAAGGAATAGAATCATATAGGATTAGATAGAATCATGTGGAATCCAATACAATCAAATGGAATGAAATAGGATCATAGAATGGTGTAGAATCATATTGGATAGGATAGAACCATATGGAATGGGATGGGATAGAATCACATGGTGTTGAGTAGAATCATATTGGATGGCATAGAATCATATGGAATGGAAAAGAAACATGGAATAGAATCATATTGGATGGGATGGAATTGTATGGAAATGATATGAATCATTGAATGACATGAAATGTGATAGAATCATATGGAATGGGATAAGATAGAATCATATGGATTAGAGTAGAATCATATTGGATGGCAGAGAATCATATAGAATTGAATAGAATCATATAGAATCATATGTAATTGAATAGAATCATATAGGATGGGATAGAATCATGTGGAATCCAATACAATAAAATGGAATTGAATAGGATCATAGAATGGTGTAGAATCATATTGAATGGGATATAATCATAAGAAATTGAGCAGAATCATATTAAATGGGAAAGAACCATTTGGAATGGGATGAGATAGAATCACATGGTGTTGAGTAGAATCATATTGGATGGGATAGAATCATATGGAATGGAAAATAAACATGGGATAGAATCATATTGGATGGGATAGAATCATATGGAATGGAAAAGAAACATGGGATAGAATCATATTGGATGGGATGGGATACAATCATATGGAATAGAGTAGAATCATATTGGATGGGATAGAATCATATAAGATAGGAGAGAATCATATGGAATTGAATAGAATCATATAGGATGGGATAAAATCATGTGAAATCCAATACAATCAAATGGAATGGAAAATAATTATAGGATGGTGTAGAATCGTATTGGATGGGATAAATTCATATGGAATGGGATGGGATAGAATCACATGGTGTTGAGTAGAATCATATAGGATAGGATAGAATCATATAAGATAGGAGAGAATCTTATGGAATGGAATAGAATCATATAGAATGGGAGAGAATCATGTGAAATCCAATACAATAAAATGATATGGAATAGGATAATAGAATAGTGTAGAATCATATTGGATGGGAATCGGGATAGTATCATAAGGAATGAAACAGAATCATATTGGATGGATAGAACCATATGGAATGGGATGGGATAGAATCACATGGTGTTGAGTAGAATCATATTGGATGGGATAAAATCATGTAGATTTGAATAAAATCGTATGGAATGAAATAAAATCAAATCAAATGTAATGGGATATATTCATAGAATGGGATGGGATACAGTCATAAAGATTTGGATTGCATAGAATCAGTCAATCAGTGGAATGAGATGAGATAGAATGGAATAAAAACGGATGGGATGGTCTAAAATGGAATGGGATTGAATGATTGTTGAGATGTGTGTTGCAGAGGTCCGTCCCGGAGCAAAGCTGCCTGAGTCACAGATTCATGCAGGGCACCATCCTGGCGCTGGTCATCATAATGGCCTTCAGGTCAGAGAGGAAATCATTCACCCCAAAAACATCAGAATGCATATTTTGAGTCTGTGTTTCATGCTCATTATCATCTCTCCCCATCTCGTTCTATAGTGTCATATCCATGTCCATCCTCTATGTGCTCAATCTTCAACACCATGGAAGCATAAGTGATGTTGAGGGGTATGTACATGTCTACACACAAGCATCCATTCACACGTGTCTTTCTCTTTATTTCTGTATACTCTCGTTTGATCTCCTCTTGCTTATTTCTCTCAGTGTGGTGTGTAGCTCTGCGTCCCACTGCCTTCTTTTCGTCTCTTGGACGCCCTTCCTCACTACAACCGTCACATTCTGTCCATCCTTCTGTCTGTGGTATGCTGCCCACTTCCCTTCTCTCTGTTCCTCTATCACTTCATCTTCCCATCCAGCACCGAAAGATTTCCAGTCCTACATTTCCCAAGAGAACCTATTTAGGAAAATTGTATTGCTCAGAGATTGACTACGGCTCAAAAGTTTGGATGTTTTAATGTTTTCAGAATTGATGAGAAATGTTTGAGTTCATATTGAGAAGTCTGACTGATATCTTAGAAAATTTGAGCAAAGTTTGAGACATTTATTCTCAGCTTAATATCTTTCTGGGAGAAACAATTGAGATATTAAAGAGACCTCATGTGATTTCGATGGTATAATATCTCTCTGTCTCGGCAGGTCTCGTTCTGCTCTGGGTTCGGCTCGCCAGGCTTCTTTCTCCCCTGCCAGAGTGACCACATCCACTCTCTCCCCAGGTCCCAGAGAACACACTCACACAAATAATGCAGATGTTGCATTTTTTTCCATATGCATATTTTGATTATTAGTTTTATAGAAGTTCATTATTTGCTTACAGACTCCACCTCCCCATCGTTGTCCAGTCACCCGCCCTGCTGCCCTCCAGCACCTGCCACAACCAACCAATCAGCCACTATCAGTATGTTGCCAGGCAACAACCAATCCACTCCAGGTATGACAACATTACAACATAAATGACAAATTTCGACAAAATTAAGGTTTTTGAATATTCAGCCATCAGAGCAGTTACAAATGATGCAGTAAAACTTGACTTGAAGCCTTTATACACAAAAAATTAAGCCTTTTTTCAAGATTTACGCATTTCAATTAATAGTAAAATTGAACTGAATAATCCTTACATATTATTCATATTATGAATTAGGAATGAGTAAAACTAGAGCTTAATAAAAATTTTTTTTTAAATCTTTATGGAACAAGGGAATGGACCATTTAGTTTATGTGATTCGTATTCATAAATAAAATTTAAAAAAAGAAAATATGTTTAAATTTAAGATTTATACCAAATGTTTTATTATGCTCTAGTTTTTTTACTAATTCAAAATTCCTAATATGAATAAATTATTCAATTCAATTTGACGTAATTTTACTATTAATTGAAATGTGAAAATCTTGAAAAAAGGCTTAAAAATTGTTTTGAGTGTATGTAAAGCATTAGGAAATTATTTTTAATGCATTAATTATGCCTAGTAATGCACCTTAAAATGCATTGAATAATCTCATGTAAGAGTTATAATACATTATAATACTTGCCTATTAATTTTTACACCTTTAGAAAGTATAATTCATTAAAAAACATATCCAACAAACAATTTTAGATGTAACAAGGAATCTGCAAATATTTAATGCATTTTAAATTAGGATACAATAACTTATGAAAAATATATACATTATGAATACCTTAATAATGCATTATACATAAAGGCTTCAAGTAAAGTGTTACCAATGACACGTTAAACATTAACATGAATTTAAATTTATGATGTACTTTCTTAATAAATGTCTTCCTTCTTTTTTTTCTGGTCAAAAAGACTTTCCTGTTTACCAGAAATCATCGGGTTGAATCACTGAATCAGTGAATTGACACAATTCACTGAATCGTCAATGATAGTGAAAGCTCCTCTATGCTCCTCTTTTGGTTGGATTAAATAGAAAAAGGAAATACAGTATCGTTTCTCTCACTGTATCTCTCTCTCTCTCTCTCTCTCTCTCTCTCGCTCTCTCTCAGACTCCAGCACTGCCGTTCCCACCCAGGCCACTATTAATAAGAAGGCAAAGTCTCGGCCGCTGGACAAAGACAGCCGGAACAAGAACCGTCTGAGCCACACGTCGGCTCCTCTGTTTCTCAGCAAAGCCAAACGGCCGCCTCAGCCTCCAGAGCTGAGCGGAGCAACCAAACGCTTGCCTGGTGGACAACAGCCTCCGCCCCGGAGACAGCGTAGTGTCAACACACACGGTACACACACACATATATACAGATGTTTGGAGTAGAACTAAGGGGACCTATAATGCACTTTTTCAAAGTCTTGACTTTGGTTTTTGGGTCAACTAGAATAGGTTTTCATGCTTAAAAAGACATATATTTTTCACATATTTGACATTGTTGCAGCACCTGTCTTCCCAGTCTGTCAGTAACGCTCACGGGTGTGTTTCCCGTACAACGACGTTGTACGGGAAACACACAAAAGAATTAAACTTCTTTTAATTCATCCGTTTGAGATCCAATTAATGCTCGATTTTTTGCTATACAGGGTTCCAATTTCGGCGCGAGTATTGCGCATAATTTTAATAATTCCCGCAGTTCTCGTGCTTATAACGCAGGAAACTCCCGCAAACATTTATTCACTTTAGCATGTAGGTTGTATGAGTAAATTAACCCACACATATTATAAGATCAAATCAGTCATTTTAAAACTGCATCGTGTTGCATCGTCACTAAACTTTATCATTTGCACGACTTTTTAAGTCTTACCAATTTCAACATTTAAGGCGATTTTAAACTATTCAGTACTTGTGGGCTCTCTGAGAGATGGTTTTCTCTGCACACATACATAAAGCCGCCTTACAAACAGCTTGCGAGTTACAAAACTTTCTTTTTCACGGATTATAGCGATTTAACAGTCAAAAACACAAAATTATGTCAAAATTCCAGTCTTGCCAAGTATCCTTGTAAACACAGTCGGTTATGTCTTAAATAAACAAACAATTGAGAAAGAACGCATGTATAATGGATCCGTGCACTAGCTCTTAAAGTGACAGCAGCCTAATGTGTGTCTGTCATTAGTGTTGATAAAACAACAAAAGATAGCTTTAATTGTAAGGAATCAGGATTAATAGCCTATGTATTTAATTTATACAGGACTGAAAGACTATCCAGTGTTATTTTATATCTGATTACTTTATTCAGTTTCTGTAGTATTTCTGAATACTTAGACCTACCCAAAAACTTTACCCTTTATTTCTCTTTATTTCATGTGTATCTTATTCTATTGTATTTATTTGTGCTACTTTAAAAAAAATATATATTTAAAGACTGAAATCAAGTTTCCTTCTGTTGTGTAAACTCTTGAGGAACAAAATTAAACAAAACAAAACAAACCCCTCGACAAACTCTCGACAAACTAAGACGTAAATTACATTTGTATGTATTCGAAATAAGATAAGCATTTATTAAGTCCACATGTCATGCAAACAATAAACTGAGCTTCTAACCACAGGTCAAGAGCTGTCGTTCCAACCACACAACTTTGCGTTGCTGTTTGTGAACGTTCGTTGGAACTATGGTTTCGGGAAAAACAGACTCGTTGAACTATGCTGATAACGACAGAACTTGCGATTAGAGTTGGCTAACGATGCTTTCGGGAAACGCACCCCTGTTTACTTCCCATCTCTATGAAGCACAATGTGCTCTGATTGGTCGGCTGGATCAGTGTGTTGTGATTGGTCAACTGCTTCGAGTGTGTCACGCCCCTTACCATAACCGCCAGTTTCAACACACTACTAACTAACTCATCCAGGCACCACCCCTTTATTTGCATTGGGCGGGAATTATTTAAATGAGGAATATTGTTCCCGGAAGAAAACTCAAGACTACAATGGAGTTCAGAAACTGTGACACTGATATAGAGAATAACTCTATGTTTTATATATATGTTTTATACACAGGTGGAAATCCACTAGCCTGTCTGAGCAAACTTCACATCGTGGAGATGGACCAGGAGATCAGAACGGTTGATTGTTCCTCACCTGAGAGCTGCAGGTGTGTGTGTGTGTGTGTTCAGATCGCTATAATGGCTCACAAAATGCCCTGTTATCCGGCAGCACTGATGTTTTCAGGCCTCTGAGCTGATGTGTTTTATTAATTCGCAGCTTTACTGTGTTTCTAAATGGAGACAGAAACTCGTCTATGCCTTACATTACTCTGCACATGACGTGAGTATAAACACACACAGTTTTACTCCAGTAATATTAAGATATTTGCTTCATAATAAATGACTCCTCACTGATAAGAAGTGTTTTGCGGTGTGTCATGTTTCAGTAATTGCAGTAATCCTCAGACACATCCACAGATATCTCTATCCTCTGACCCTAGAATCACCCCTAATACTAACACACACACACTCTTCTTCTCCTTTAAGCTCCTCTGAGGTGGTGTGGGTGTGGCAGTGTGGAGCCACCAGGGGGCGTCTCTGTTCAAATCACCCAGAAGCTTCTTTCTCACTAGAGCGGAGCACTTTTACAACGGTGAGATTATTGGTCCTTGTTTAAGTAGAACTGCACCTGCAGTAACTGAGAACGTCACTCCTTAAATATGCTTCGGTTGTCACATGCAAACTTCTTTTCTGACAGGGGACCAGCCACCTGTGGTCACTTCCTGTTATGCCTTTTCAAGAGGTCACCTATCATTTCAGAGTGTCACATTCAGTGAGTGGACTTCAGACATAACTGTTTATCTCTCACTCTTTCAATGTGTCCTAACCAGAAAAAGAAGTCTTAGTCTGGTACAAATACAGTGAGGATCATAATTTCAGATACAGTCGCATTAAATTTAGCAGAAATTTTCACTAAACAAAACTAATAAAAATAGAAAAAACACTCAAATTTCTATGTACCATTACAATGAAAACATAATGTAGTATTTATGCATTTAACTAATTAAAATTAAAAGACATAAAAGCAGAGCAGAGGATCAAATAAATTGTAGGACCCTATGAAATCTGTTTTATTTTTCTCCAAATTCTGTTTTTTGTTTTAATTTTTTTTAATTCTTTTTTTTTGGACTTGATTTTTGTGATTAAATTAAATTTTAGTAATCAAAAAGCATGTCTAATTAATTGAAATCATGAAACTTAATTCATTAAAGGTTTAACAAAAATGACATATTTAGGGCCCTATGAAATAAGTTTTTTTTTTCTCAAATTCCGTTTTATTTTTTACCAAATTCTGTTTTTTTTTCTGTTTTAAGTTTAAGCTTTTTGGATTCCATTTTAATGGTTTCCTTAAATTTTAATAATCAAAAAGCATGTCTAATTAATTGAATTTGTAAAAACAACAATTTATTAATTTAAAAAGAAAATTCTATGAAATGTTTTTTTTTTCCGAATTTCTGTATTGTGTATTTAAATTTTCTGGCAATTAAATGAAGGCATAAAACATGAATTTAATTTATCTTTTAATCATATGAAATTAAACTTTTTTTTGTCAAGTGCTGCAGAGCTTTACTGTTAAAATTAAAACATGGGAGAAAAATTGTGATTTATTTCTTAAAAAATAAAATTTTAATAATAATTTATTATTATTATTATTATTATTATTATTAGTGTTAGTATTATTATTACATTGAGACGTAGCTAAATTCTACTGTGCAACAGTAATAATAAATTAATAAAAAATAATATTTCTGTTACAATTTCTTCAAGTTAAACCGAACTTTTATTTTGATGGCTTGTCGTGAAGAGCTTTGAGTTTTTGTGTGTTTATGATATGGCGATAGTGTTTCTCAATTGAAACGGTAAAATGCTGATGAAGTGGCTCTCAGAGCGGCTCTGGAGATGAAGTTCATGTGTTCATGTCCTCATATAGTGAGACGGCAGAGGCTGAAAACACTGCGAGTGTCATGCGTGCTTCAGTGTGTGTGTGTGTGTGTGTGTGTGTGTTTGTGTGGGAAATTAAACCATTCATTCACACAGAGACACGCAGAACATACAGGATTCATATTTAAAGTCTTTTTGCGGTTTAATATTCACAGACACTAGTCTATATCGTGATTTGATTTAAGTGTACTGGCATACTTTTTATTTATTCATCAAAAATGTTATAAATTCTGTGAAATTCTGCATTATACAGTAAATTACGTTTTTATGACTGAATTCCGGGATTCCGTCCCTGTTTACCGCATCGCTAAAATCATACGGCCCTAAAATTGGTAAATGGTTCTTTTGAACTGCTTGATTCATTGTCCAACTGTCCAAGTGAATAAGTTAAAAAAATGAATCAGACTTCCCAGCTCTGTCTGAACAGATCTCTCGTGCAGTTTTATTGGATACTGTATTGGATTTTATTGGAATTATTCTTTGGATACTGTGTTTCAGTGTTGTTTGTATGTTAACCCTTTAACCTCTCTGTCAACAGAGTCAAAATGGATGTAGCAGTGAAGATGATGCTGTGTCCTCCCAGTGCTCTGAGTACAGTATCCTCATTCAAAGCACATGCTAAGGAGCGTCAAGATTCATGCCATTCAGCTTCTCCTGTATCCACTCATATCGCCGCCCCAGATTCAAAGACTTTTATCTGGGCGGGCGGTTATAGACGTCTTATCTGTGTTTGTTCTGCGCATATTTGTACAAGACAAAAGGAAAATGAGCATATTTCAAAAAATAATTTTTCTTCCGAGATCACTTAGCCTTAACCTCAATGACATATTACTGCTTATATACACACTTGCACACACACACACACACATTTACATGCATTTCTTTTGATTTGCCAAGATATATTATAAACAGGTACCAGTGAGCGGCTGTTGGGTGGAGCTCATGTTCTGCAGTCTTTCTCTAAACTTGACTGTTACACCATGAACTGCACTTAAAGTCAACAAGAAATAAAATAGGACCCTATTTAATTTCTCAAAGAGGTCATATGATGCTATTTTAAAATTCGTTAATTTGTTCAATGGGTGTATTTCCTTCTGAAGAGCTCAGAGTGCTCCGATTGGCCAGCTGACCCAGTGCGTTGTGATTGGCCAAACACCTCAAGCTTGCGTCAGAAATGTAACGCCCCTTACCATAATCGCGAGCTTCAGCTTTCAAGGCTTCTAAAGCAGTTGTAAACACAAACAGAGTCTGGTAATGCGGATGATCAAGCGGATCGACCGGAGCCGACTTTGCGAGCACGTCTTGAGGTTCAGGAAGCTGTTTTTGAAGCAAACTTTTGGTTTGTACTGCTCAAGAACAGCTTTATAAATAAGTCTTAACCACTGATTCCTAATTTCATTCATTTTCGGAAGGCTAAACAAAGGGGTTTTACTTTCGGATCGAAACACAGCATCTCCACGACATGAAAACAACAGCCTTGCCTTCTTTCTTTGCGCATGCCTTTGCTCTTTATGCTAAAATTTCAGATTGTGACGTGGATGTTTGAGGAAGTAATATCTGGACTTGGATGGAAGTGTTTTAGGCAGGTCTGGATCAGCGTTCTCTGTTAGATAGGCTAGAATAAATCGCTTTGTGGGAGACTATGAGCTTTGTAACTTTGCAGATCGTATACATGCAACAGATACAGGAAACAGGAAGACATTAAAAAGCATCATATAAAACATGATTCTGCTCTTACTGTGACATCTCGACAGTTCTATGAATTTTAACTAACTTGCTCAGTGAGATTCTCTTCAAACTTTTGCTTCGCCATGACGTGAGTTGAGCTGAGGGAGAATATTAAAGACAATGCAATGCATTATGCAACAGTGCATGAAACCGAACTCGCTTGGCTAGAAACGTTTGCTTTTGCGTTCTTAATGTCGGCTTTATACTCTTTATAGTGGATCTGCGTGCTCACAAGTCTTTTTATTTTTCTTGCTCATTGACTATTTATACACTGGAAATGGCTTTAACTGCACCAACTGGCTCATTTATTAATGAGACACAAATCAGGTTATTTACCTCACGGTTTGTTAAAGGGGTCCTATTACGCCCTTTTACGAAGTCTTGATTTTGTAATTAGAGTGTACTAGAATGTGTTTTCATGCTTGATTGTTCAAAATTATTTTTCACATATTTTACATTATTACAGCTCATCTCTCCTCAATCTTGCTCGAACATGCCGATTTTGATGAAGCCCCTCCTTCCGAAAAACAAAATGTGCTGTGATTGGTTAGATTGCACAGACTTTGCAAGCACAGATTGCTTGTTTCAGAGTGGTGTGTTTTTTGTAATTTTCTTATACACTATAGATACGATGTTATCAACCATTTAATCGTGATATTTGTTGGAAAACTAAGGTAATTCTAACAGTAATTGATCACAAAACCATGGTTAATTTTCCTAAGGAGCGGTGAACCGTCTTACAAAAGCGAGAGCTTACAAAAGCGAGAGCTTATAAAAGCAGCAGAAAACACTATCTCAACACTAATGTAGGCTAGCAGGCGAGCGGAGGCAAAGCTCTGCCCTTTGTTTACATCATAGCAACAACATAAAACTTGTAATTGGAACTGTTAATAGAAAACGCAACTAGGAATAATAAGACTTACTTACAAGTTGTGATCCACAAACAGATTGTCCAGACAAAGTGGGAACTGCTTCATTTCAGGAGAAGCTTTTGTGCGTAGCCTGCTGTACTCTCTTAGGTTCTGGAAGCTGTTCTCCGTAAAATGTGCAGTGCACAGATAAACGTTGGGGTTATAATGTTCAGGAACAGTGTTTAAAATACATTTAAAGTTCGTTAGGAAGGTCAAACAAATGAGTTTTGGAAACGGGCTGGAAAAAACAGTGTCTCTTCAACATAGCGACCAGGGTTGCCAGGTTTTCACAACAAAACCCTCCCAATTGCTACTCAAAACTAGCCCAATCGCGTTCCAGGGGGTAAAATCTGTGTTTTTTTGGCGGGGTTCCCCTGCTAAAATTCGCATTTCCGGGACTAAATATCACATTATTGGGGTCGCTTCAACCCGCGGTCATGAAAAACAGCCTGCGGCAACAGTGTTAAAAACCGCGGACTTGGCAACACTGACTTCTCTAACGCAGCTCAATCAGGCCTCGTCCCCTTTTTTGTATATTCTGTAGGCGGAGATTATTTAAATGAGTAACATTGTGACTTCATAAGATCTGGAAAAAACGTGTTGTAGTCCAAACGAGCCGTTCGTTGTAGTTCTTGGAAAGTGGATTCCCTCATCCTTTCCTTGCACTTTGTAACAAATCCTTCCCTCGCCGAAGCCTTAAAATTGTGTTGTTTTTTTTTGGTTTTTCTTGTCCAGAAAGCTTATTTCATTTCATTTTGATAATGTTTTTTTCTATTTTTAAATGCAATTTTTTGGGAGATATTTTATTTTTTATTTTATTTACCTTTAAATTACTAGATTTTATCAATAAATAATAAATAAATAATAATTTAAGCATATTCTTCACATTCAACTTAAATTCAAAATAATTCACCATTTCATGCATAACCCTGTAAATTCAGCTCAGAATATCTCACATTGGGTGTCTCTGCCGACCTCTTGTGGAAAAAACATGTTTATGATATTTCATGACTCTTGCCACTAGATGGCCTTATAGCTTTAGTTTATATGGAGCAAATGAGCTGTTCCTCTGGGTCCTAAAGTCAGTTTTTCTTCCATATGTATCCAGATACACATGTAGACATTATAAAATAATTTTTTGTTAAAGTTTTAGTTTTAATTTTGAGCTTTTTTAGGTTTGTCTATGTGTACTGAAGCATTCCTCGCAGTCCATTCATTCCTAAGGGGGTCAAATTGACCCGCGAGGGAATGATTTGTTACTTTTTTCTTAATTTCAACCACATAAACTTTTCGAATCATCACATTTTTTGTATTCATGGTTCAAGTGCGACAAAAGTCCTAAGGTCTTGGACCACTCCGATGTACAATTTTTACAAACATTTTTTAAAATTCATTTTGGGTCAAAATGACCCGAGCGAAGGAGTTTTGTAACCTTGCAGATCTTTTTTATGCTCAAACAGCAACATTACACACTGACAAAAGTGGAAAAAGCATAATGGGACCCCTTTAAACTTCCCATGACTGCTGTTAAACACTATGGAGGATTTTAATATGAATAAACAGGCAGGGTTGCCGTGTTTAACAGCCTCATTTCTGCGGTCACATTCACAGGAGAAAGTAAGCAGTGTAGAAAGTATCTATGTTTAACATGGTTGACAAAGGTAAAGATATCAGCTCATATCAAGAAAGAGTTAAAAGAGGAGCCATAAAGAAAACCAACTACTGGATTTGTGAGTTAGAGTCACTGGATTTCTCTTTAAAACTGGATAGACTGGAACCAATAGCAATCGTAAGTCAAACACTGTGTGAAAACACTGGATCATACACTCATTAACTGTCAGGAAACACTTTTACTACGGTACTTAATCTCTCCTTTTCATATGTTCCTTACTTTTTTTTTAAATGCATTGTTTTAACTTTAGTATGCTCTATGCATACTATACTTTATATAAGCCGTAACCAATGATTGTGTTCAAAACAGATCTTTTGAACAGTTTTTATGCAGTGTATTCTTGTACAGTTTTATCTGAACGTTACTTGTCTAAACAGCTGAAGCATCACTGTTGATCAGAACGGTGGAGAATTTGTCAGACAATGTCCCAAATTTTAAATATTACTAAACAAAACCCAGTAGATTCATGGTCATTTAAGAAAAATACAAATACAAAGCTTTTTTTGTCAAGCAGAAAAATGACCAGATTAATTGTGTCTTTCATGTAAGTCATTGGAGTCTTTTTGTCTTTTGTTTGTTTGTTTGTATCCTTGTACACATAACATGTTGATGTTATAGATATTGTTTGAATATTTTAAAGCAATAAGGAAAGCCATAAAGTAGTCTTGTAAGACTGGGTAATATGTGATTATGATAGTCATGGTCAAATCATGAAGAGAACCAGGAAAGTGTTGACTGAAAATGTTGTGCACTAAAATTACAATGTCCATAATACCACACTAATGAATGATACTGATTCTGAGTATAAACAGTACAAATCTAATATATGGTTATTTTTAAAAATCATAGGGAATATCACATATTCTGTCCTGAATAAACCAGCCTCTTGTGGAAGCACTTCCGAACTATGCACTGTAAATATTTTTTCTAATGTTTTCTGTGACATCTAAAACTGTTTAAATACTCTGTAAAATATAAAACGTCTTTTAAATGTTGTTTTTTTTTGGTGAAAATTTAGTTTTATTGTTTATAACTTTCATTATGTACAACCATATCCTTTATTTCTGTTCTTTTTACTCTTCATTAAATTAGTTTTTATAACATGTAATTTTACTACTTTTATGATTTGTTAATCATAACATTTTGGTTAAAACATTGCATTATAAATAACTTGTCTTAAGTGGGGTAAAACATTTCTTGTTCATCAACGACTAGTGTAAAATTACATAAACTGATTTTACCACCAAAGGACAAAGAAGAATGATTTTTTTTTCTCAGTTGTCTGTTTTGATATTTGTCTTTATGGCTCAAAGCCCAGTAAAAACTAAAATATTAAAAAAAATAATTAATTCACTATTGTCTTTATGTCCCAGAGCATTTTCTCTTTTCTTTCGCTTTATCTGAGCTTTCTGAAAGCCTCTGTTGTATATTGATACTTAATCGTTATTTTTAGTTCAGCTGCATAATTTCAGTCTCACTTTTTTGACATGTATGTGTACTGATGTCATAATACAAATGTATGCAAGCATGATGCATAAATTAAATAAATATTTTTTCTGGATACTAAACTTAAATTCTTTTTTGTGTTACAGTCATAACCTATATATATATATGTCTGTCATGGAAGACTTTTATTTTGTATGGCGCTATCTGTCTACCGATATCTATTTATCTAGCTATCAGGGAGGACTTTTATTTTGTATGGCACTGTCAGTCACTCCTCTTCCGGTCACTCTTCACTTACGTGGCTGTTCTTGCTCTTCTTCCGGTCGGACAGATTCTGCCTTTAGCTGTCACACGATGGTAAATTACGCATGATTTAACAGCGAATTACTATATTTCTTAAACGGCCGAGAGTCCAAGAATGAATTGAAACTGCAAACAGCGCGTCTAGTGTTTTCTTTGATCGCTCTTGTCTTGTTAAATTGCAGCAGTTTGGCAGCTTTAGCTTTAGCAGTTAGCCTCAGTCAGGAGTCTGCTGGTGTCTTTCACTACAGACTTAGATATTAACGTTATACTAAATATATTATGCATGTTGTAATCATAAATGTGTTTGTGTATATGTGTGTAGGCTTCATGTTAACTTGTAATAGCTGTTATGCAGAGAGATTGCACTATTAATTTAGAAAGTGTGTGTCAGTTTTATTATTGTCTTCACATTCATATATTGTGTATATCTACTGTCAGTTTTGTCAAAGGTTAATCTCACTCAATTTTTGAGTGAGTTTGGAGTAAATATTGTAGAAAAAAATGTATATTTGTATGCCTTTCTACTCTTTAGATATTCCTATTGGAAAGACCATATCAGTTCTGCTCTTTTATACACCTGTTCTTTCCAGCCTGTTTATGTCATGTTTGTGTTGTTGTTTTATCACGTGATGACGAGTATCTTGAGATAAATCATGTCCTGATATCAGTGTAAATGACTGATTGTCTGTGCAGGAGTTGGAAGCCATGACGAGATACACCAGCCCGGTGAACCCGGCCGTGTTCCCCCACCTCACTGTAGTGCTGCTGGCCATCGGCATGTTCTTCACAGCCTGGTTCTTTGTGTATCCTTCACTATTCACAGGGTTACATTCTGTCATCCCATCAGAAGTGCGTGGAAGCTGGTTTCTGCCACAGAATTTAAAAAATAAATAAGGTAATTGTGACTTTTTAGATGTAAATTTGCAATTGCGACAAAAAAAGTCTGAATTGTGAGAAGTTGCGATTACTTTTTTTTTCATGACGGAAACAAAAACAAAATTGTGAGAAGACAGATTTGCGAGAAATAAACTTGCAGAAAGAAAAGTCTAAATTGTGAGAAACTCATAATTGCAAGAGAAAAAAAAAAGAATTGTGAGCTAAAAAGTCATAATCTAGATGTAAACAATTTTAAGTAAAAGTCAAAATTGCAAGATGTGAACTTGCAATTCTGAGAAGAAATGTCCAAATTTATGAAATAAAACAATCACAGTTTACTTTTTTTTGTGTGACTGAAATAAAAAACTGAATTGTAAACTCAAAGTTGTTGCGAGAATTGGGAGAAATAAACTCAGAATTGCGAGATATAAACTTGCAGTTCGGAGAAAAGTCTAAATCGTGAGATAACTTGCAATTGCTAGAAAAAAAAAATTGGAATTGTGAGAAAAAGTCGTAATAACCTTTTTTCATGACAGAAACAAAAACAGAATTGCGAAATGTAAAGATGTTAACTTGCAATTCTGAGAAAAGTCAAAATTGCAAAATTTTTTTTTTTTTTTTGTGACTAAAACAAAAACCAGAATTGCGAGATGTAAACTCGTCTCGCAATTGTAAGAGAGATTTCCGAGAAATAAATTAATAAATACAAACCCGATTCCAAAAAAGTTGGGACACTGTACAAATTGTGAATAAAAACAGAATGCAATGATGTGGAAGTTTCAAAATTTCAATATTTTATTCAGAATACAACATAGATGACATATCAAATGTTTAAACTGAGAAAATGTATCATTTTAAGGGAAAAATAAGTTGATTTTAAATTTCATGGCATCAACACATCTCAAAAAAGTTGGGACAAGGCCATGTTTACCACTGTGTGGCATCCCCTCTTCTTTTTATAACAGTCTGCAAACGTCTGGGGACTGAGGAGACAAGTTGCTCAAGTTTAGGAATAGGAATGTTGTCCCATTCTTGTCTAATACAGGCTTCTAGTTGCTCAACTGTCTTAGGTCTTCTTTGTCCCATCTTCCTCTTTATGATGCGCCAAATGTTTTCTATGGGTGAAAGATCTGGACTGCAGGCTGGCCATTTCAGTACCCGGATCCTTCTTCTACGCAGCCATGATGTTGTAATTGATGCAGTATGTGGTCTGGCATTGTCATGCTGGAAAATGCAAGGTCTTCCCTGAAAGAGACGACGTCTGGATGGGAGCGTATGTTGTTCTAGAACTTGGATATACCTTTCAGCATTGATGGTGCCTTTCCAGATGTGTAAGCTGCCCATGCCACACACACTCATGCAACCCCATACCATCAGAGATGCAGGCTTCTGAACTGAGCGCTGATAACAACTTGGGTTGTCCTTGTCCTCTTTAGTCCGGATGACATGACGTCCCAGTTTTCCAAAAAGAACTTCAAATTTTGATTCGTCTGACCACAGAACAGTTTTCCACTTTGCCACAGTCCATTTTAAATGAGCCTTGGCCCAGAGAAAACGCCTGCGCTTCTGGATCATGTTTAGATATGGCTTCTTTTTTGACCTATAGAGTTTTAGCCGGCAACGGCGAATGGCACGGTGGATTGTGTTCACTGACAATGTTTTCTGGAAGTATTCCTGAGCCCATGTTGTGATTTCCATTACAGTAGCATTCCTGTATGTGATGCAGTGCCGTCTAAGGGCCCGAAGATCACGGGCATCCAGTATGGTTTTCCGGCCTTGACCCTTACGCACAGAGATTGTTTCAGATTCTCTGAATCTTTGGATGATATTATGCACTGTAGATGATGATAACTTCAAACTCTTTGCAATTTTTCTTTGAGAAACTCCTTTCTGATATTGCTCCACTATTTTTCGCCGCAGCATTGGGGGAATTGGTGATCCTCTGCCCATCTTGACTTCTGAGAGACACTGCCACTCTGAGAGGCTCTTTTTATACCCAATCATGTTGCCAATTGACCTAATAAGTTGCAAATTGGTCCTCCAGCTGTTCCTTATATGTACATTTAACTTTTCCGGCCTCTTATTGCTACCTGTCCCAACTTTTTTGGAATGTGTAGCTCTCATGAAATCCAAAATGAGCCAATATTTGGCATGACATTTCAAAATGTCTCACTTTCAACATTTGATATGTTATCTATATTCTATTGTGAATAAAATATAAGTTTATGAGATTTGTAAATTATTGCATTCCTTTTTTATTCACAATTTGTAAAAAGTTTTTTGGAATCGGGTTTGTAAATTGCGAGATATGAACTTGCAGTTCTGAGAAGAAAAGTCTGAATCATGAGAACTCACAATTGCAAGAGAAAAAAACAGTATTGTAAGAAAGTCATAATTGTGTATAAAAAGTGACTGAAACAAAAACAGAATTGTGCGATGTAAATCAGAATTGAGGAAAAAAAGTAAAAATTGCAAGATGTAAACTTGAGATGTCTCGCAACTGTGAGAAAAGATTCTGAATTGTGAGATAAAAAGTCGCAGTTACCTTTATTTTTTATTCCGTGGCAGAAAAATCTTCCATAGGTAATGTGATTGTAAAGTTTAGCCTATAAAGATGAGTTTGACCCCTTGACCCTCTCTCAGATATGAAGTAACGTCCACGAAGTACACGAGAGACGTGTACAAAGAGCTGCTGATTTCTCTGGTGGCGTCGCTCTTCATGGGCTTTGGCGTTCTCTTCCTCTTACTGTGGGTCGGCATTTACGTCTGACAGTGAGTGTCTCTAGAGCTTTACTATCTACTTGAATGGTTTTAGTTAACTTAAATAACCCCAGTCTGTAGCTTGATCAGTTTATATATCATCCTTGAGCCTGAATCCTGCAGGCATGACATGAAACCTTTGCATTCTGAAATCATTATTTATGATGTATGTTATATTTGTGTTTGTCAGGTTGTGGAAATGGTGTGTGCAGGAAAACATTCCAAGTTGATCACAACATTTTTTCTGTGACGTACCAGAATTTTGGATGGAGTTTGCACTGGCATGATGGACGGGATTGTGGGTTAATATTTCGCAAATAAAAAGTTTTGTTAGAAAATCAAAAATGATTCTTGGTTTTCATTTTCCTCCACTGTTAGTGTGTATTTATTCTTGAGATTAATTTTTCTTGATTAATTTTAATGTTTAACCTTTGGAAGTTTGCTTCCGCCACAGAAAAAAAATTAAAAAGGTAATTGAGACTTTCTTACAATTCTGATTTTTTTTATTTTTTTGCTCAGAATTGCATGATTGTGAGTTATAAAGTCAGAATTGCAAGAAAAATTGTGTGAAGTCAGAATTGCATCTTTTTATTTTATTTAATTGCGACTTTTCAATTCTGACTTTTTTTCTCTCAATTTTTAGTTTTTTTTTTCTCAGAATTGCATTGATATAAATTTGCAATTTTGAGTTATAAAGTCACAATTGCGAGGTATAAACAATTAGGAGAAAAAAGAATTGTTTATATCATGCAATTCTGAGAAAAAAAGTAAAAATTGCGGGGAAAAAAAGTCAGGATTGCGACTTTATTTTATTAATTGTGACTTCAATTCTGACTTTTTCTCGCAATTTTTACTTTTTTCTCAGAATTGCATTGATATAAATGTGCAATTTTAAGTCAGAATTGTGAGATAAAAAGTCACAATTATCTTTTTTTATTTTTCATTCAGTGGTGGAAACAAGCTTCCATATTAACCTCATTTGTAAGTCACTTTTATAAAAAAATAAATGCAAATGTATATTTAAATCATCATTTGACTAATTGAGGTGGGGGGTGCTTTCTTTTATCATCCACACTGTCCTTAGCCATAATAATGAGTTCATATCTCATTTTGGTCAATTTTAGCTAGGTTCACTTTCCAAATTCCATGCTTTTTTGAATCCTAACCAATAGAATATTACGTAAATTATAATATTAATATTTATTAATAGCATTTATAGTAAAAAAATATATAATCATAACACATTTCTGTCATTATGTCATAGAGCTTCACCAGCATTAATCATTGTTTTGTTCACAGACAGTCTGTTTCCTAAAATAACATCTCAGCATGTTCCTTAAGTTCATGCACATGATGCGAGGGGTGAGTTGGCTGGGTGTTTGAAAACATAGCATGCTATTTGTGTCCTGCAGGCTTTTTGGGGAGCGTAAAACCCCAATCCGAGCTTAATCTGACAGATCAGAATAGAACAGTCTGTCAGTGGTGAGATCGTCGCCCGTCTCGGAGCTAAAGCGACTACTGACATGTGCCGTGACAACTGAAGATCTGTGATGTCAAGTAAAGCATCAGATATATACACTGATCAGGCAATACATTAATATTCTGTTGGTCCCCCTTTTGCTGCCAAAACAGCCCTGACCCGTCGAGGCATGGACTCCACTAGACCCCTGAAGCTGTGCTGTGGTATCTGGCACCAAGATGTTAGCAGCAGATCCTTTAAGTCCTGTAAGTTGCGAGGTGGGGCCTCCATGGATCGGACTTGTTTGTTCAGCACATCCCACAGATGCTCGATTGGATTGAGATCTGGGGAATTTGGAGGCAAAGTCAACACCTCAAACTCGTTGTGCTCCCTCAAACCATTCCTGAACCATTTTTGCTTTGTGGCAGGGCGCATTATCCTGCCGAAAGAGGCCACAGCCACCAGGGAATACCGTTTCCATGAAAGGGTGTACATGGTCTGCAACAATGCTTAGGTAGGTGGTACGTGTCAAAGTAACATCCACATGGATGGCAGGACCCAAGGTTTCCCAGCAGAACATTGCCCAAAGCATCACACTGCCTCTGCCGACTTGCCTTCTTCCCATAGTGCATCCTGGTGCCATGTGTTCCCCAGGTAAGCGACGCACACGCACCCGGCCATCCACGTGATGTAAAAGAAAACGTGATTCATCAGACCAGGCCACCTTCTTCCATTGCTCTGTGGTCCAGTTCTGATGCTCACGTGCCACTGTTAGTGCTTTCGGCGGTGGACAGGGGTCAGCATGGGCACCCTGACTGGTCTGCAGCTATGCAGCCCCATACACAACAAACTGTGATGCACTGTGTATTCTGACACCTTTCTATCAGAACCAGCATTAACTTCTTGAGCAATTTGAGCTACAGTAGCTCGTCTATTTGATGAGCCTTGGCCGCCCATGACCCTGTCACCGGTTCACCACTGTTCCTTCCTTGGACCACTTTTGATAGATACTGACCACTGCAGACCAGGAACACCCCACAAGAGTGACAGTTTTGGAGATGCTCCGACCCAGTCGTCTAGCCATCACAATTTGGCCCTTGTCAAACTCGCTCAAATCCTTACGCTTGCCCATTTTTCCTGCTTCTAACACATCAACTTTGAGGACAAAATGTTCACTTGCTGCCTAATATATCCCACCCACTAACAGGTGCTATGATGAAGAGATAATCAGTGTTATTCACTTCACCTGTCATAATGTTATGCCTGATCGATGTAAAAGGAAGCTTATTTCCGCCAAAAAATGTAATGGCGACTTTGTTCCCACTTAATTCTGAGAATTTTTCCTCAGAATTGTGAGGTAAAAAGTCAAATTGCCTTTTTTTGAAAAAAACAGTCGACCATTTTCACAGGCTTCATAAATTCAGCAACGTTTTTATATATTTATATATATATATATATATTTGGTTTTTTTTTTTTTTATGTATGTACATTTATAACACTACACTTTGTATTATATCACCTTTGCATCGAAATTACAAAAACCTAGTTAACGCTGCTGTGAGGGTGTTTCTAATACAGCGGCTGATAGTAAAATTGACATGCCATTATTAATCTCTCTCTTTTTTTAATAGTGTGAACGACTTCCGCTTCTGAGAAACCCGGAAATGTGAAAAGGTCAATTGCGAGATCTAAATTCAGGATTGAGAGGAGAAAAAAGTCAGAATTGTGAGATAAAAGTCACTATTACTTTTTTCGTGCTGAAATAATAAACAGAATTGCGAGGTGTAGACATCGAAGAAATTGGCGGGAAGAAGCTTCAATAAAGACACGAGTCGGTCCAATGGAAAATGTTTATTAGCAGTCACAGAAGAATAAAATCATGATTACAGCATAACAAGTTACTCACTTCGCGTAGTGTTGGGTGAACAGTGAGGCACTTTGTTAATGCTCCGTCGACAAGTTTGGAGGATGTTTATGAAAATATTACAAACAATTTTTTAAAAAACTGGTACAACATACAAAAAACAGCTCCAATATGACGATCCTTCAGACCAAATTCCACTCGTCTTTTCAAAGGCAAACTGAACGCAACCACTTGTGGTTCGACTGCACAATCAAACGCTGCTCCAGCGGTGATCCAAATCAATATAAAAACACAATTTAGTACATGCTACTACGCGTTACAGAACATCAATGCAACCAACAGGTAAGAAGCCATTTATGGAAAGTCAATATTAATGTGTAAAAATTGTAGCTTTACACCTGGTGGTGGCAGTAAGATCATTTGTGCTATGATATAGACATCTTTAGAGACCTTCAGACATCAGGTTTATCTGCTTTATTTCTCATTGCTCTCATCAGTGATTTAAAACACAAAATGAGATCTCTCCATTTGCCCTCGTGCTCCATGGAAGTCATCTTGGCTCTTTTCTATAATTCAGAGGTTTGTTTTAAGGTGGCAAGGCTCTGACTGAGTCCATCTGATTTGTTTCTTGAAATGCTGTTGTTTGTTTCACACAACTTTAACATCCCTCGTTTTGTTTCTCCACTCAGTCTCACTGTCGCGCTTTAGCGAATGCGTCACGGAGCCACGGGGAATCCTCGTAAAGTCTGGGGTCTCCCAGGTACTCGGTTGTGCGTTTGTAGAAGTAGTAATACAACACAGCAGCTGAGGAGACACACAACCATCAACATGCAACTTCTGTGAAACATTAAAACTGCAAAATATGGATTGACAATTAACAGTGTGAAAATGGCCTAATCACGCCTCTGATTTGATCACAGCTCTACAACACCTTTTGTGTCGTGAGAGAGGAAGGTCAGGCCCGTATCTCCAAACATGTAGAAAGGGATTGAGAGGTTCTTGACGAGATTGACAGTGACCCTTGCATCAAATCCAATTCAAGGTTTGACTAACGTCTCACGGAGGCTTACCTAGTCTCTGGAACACAAAGAGAACCTGCAGACCGTCCGTCCACACGAAACGATCCGACTCCATCCACCTCAGGTTCTGACGGCAATTCAACAGGATGAAAGAAAATGAGTATTTTGGAAATACAAATATGTACAGAATTTTGGACACAATATATTTATTATATTTAATTTATATAGTATACAATAATCATTTTCTGCAAAATTTCAGCAGAATGGATTTTTATTTTTTTTTACTATTTTTTATTTATTTTAATTTTTAATTGATATATTATACAATAATAATTATGTGCTGAATGGATTTAAACATTAACAGAATAAGGAAAACGTGAGTATTTTAGAAATACAAATATGTACAGAATCAATTTTGGACACAATATTAATCATTTTAGTTTTTACTTTTATTTTAATTTTAATTGATATATTATACAATCATGCTTTTCTGCAAAATTTTAGCAGAATGAATTTAAATATGGGAAATGAACAGAATAAGGAAAATTTGAGTATTTTAGAAATACATGTATGTACAGAATCAATTTTGGACAATACAGTCTTTTTTTTTTTCATTTAAAAAAAAAGATATATTATGCAATAATAATTGGCTGCAAAATTTCAGCAGAATGAATTTAAACAGGGGGAATGAACAGAATAAGGAAATGTTGAGTATTTTAGAAATGATGTTTTATTAACAAGGTTCAGGAGGAGCACGTTCATATAATTAACACGAGTGGAGAGCACTCAGCTAATCAACGATAAGAGGTATATATACACTCACCTAAAGGATTATTAGGAACACCATACTAATACTGTGTTTGACCCCCTTTCGCCTTCAGAACTGCCTTAATTCTACATGGCATTGATTCAACAAGGTGCTGAAAGCATTCTTTAGAAATGTTGGCCCATATTGATAGGATAGCATCTTGCAGTTGATGGAGATTTGTGGGATGCACATCCAGGGCACGAAGCTCCCGTTCCACCACATCCCAAAGATGCTCTATTGGGTTGAGATCTGGTGACTGTGGGGGCCATTTTAGTACAGTGAACTCATTGTCATGTTCAAGAAACCAATTTGAAATGATTCGAGCTTTGTGACATGGTGCATTATCCTGCTGGAAGTAGCCATCAGAGGATGGGTACATGGTGGTCATAAAGGGATGGACATGGTCAGAAACAATGCTCAGGTAGGCCGTGGCATTTAAACGATGCCCAATTGGCACTAAGGGGCCTAAAGTGTGCCAAGAAAACATCCCCCACACCATTACACCACCACCACCAGCCTGCACAGTGGTAACAAGGCATGATGGATCCATGTTCTCATTCTGTTTACGCCAAATTCTGACTCTACCATCTGAATGTCTCAACAGAAATCGAGACTCATCAGACCAGGCAACATTTTTCCAGTCTTCAACTGTCCAATTTTGGTGAGCTCGTGCAAATTGTAGCCTCTTTTTCCTATTTGTAGTGGAGATGAGTGGTACCTGGTGGGGTCTTCTGCTGTTGTAGCCCATCCGCCTCAAGGTTGTGCGTGTTGTGGCTTCACAAATGCTTTGCTGCATACCTCGGTTGTAACGAGTGGTTATTTCAGTCAAAGTTGCTCTTCTATCAGCTTGAATCAGTCGGCCCATTCTCCTCTGACCTCTAGCATCAACAAGGCATTTTCGCCCACAGGACTGCCGCATACTGGATGTTTTTCCCTTTTCACACCATTCTTTGTAAACTCTAGAAATGGTTGTGCGTGAAAATCCTAGTAACTGAGCAGATTGTGAAATACTCAGACCGGCCCGTCTGGCACCAACAACCATGCCACGCTCAAAATTGCTTAAATCACCTTTCTTTCCCATTCTGACATTCAGTTTGGAGTTCAGGAGATTGTCTTGACCAGGACCACACCCCTAAATGCATTGAAGCAACTGCCATGTGATTGGTTGATTAGATAATTGCATTAATGAGAAATTGAACAGGTGTTCCTAATAATCCTTTAGGTGAGTGTATATATATATATTCAGCAGTCTTACCTCCGTTTGTTGACAGTTTTATCAGCATCCCTCCA